>OZ001260.1:16843290-17443290 GCA_963924015.1 Macrophya annulata
AGGCAATTGATATTTTTTTCACATATCGATTAAAGAATTGAGAAATTTGCAAATTATTTACATCTATCATATATTGTTGTAACTAATTGTGAAAAATAGTTATACGAATATTTCATACTTGAAAAATTGCATATTGATGTAAATCTGATCGAAATTTATAAAAATATAACTGAAAT
This sequence comes from Macrophya annulata, assembly GCA_963924015.1. Lineage (NCBI taxonomy): Eukaryota > Metazoa > Arthropoda > Insecta > Hymenoptera > Tenthredinidae > Macrophya > Macrophya annulata. The sequence goes on from OZ001260.1 coordinate 16,843,467, forward strand.
TTATCACAAAGTAAGTAAAATCCTGATTCAATCATTAGGATACGATATTTCCAAAAAATAATTTTCGACATTAGGTTTATTGTTCTGCAGCTCTGAAAAATATAGCATCCGCATTCGATAAGTATTTTTTGCAATCAGTTACGTCAACATACAATAAATTGGAATGAATTTCAAAATGGTTCCAGTGTTTGGCAGACTTGTAAAAAAATAATAACGTAAAGTATCTCAAAAACCCATATTATTAAAGGATCTTGCTCAGTTTGCATGTGAAATGTGCCCTTGAATCAAATTAGACTTGCTATGCTCCGAATTTCAGCTGTTGATAAAAAATTAAGTTTGCCCAAATTTCAGGGACTTCACTATTTCGCTGAAAACTCACAGAGACATTATGTTTAGTTTCTATGCTATTTCTACTCCATTTTCTTCTTGGTCTTGCAGACATATGCGTGCATGTTTCAGATTTTTTCAACATTTTTCGCGGCAAACTAAAGCTTTTAATATGAAAATAGAGTAAAACTTGCTGATTACTCAACATCACATCACTGTGAGTTTCCAGCGTGATAGTGAAGACAAATGGTTGAAATGTGGGTGATCTTCGTTTGTCATGAAAAACAAAAATTTGGCGCATAGTGAGTCTAATTTGATTCATAAGCCCGTTAGATAGAAACCAAGCTTACAAGCTCATTTTCTGCTTGAAAAAGAAAGCTACAGCTTTAGAAAATTTGATTTAGAGCCTGTTTGAGGGGGGAATTGGTTGAAATTTGCCAGCATACCTATTTAGAAAAACCCTAATAGCAGAATTATTTTTGTGTAAAATACATGGCATACTTAGCATTCACATGATCATAGAGGGCCATGTTTCCTTTTTGTGTACCGACTGCTAACATGCAGCTTTTCTTTGCCCAAATCATACAAGTTAAATTGTCTCTGAGTCCGGCATCTACTTGAGACTTTTTTCCAGTCGTCGCATCCCATAGAATTATAGCAGATGATCCGTTTGAAATAGCAGCCAACAGATCTCCATCTGCATCCCAACCAAAGCCAGTACATAATCCCGCTAGTTGAATACGCTCCTGTATTTCGCCCTGACGATTGAAAATTGACACCGTAGAATCGCCACCGGTTGTGGCTAAATATGTACAATTCCCAGGACGCCAAGATATGTAGACGTTACCTGGACCATGTGGTTGGTTAAGCCGATATAAAACCTGGGCAGAAAGAATATTCAAATTCGTTAACTAGAGTGGCAGGTATAAATTGACATAGTGTGCGATGTTCACGATATGATCAATAAATTTCGTTTTGTGACTTGAAATTGAAAAGTAATGTAGGTATAGTATCTGACGCAAAATGAAATTGCATGGTTAAGACTTCATTGATGTGGCACAAAACATTTTCCAGGATCCTTTATTTCTGAATTGATATAAATTTGATTTCGCAAAAAATTCAAGCTATCAATGGATCCTAGCAGATGTATGAAATGATTTTATGGTAAGATCAGTTTACATTTATAAGTAATAGCCGTGAATAACGATAAAACATGAAATTTGACATAATTTATAACCTACCTTATCTGAAGCCATTCTTGAATAATTTTAAACAATTCCAATTGTTTACTAAAATAAAATATAGTATGTATGGAACATAAATATTTGAATTAGCCTGAATTTATAGCTCTCGTATTGATTTATTTGAGATATTTTCAAACTGAATGTCACAACAGTCTCCATGTTGTTTATCGCACTACATCCTAGTGACTTAACGGTAAACCAAATCAACATATGCCAAACATCAGCGCCCTCAAGCGGAGCTTGCGTAGCCGAATGGACGGATATGGCTGGGTAGGCGAAAACTTCTGGGCTTGAATCTTTCAAAAATAAAACTGACGAAATGAAACGCTTCGAAAAAATCCACGAAATCTCATAATTCATGAAAAATGTTAATCGCAAATCTAACCGGTTTTGACAAAAAAGACCCAAAACATAACTGCACAAAATTCCCTAATCGATAAAGCTTGCTTTCAAGTTCGCAGCACTGTTTTACAACGGTTTTGAATTTGAACATATAATCTTCAGTCACCGCATGCCCCGAAACGTTGACTGAATAATATATCAGTCAACGCCCGAAAGAAAAACTCCTCCCACACACTGCATGCAAAGTTCTTTTGAAAAACCAAACTCTGTAGGGGGTTCGAAGAGGGTAAGGGATAATGGATTTGTTATTTATTTCCAAGGAAGTGTGTTCGAATTGCTTTGAAGACTGTACACCAATGTCGTCCCTTTAAAGTTGTGCAATCGCCTATAGTTGGCGCTTTGACATATTTCGTTCGAAATTGCTGATTATATTCTGAACACTAAAAAAGATAAATATCTGATAGGTTAGAGAGTCCGTATCTCTATGTGCATGATTTAGATATTACTGTTATCCTTTGATTTTTCATTTCCGTACGGTATACGTGTGCTTCTGTTCGCAGAAATTTTGCTGCCACTTGTAGGAATAATGCGCTCTCACTACTTGTGAACTTTTCCATTTAAAGCGTTTTTTTTTTTCTACTGATTATTCAGATGATGAATAATTTCAAACGATCTAATCGTCGTTCATCGGCTCAACTAAATCTGTAGACTTTAGCTATTCTAATCGAAATTGTAAGAAATCTACGATCGCGGGCTGTGCGAGGAGCGAACTCATGACGGTTGCTAATGAATATAATTTTTATTCATCTTACCCACCCCCATAGGGAATATATTTATACTTCTATACAGGGTGTTATTTTTTAATGGCCCCAGGTTCATATCTCCGAAACCAAGCAAAATACGGGAAAACACCTCAGACAAAACTTATATGATGTCAAGGGGGAAAGAATATTGTGAAATCATAACTTTTGTAAGTGGAGGTGCTGAGCTGCGGTGAAGGTCAACCTGTTTTTTTTATTAATGGAATGGTATACTTTTTTCACAAAATCTGAAAGAGCATTAGATTCTGCATTAAAACGCCTGAACAAATATTTTTTGAAGTTGAAGTTGAAGAGCTGGGCAAGTTGGGTTAAAAGAGGAAGTCTAAATTACCTGAATACTGTTTTCTAAGTTTTCTCAAAAATGTCTGAGATACTTTCCACTTGGAGTTGTCAAGATTAGGTACCAGTATCATATAAATAAATTGAGGCCAATGAATGTAGATGCTGAAAAATACACCACCCAATGGAAAATTAAAATCACAAGTTGGTACAAACTGATTGAATCCAGAAATGACAGTAATGATAATACCAATATTGATCAAATTATTGACCTCAACTTATTTGACCCTGATACCTAATCTTGATAACTCCAAGTAGAAAAGTATCTCAGACACTTTTGAGAAAACTTAAGAACAGTATTTCAGGAAATTTGGACTTCCTCGTTTGACCCAACTTGCCCAGCTCTTATCTCATAGACCGTAAACTTTCAAAAATATCTGTTCAGGTGTTTTTAATGCAGAATCTGATGCTCTGTCAGATTCTGTGAAAAAAAAGCATACCATTCCATGTAAAAAGACCAAGTTGTCCTTCACCGCAGCTCAGCGGCTCCACCTACAAAAGATATGACTGCACCATAGTCATTCCCCCTAGATATCCTATTATAAGTTTTGTCTGAGGTGTTTTCCCGTATCTTGCTTGGTTTCGAAGATATCAGCCTGGGGCAATTACAAAATAACACCGTGTATATTTCCATAAATTTTTGATAATAAATTCAAAACTTTCTTTTCTTATTTATTAACATACAATAAAATAATATAGGTGTAACTTCGGCGGCATATTAGAGCTGCAGATAAGAGTAAAAGATGAAAAAATTACCGTTTCCGCAGCCTTATCTGATATCATAGCTTATCCTGCATTTTTCCTACCCTACTTTTTTTTTACTATGTCACTGGATATTAAATTAGGTTAAAGATGCCTAGTATATTAAAAACAAAATGAATTCGTAGATTTTGTAACATTAAATATAGCTGCCACATGATCCAATATAGCCAAATCCCACTCTGCAAAGCTAAGATTCGTAGGGAAAAGTCTCAAATTTTGTCATGAAATCGTAGTTTTCAAGTTTGCGGAACACGAAAAAATAACATTATCCTAACGGGGATATACCACATTCAGAAAGATCAGTCTTTGTCGCATAAAAACATCTTATTTTTTATTGAATCTCGGTGATTTTTTTCTCTTTGTTTTATACTGCACTCAACACTATATTTAGAGATAAGAAGAATCTAAATAAGAAAGTATATATTTATATACATAGAATCAGTGGTAGACTAATCAGTTCCTCATAAATTATTGCAAAGTATTAATTAAATAAATAAAATTTTGAAGACGTAGGACTTTAGAGATATAGGTATATAGCTAGTTTGTTTATCAGTAGAAAATTCAGATAATTGTGAATAACCATAAAAATGAACACCATGCATGGAAACTCATAGAAGTTTTATTGTAAATACTAAAATAATCCGATTTTGCGAAAATTAGTGTCAAAATATGCAGGATAAAAGTCTGTCACAAGAAGTTTAATATATAATTTTCACAATAATTCAACAACCTCAACTTCAGGCATCATAGAAGCAAAAGGAACTTGGAGAATATTAGCAGGCGATTATCTCAGAACAGTATATATGTATGTGTATAAGCGTTGACACGCCAGGTAGATGGTCCATTCATTGAGTTGACATTTGACATGCATTAAGTTATATAGATAACTTAATTAGCAAACATAACCTTCAAATAACTTGTAACAAAAATAAGCTATTTTAAATGACACTCAAAAACGCAGAAAACTTTGATTTTTTTCAGGCGATCTAGCAAACTAATACAGTTTACGGTCGTTTCCTGAAAAACTTCAAGTAACATTCGTAATCAAACAAAATCTTGTTTCTTCGAGCGATCTGTCACGCTATATTGCAGTTAGCAATCGTTGCTGGGAGAAGTTCAAGTGACAATAATCATAATATACTACGATCTTCCGGGCAGTTTTGCACTGCCACTACGGTATTCGACTGTTTACCATAAAATTTCGTAAATATAAAAATGGGGCCTTGTTTCGGGTAAGTACGGGCACCACTCCTGGCGCGCACGTGTGGGTGGCTTCCGGCTCTCATGTATAACAAAATAATATATTTCATGACCATGAATTCAATTGGCTTTCCAATCTCTTCTCTATTTCTTTGAAAAATACTATTGTTCCCAGCGAGTGAGGACCATTTACAAACTAGTAAGTCTTAACTAGGCTGGTAATATTTTTATTAATCAATTGACTCGACTGGATTGATTGAGTTCCTTCCCAAATACCATCAGTCCGAGTGTTAACTTCATGATGATGATTAGTCTGGTAATAATCCGTAACTCTACCATAATCTGTACATGTCTTCAATAAAGATTTGGCTACTATATAGAATATACGTAGGTTATAACTGTTACAGAAAGTGTTTGACTCAACGAGTTACATCATTCTTAACATTCTTATTTTTCATTCACTCAGAAGGATCCCTATGATGGGTCTGTGAAGTGAAGACCCTGTATGCAAACGATTTTTTTTTTTGTAGATAATGTTCGGATTTATTATTAAACGCGTCTACATGGTACAAATCAAAGGACAACACAATCTTGATATCATTTTACAGTACGATAATAAATACTCAATATATAATTTTATGTGTTTATGCGTTACTTATTAATTGTACACTTTATTTATAGTTGATGGAATTAACAATAACGCTCGTCGAATCGGTACACAGGCTATCACAAAGTTGATTGCTGGTCCAAGATGATACGAGGTGCCTCCGGAGCAGCGGCTCCACACATTATCATATTTATATTCGGCATCATCTATGGGTTCGCTAGTATTTTTTGGTCTAAGATTATCTTTTCTCATTTCTGTATCATCTGTAACATTTATTTTATCACATAAGAAGATGAGCTTTCATCTCCGACATAATCTTTACTCGTGGTAGAAATTTGACGTTTAAATAGGGATATCTCCAGTTGAAAATGTAAGATCAATTTTTATTCAGATCAACAAATTAAAATGATGATAAATGATAAATTAGAAGTGCATACATAATATAATGATCGGTTACCAAACGTCTCAAGTAGTATTATTATCTTTGGTTTAGATATAAAAAAAAAATCTTGGGAGACACCCGGTAGTTGAATTTGCACAATGACCACGAAATGACAACCCTAACATTATGATCTATGATACAAGTACAATGAATCACTTCTCCACATATTAAGAATATGTATCTAAGTATATTGCAATGAAATCTTACGCCACAAAATTCTAATATCGTTTTCGAATATAGTTATTCAAATAATTTTACAAGTTGATAATCTAATGTCAATCTTATCAAAAATTTTACACATATTCACACAAATTACTTGAATTAGTATTATTAACGATGTTTTTCGTTTTCTAATCTTTCATAAATTTTCTATCGCGTGTATCTAGTGATTTCTTATAGAAATGAATATCTTTTGCCACGAGGATTCGAATTGAATTTAGAATTTCGGGTACGGGTTACAGCCACATGTTTATTCAAATATATTAATAATTTCAATATATAATTATTCATTCATTACTGTATAGTTCAACGCTGTGACAGCAACAATTAAGCTCGTGCAACGAAACTTCAACTTAATATAAGTAGTGTGCAGGGAAAAAAATTAACCCTCTTCAAATACAACAAATTCGTCTTTATGTACAAATCTCATTTCTTTTAAAACGTGTGAAGTTGATGCAGTCAGCTGAAATATTTCGATTTCTCCTTTATGTTACGATAGTTGGCAGATTGATTTCATTGAAACTAGATTTTCTATACATAGATCATCTTTAAATGATGATAAAAAGTTAATTTTATTTCTTGGTCATCATTGTATTTTTTTTTTTTTTTTTTGCCTAATTTGGAAAGTGAAATTATATTAATACAATTTCAGCTGTCGTTAGATATTATTGCCCAACTTGCACGATTTGACATTAAAATTTGACAAATCTCTAGAAAATAATTGTATGCCACAATGATTTTCACATGAAACTGCCTCTAAACGAATTATATAAATACGATTGTTAACTTCAATGGTTCATCAATTAATTTCCACTTTTGTCACCTATTGAAGGTCTTGGCAAGGTCTAAGATTTTGCAAAACCACACAGAGTTCAATATAGCTGTAGGTCTAACAATATTTCACAAACTAATATCTAAAATTGTGTTATGTCATAACTCTTTTTTATCTAAATTAGATGCCATGTATGGCTGGGCAACATAATACATATATAGAAAATGATTTGAAACTATTTTTTTCATATAGATTTCAATTAATATTAATTAATATGGCACCAATGGTCAGCTTAATAATCTTTGAAGTAAAATATGCTAAGCGGGCTCTGTTCTAATAAAATGAGATTCAAAACTTTGTGTTCACAATTAGCCGTAAAATATTAACCCTTAGACACCACACCTCGAGATTCGATTACGAACAACACTCTGCCCAGCGGGCTTAACAGACTGCCAGCGGTTCCCATCCCTTTCCAGCATTTTTATTCTCACAATCAGTACTGGTCTAATTGTAAGGGGATCCCACTGACTCTGGAGAAGATGTTGAAATGCAAGATAATGAGCGAACATTGTTTTCGACCTGACAATTCGATGAAATTTGTTTTTCCGTTTTTAAATCAGAGCATAGACGGGAACCATCATGGTACACGGACTACCTATAGAAAGTTTTTTAAATGTTTTGACTGGAATAATTTGTGATGTTGTCATGTTATTTGCTCTAGAATCAAAGTTTTTCAGTTTATTTGATATATTAGTATTTACTTTTTCCCAAAGATGAAGGGCACTCAATTCACAAACCATAATCTACAGATATGCTGCCAAAATTTTACCAGACTTTGAATCACCGAATTCAATAATTATATCTGATACTTTTGTTATTTTTGGTTCGAATTATTACGCAGACTAGAAATTTACGGGAGGGGCTGTATGCGATTTTTACCGACATCAACTATTCTTTCGAATATCTCCGAAATGGAGGGTCCAATCGGATTGTCCTTCTGGCAGCCGACGTTTGGCAAAGAATGAATTTGATCTATCAGGTGAAATTCAACGAAATAATTAATTTTTTTTTTTCCATCGCAAAGTGTGGGAGTGTCACATATATCGACATATATCAAAGCCTATGCATCGACAATGCAAAATCGGCTTCCTGAGCCCGATTCTATATGGAATTCCGAACGCAACCATCCGAAAACATCTTTGTTTTCGACAACGATAAAGACAAAATACGTATTCTACGAATTTGTTGTATTTAGCGATTGTCAACGGCTGGAGAGGCCATTATATTAATTTCCAGAACGCCCGTGAGATGGCAGTCAGAGATGATTTGGAAACTAACAAACGTATATTTACAATATAATACTTTTCAATGATTTCTTCAATGTCTCGATTCTAGAATAATGGGAATAAATGAACAAAAGAAATCATTGAAAAGCATTATATTGTAAATATACGTTTTGTTAGTCTCCAAATCATCTCTGACCGACATCTCACGGGCGTTCTGGGCACTAATATAATGACCTGGCCTCTCCAGCCGTTGACAATCGCTAGTTACAACAAATTCTTAGAATACGTATTTTGTCTTTATCGTTGTCGACAACAAAGATGTTTACGAATGGTTGTGTTCAGAATTCCATATAGAATCGGGCTCAGGAAGCCGATTTTGCATTTTCGATACATAGGCTTTGCTATATGTCGATATATGACACTCCCCCACTTTGCGATGAAAAAAAAAAATTAATTATTTCGTTGAATTTCCACCTGATAAGATCAAATTTATTCTTTGTCAAACATCGGCTGCCAGAAGGACAATCCGATTGGACCCTCCGTTTCGGAGATATTCGAAAGAATAGTTGATGTCGGTAAAAATCGGGTAGAGCCCCCCCTTAAAACTTTACATAGCGTATCAAATTACATATATTTTTTTAGGATAACTTTAAATTTTAATGCCATCTTTCAACGATAATGTAATCTCTGAGAAGATAGTAATGATTCATATCTACTTTTATTAATTGTTACCATCTTTTGACCGTAACCACTCATGGCGAATATAATGTCTATAAGTAGATGTTCATATGGTGTTTACAGATTGATGAAATGTCTTGGATATCTAATGGAGATTTACAGTAGACTCCCGTTAAGTGCTCGCTTTCATGGAATTTCGACGTTTTCGGTATATTTCGCAGAATCGACAGTTCCCCCACTCTTGTGCCATCTTTCTATGGTTGACGTGGTTTCAGCGACCTACTCTTTCATTAGTTCGATTATACTGTGTAGTATTACTGCGAACTAGCAAGCGTAGTGAGGGTTCCATTTAAGTGCGCATTTCTCCAAATTTGAATTGTTTACAGCCCCGAGCTCGAGCACTTAACGGGAGTCTACTGTACTAGTATTCCAAATATCATGTACTTCGAATATCCCACACTGATAACAAGTGGATACTTATGCGGACTCCAAATACCTGCAAAATACACTTAGCAAAAGAACTGAGGGTTCGCCTGAATCCCTTCAAAAATATTCTTCTTTTAAAGACTTGATAATGAATTTAAAAAAAATTTAAAAATTCCAAGTTTGAATTTCACGATGTTTTTGTTTTCAAAATTTATCTGTAACCATTTAACCACATGCTAGATCTTACTATTCGGGATGAACTTTAGTGGGATGAAGGTATGGCCCAAATTAGTTTTTGCCAATAGGCATTAAATTTTGAGTTACGGGATCGGTGTTTGCTGTCCGTTTTATGTTTCATTTTTGTACGGCAGAAGAATTTGAAAAATTGGTTATTCCAGGCTTTTCAAAACTTGTCATGCAAACCTGCGCCGCGAACTCAAAAATGATTACAGACTATATTAAATAAAAACATCTTCAAGATGAAATTTGGAGCTTTAAAATAGCTTTTTTTTTTTTTTTTTTTTTTTTTTTTTCAAAAAACGCATTTTTATCAGAAATACAGGATCTTCAATTCTTTTAGAGACGCTTAATATATTAATGTTTATTATAGACAGTTCGCATTAATTAAAGACTGAATTCAATAACCTGTATTGATGATATATTGATAAATATAGTGTAAACAACAATTGATTCTACAGTACCCTTATGTAGATCATCCATGCATAAAATATTCATTAATATTCATTAATGTCATGTACTTTAAACACCTAGTAGAAAAACTTAAATGTTACATTTGGACATTCATCTAATATCCAGTCTTGGTATCTAGATGATCTGTCGATGGCATTTGCACTAACTTGCCCACATGGAACACCGAGGTCCAGTGGATATCTCGTGATTGCGGCATTCACTAGATATTCACTGGACGTTGATGTTCTGTGTGGGCAAGTTAGTGTAAGTCTTTCTAGAGTTTGCATTTCTTCACACCTGTTAGTCACACCTAACATTAAACTTGACCCTTAGTAACCACACCTCTATTGAGCATTCCTACATGCTAACCACATTAGTGCGATTTGGGGTTTTGCATTTTCAAAGTACTATAACTCTCGTATAAATAATTGAAAAGTATTCAATACCCAATGTTTTCTCGGGGAACAATTTCTAAGGAATAAAATAGTCTCGAATGCGAGAAATAATACCGATATAGTGAAAATACGTCAAAATCAGAACATAAATCAAACAGCACTTCAAAGAATCACGAACAAGAAATTTTGGATGATGCAATTTTGCATTGGTGTGGTTACTACGGGTTAAACTGATCTGTGAACTGTTTCCAAATAAAGATTCAAAAAATACTGAAACAAATTTACATTTTCTCATCTAGATTTCGTTTCCCTGTACAGTAATTAAAGTTTCTGGTTAATTACTGCTTTCGCTGTCTTTCTGCAATATTGTATGTCCGCTCTTGTCCGACAATTCAGGATTAAAATAGATTGGATTAAATGAGATCTAATGAAAAATTTAATTTATACTTAAGGTATTGGATCTGATTATATGTATGCAATCAGATCTAATTGAATATGAACAGCTGTATTAGGATGAAGTGAATATAGGTAGATATAATCAGATATAATATCAGATCGAGTGTCAGTAACCTCTAATTGTATCTGCTTAGGCATAATAGGATATGGTCAGATATAACATCAGATCTAACCATATCTAATTAGACACAAAGCCAGGCATGATTTGAAATCATATAGATTCAATTATATATAGGATACATTCAAATTTTCATTACCAATTTGCGAATAAAATTTTCTTACAAACAAAAATTGTTCATCGAATTTGACAGAATGTCATTGTTCATTATACATCGCGAAAGTATCATTACCCAAAAAATTATCATTACTTCAACCGTTTGTATATTCACGAACTACAATGATTGTCAGCGATGGATGTCAGAGTTGTTGGGATTTCAAACCGAACTATTACTGGAAGGATTTAACTTCTATTCACTCTTGGAAAAATTAAAAATTACTTCAAATGATATCGAATACAAGCTACTAATTATTATCCATAAGTGCATGCGATCTAACCATAGAAAAATAAGCTCAGCTGTAAACTTTGCATCAAAGAATATGCGGCAAACAGATCATGAACCAGAAAACTGTCAAGATGCGATGTTTAGTTTAAACAGATGCACCTTATTTAGAAGGTATGTTTATCAAAATAAGTTGATGCTAATGTCTGTATCAATAGGATGTCCTTCAAATGCCGCTTGTGTTTCGAAGGTATAATGTACCAGTTAAAAATAGGCCCTGGTGATCCTCAACCGATTTCAGTTAGTGAACGGATATCATTCTCCTGTTATTTACAAAACCTAAGACCGTAATTAACACTCGATATAGTTGTGTAGCTGATGGCGTTATTTACTTCAGTGAATTACTAACAATTTACTTTTTATAGAACTTTTACAATCTCAAAATGGAACAATGTTGGCATAAACATCATAAATTTTCACCTATAGATGAAAGCAATATTTTTTTCCGAGCATAATTTTTTACATTTCGTTAACTGGTTGTTTATCATTACTAGACTTCATTGAAACATGCTATATAACGTAAATGTGGTATATGGTACAATTGCCAATAGAATGATTGAATAAACGTAAATGTCACCAGGATGCAACATGTCAGGCACTCCATGTGGAATCGAATTGTCAATTTCTCTGATTCCCACTTGTCAATGCTGAAGTACCACTTCGCGGGATTGTCCATGATTTTTTTCAGATTTTTTATTGAAATCGCCTCGGATTTACAACCATTGGAAGGTTCAGTTTTTTGTTATTTATGTTATTTTCAAATTTACCCATCTCGAGACTAATCTAAAAAGTACTCTTACGAAATTTTTTTAGCTTTGAATGAGCTTCTGTGGAGTAATTATATTAATAGTTATCGTATGAATTCAATGGCAGTTTTACCCTAAATTCGAAGATAATCGATGTTAATGAAACTTACACAATCAATTCTTTGTGAATGGACAAAAACTTTCAGCCCAGAGCGCAGATGACCATGCATTTAGTTTGGGAGACAAAATATTTAACGATAATACAAATAATACGATGAAAAATGTACGATATTATTTTAATGCCATATGGTAGATGATGATTTGTTTTCTGTAATTAATTTACGTGTATGTCCTAAACTAAATGCATACCCTGTGGAAAAAATGCCAGATAAACACGATGTAGATTCATATAGATTCGAAAACATTCCCGAATCAAAAATTCAAGACTCAAATATCATAAACCGGCTAATTATCCGGTTATCATGTCTACCCGGTTTTTTGAGCAGGGTGCCCATCCTCGCGTTGGGTTCACAATTTTTGTCTCTTTACAAAAAATACAAATACTAAATTCAATCAAAATCGATTGTGGCAGATCGCATGATTCCCATATAATGAGCGGATGGTAGCAAACTACTTTTAGTTTCAATCTTAAACTTTGCAAATCGTTTTTTTTTTGCAACCTTTTAGAACTTACTGACGGAAAATAAATGGTAAAAATGGGGATGGACACAACTAGGTCGAAGTTTCCGGGGACATCACATAATGTATCCCGTTGAATAATTCTGACTCCCTTAACTACTGCTCAGCCCACGATGAAATTTACGGACATCGTCTGGGATTAAAAAGCGAATGTTCACTAAAAATTCAGTTAATTTGATAGACGCACTTTTCTACTACAAGCAAGTTTCTTTGAATTTCGGGTAAAACTGCAATTGAATGGGTAGAATAATTCATACCAAAACTATTTCAAAGAATTTATTTCAAAATCGAACAATTTTCGTAAAAGTACTAATTAAACACGGTTTACATAGGACGTTTACGTTCCCGTTCCCGTAGAGAATTGAAACATACGAAATATGTAGTATCGTCTACACCCGAACACGCACGCCATTGTAAACGATACTACATATTTCGTATATTTCAATCCCCCCAAAAAGCACCTCTGGTGCGAAAACCTTTCGCCAAGTACATTAATGTGGTATTTCCCGCAAAAATAGAGTTGCAGCCATTCAATCTACAAAAGTATTGAAATCAATGGACATTGCCAAGTACAATTAAATTTTCACAATTAGTTTCTGAATGTGACCTAATCCTAGTTTTCGGTAGGTATTTACATTTCGATGTATGTATGTACAGCCGGGCACTAAAGTTCATCAAGAGTAGAAATTTAGGCTCAAGCGTTTCAGTGTCTACGCTGTTGAGCAGGCCCCTCGCTCCGCATACCCCTCTCCTGACTACCTACTCAAAGTGAAGTACGAAATACTTTCAAAAAAGAAGTAAAAATTAATTTCACAAATATCCACAGGCCGGGGTAAGCTAGCCCATTGACCAGCCGTAACGCATCGATGGGCTCATGGAGAGAGGTATGCGGAGCGAGGGACCTGCTCAACAGCGTAGACACTGAAACGCTTAAGCCTAAATTTCTACCCTTGATGAACTTTAGTGCCCGGCTGTACATAACGTGCGTCACACGCAATAACATGCAACATACGCACTCATAAGAGAAGATCAATTAAAAGTAAAATTAAGAAAAAATAAACGAAAAGAAAAATAAATTTGGAGGTAGTGGTACTTGGTGGACATTTTTGTAATAACTTAGACATCAGTCAAAAATGCCCGCCAAGTACCACCACCTGCGAATTTTTGGTTCGTTTCGTATGACCCTCAAGATTTCTGCATCTGCAAAAATTAACTTTAGCAAGCCGTAGGTCCAAAACAGTCGAGCTTACAGAAAACTTTTATTGACCTTTTTTGTCCCTCGTGTAATTATCCGGATACACATTTTTTTATTTTTTTATTATGAATTTAGACCTTGTTTTCAGCTGAGACCGTCTTCAGCAAGCCGTAGCTCCGAAACGGTCTACCCCAGCGTCAACTTTGTTTCACCGTTTTTGTTGCTCAACCGATTATCTAGATACGCATTTTTTTAATTTCTTTTTTTTAACGATACATTTAGACCTTGTTTTCAACTGCAACAGTCTTCAACAACCTGTAGCTCCGCAACGGTCTACCCCAGCGTCAACTTTGTTGCTGAAGACGGCTTCAGCTGAAAACAAGTTTAAATGCATTGTTAAAAACAAATTTTGAAAATGCGTATCTAAGTGAAAAAATACGTATCCAGACAATTGCACAAGGGATAAAAAAGATTAATGAAAGTTTGTAAGATGTCTAAATTATTACGAAAAAGCCCACCAAGTACCATTACCTCCAAATTTATTTTTCTTTTCATTTATTTTTTCTTAATTTTACTTTTAATTGATCTTCTCTTATGAGTGCGTATGTTGCATGTTATTACGCGTGACGCACGTTATGTAATACATACATCGAAATGTAAATACCTACCGAAAACAAGGACTAGGTCACATTGAGAAATTTTGTAGATTATATGGCTGCAACAGTATTTTTGTGGGAAATACCACGTTAATGTACTTGGCGAAAGGTTTTTGCACCACAGGTGCTTTTTAGGGGGATTTCATTACTTTTTGTACCATCTCGATTCGTACTAATTAGTCTTGTTTATAATAAATTGTATAAATTATGATCCTCTGAAAATTAGATCAAACTTTAAGAAATGTTTGTGGCAGTCGATAAGAGTGTGTATGAATTTTTGTAGAATTGTAATAAAACAACGTTCAGACGTTAGCAGCTGATACGATATATGCGAAAATCGACAATATCCGTGTTTTAATTAAGTATAACTCGAAAACTACACATCGTACAAAAAATGTTAAGTACAAAAAAGTTTCAGTTTGAAGTAAATTTCAAAGTAATGACGTACAGAAAAATACGGCGGTTCCGAAAAATTGAAAAAAAATTATTATAAAATTAGTTTTTAAAGTTTCTCAACAACCATACGTTTGTTATAGCTCAAAATTTCAGAGGATATTCCTTTATAGTGTAAAAAGAACGAGTACAAATTTTATTGTGGAGCCAGATTTCGGTTAGGAGATATATGAATTTTTTACCGAATTAATTTCAAACCAAAAAACTTTTTCAGCACTGCGAAGTTGAAGGAATGAAAGTTCTGTTTATTTAACGGTTTTTAAAGATTTTATGAGTCGATACGAAGTCTTTGCGATACAAAATTTTTGTTGTTGTTGTTTGTTTGTTTCGAAATAAATTCAGTAAAAAATTCATATCTTCTGAACTAGATCTGAGTCCATAATAAAATGCATGCACGTTCTTTTCACACTATAGGGGAATATTCTCTAAAACTCTAAGCCCCAAAAGACGTATGGTTTGTGAGAAATTTCAAAAACTAACGTTATAATAATTTTTTTCAAACTTTCCTGAACGGACAAATTTTTTCGTATGTAATCACTTGGAAACTTTTTTATGCTCAACATTTTTTTGTACGATGTATAGTTTTCGTGTTATACCTAATCAAAACTCGTGCCATGACGTTCGTATTTTCCTCATTCTGTGCATTTTAAATTTCAGGCATTATCGAAACGAATTGAAATTTTTATTTTTATTATATACCTATGTATATTATTACAATGTATTATCAAAATTCTTATTGAATTAGTCTACTTCATTTACGTCGATCTAATAATCTTTAGAATGAAAGATGAAAAATATTACTATTTTTCAATGTCTTACATTAGCTCTTTTGTCACGGAGATACCAATATTTTTCGCGTCGTATAGTGCCGCAAAAACATATACCTATACAGACTGGCAGACGAAACTTTTACTGACTATATTGTACGCGCAGCACGGCGAGGCTACTTCGTTCCGAAAGGAACTGGCAACATGACTGGGTGGCAACGACGATGGAGACGGAGAGGACGAAAATTATTGATCGAATTGAGGATTTTTGTAAATCGGAATATTATATCTCAGCTCTCCGTGCACCGATTGCATAAAAATTGGATTTAAATGAAAGCTATTTGAACACATATTCTGAGATAAATATGTGAATCTCGTGTATAACTCGAGTCAGAATAAAATACGGATAATACAATTGCCGTATAGGCCGTAGAGCTCTCATCCGGGCAAGAGACTCGGTCGAGTCCCGCGCCGTGCGTTAATAGTATGTACTACATTTCTTAACGGGTACGGAAAGGCTTTTTTGACGAAACGAGAGATTTACGGCACGAGCCGAAGGCGAGTGCTGTAACGAGTTTCGTCAAAAAGCCTTTACGTACAAGTTAGGGACTATATTTTTCTTCACGAGAGCCGAAAACAAGCGGAGAATGTGCGATTTTGAGGTTAGAGTGATGAAAATATTCTTTTTAATGTGCTTGGCACGACTCTATCGAGTCTCTTAATTCTCAACGGGAACTTAAACGTCCTATGTAAACCGTGCTTTAGATAGTTCACTTGGTAACCGAGCTAGCTGAATCTAAAAAACGAATGAATTACAAATATCTGATTTTTTCAATGGTTGTAAAAACGAGGTGGCTTAGACAAAAGATTTGTAATTATTCGGATAAATATATTCAGATAAATGCAGAAAAATCTGAAAAAATCGGGAAAAATGTCTTATTTTTCGTTCATTGTCGCATGGAATGCTTTTCATATGTATAAGTGATACAAATATGATAATTGAAATACCAAACGAAGATCTTTCAGATGTAGCGGGGGTAAATCGATACTTTAAAAACATCATAGACCACTGCACTACGTATACTAGATACAATACTTGAGTAAAATATGTTTGGTTGCTATTCACTACAGAATCATCATTTGGTTGATAAATGAAAATATTGATTTATCAAAGTGGGGCTGAACCGATGTTTATAAACCTAATATGATATGCGCATGCAACATTAAATGCCCATCGCTTCATCCGTAAAAATTTCGGATACGATAGCCCGTGCCGAATATTTTCATTCATATGTGTGGGAGGTTCAAAATTCATAATATATTGAATCACTATGTCTTCACAGCGTTATTTGTCTCTGTACTTTGAAAATATCTCAAAACACTAAATGAAAAGCACAAAAGAATAAGTACTAATTAATGGAACAGAACATTGCATTAACTCAACATCTTACGAGATACAAAATGGCAACACAGGCCGACAAATTTTTTGTTTTCACAATTGTTCAAGTTATCTCAACTGATTTTGTATGTGTTGGAGATGCCGATTTAAAATGTTACACGGAGAAAAGATTATAGTGAAATTTCCTATGGCATCTATGGGAATTTCCCATTCCCTATAGGAAAATCGGGTCTTTTATTCATAGTGAATCCCGAAGATATGAAGGTAATTTTTCGGGTGTACTATAGGAATTTTCAACATGTATGTACTATAGGAATTTTTACTATGTTCAAGGGTGAAATATCCCATTTAGCAATACTAAATTCACGATGTAGACATAAAAATTACCATGTGACTACATGGTAATTTTCCCTGTGCTTACTTTGTGAATATGGCATTGCTGAATGAGATATTTTACCATTGAACATAGTAAAAATTCCTATAGTACACGCTAAAAATTATCTTAATATCTTGGAAAATTCACTATGGATAAAAGAGTCGACTCCCCTATGGGAAATGGGAAATTCCCATAGTTATCATGGGAAATTTCATTACAATCTTTTCTCCGTGTACTATTTTTTCTTTTTATAACATCAGAATATTATACAAGTCGGGACTGTCAAAAAAATATAAGAGAAAATTGATTAAAAATGATAGATGAATATGGGGTAGTCCACGCTAACTCGACCGGTGTTGAACCCCGACCAACTCGAAATCATTAGATTTTTTTTTTTTAAATTCTACTCAGTGAGAAGTGCTTCCAGATTTTTGTTACATTTTTTCATTCAGCCGTTTATTTTTCATAAGATTTTGATGGTGATTAAGAAAGCCCATTTTGAAAAATCTGTATTTTTTCAGATTTTTGGAAATGGGCTTTCGTAATCAATTAAAAAAATTTATGAAAGATAAATGGCTAAATAAAAAAAAATCGAAAAATTATCCGGATACATTTTTCACTGAGTAGAATTAAAAAAAAAAAACCTCAAATGATTTCGAGATGGTCGGGGTTTACACTGGTCGAGTTGACATGGAATGCCCCATATATATTTTTCAAACCACAGTGAAAATAGATAAAATCATTTAAAATAGCTACAGAACGAACTGATGATAATTATATTTTTGTGTTATTTATTATATCTTATTTTTCTTCATTTTTTTTTTTTCTTTGCTGTACAGTTTCGTACTGTTTATTTTTTCTTGTATGTCACCATTGAAGCAACTTGATTTGAACTCTAGCAGCAATCGGCCATCATATTAATGTCAAATCTTCTCTCGTATCAGCCATTCAGTTCAAATTGCTATTATGCAGCTACATTTTTAACATGTAGTGTAGGTATATGCAATTATCAGAATAAAAATTTGATTTTTTAAATAAA
Source organism: Macrophya annulata (assembly GCA_963924015.1). Lineage (NCBI taxonomy): Eukaryota > Metazoa > Arthropoda > Insecta > Hymenoptera > Tenthredinidae > Macrophya > Macrophya annulata. The sequence goes on from OZ001260.1 coordinate 16,862,363, forward strand.
ACTAAACCGTACGCGATGAAAACATGAGAATTTTTTTCCTTACATGGCACAACGAAATTAATGAATAACACCTTGTATACTTACAATACCAAAAACCTTGCCGGCCTGTGTTATTAGTCACTTCACATAGAAAGCTCTGCAGGTAAGTAAATTTTTCTTATGACTTAATTCAAAGCAGAACTATTGTTAGTGAACCTTCACATAGTGTGAAAAGGCTGAGCAAGGCTGGTCAACTTTTATGGTACTAGTTCATTAAAAGATAATACACATTTACACTTTAATAATTAAAACAATCAAGTCGCAGTAAAAATTAAATTAACAATATGATGTGAATGATTATAAACTATACATAGGTATATATCGATCTGCAATTATATTGTATTGGAAATAACATATGAAAAAAAATATCGTTATTCTCATTTACAATCTCTGCGATGTTTTAAACACATAAAAATTCTAATTTACTTTTGGATCAGCAACAAATACATATGAAATTATTGGCGCCCAGTATATCACCGCCAATACAAAATATTTATCATCATATTTATATAATAATATGCAAATATTTTCACCGAAAATCTAACGTCCATATAGCACGCAAATCTGGTCAAGGTTCGTTTCGCAGTAGGTCCAGAAAAAATGATGTATCGAAATGCAGGCACTGTTCATGTTTTCCTTAGAATTAATGGGAATGAATTAGCTATTTAAATTCTTCAGGGGCGGTGTATTGAATGATTACTGTTCATACATGAAAATATAAAAGCATTTGAACGAGGAACCGAGCATTTCCAAGTGCACACAAGGACCAAAACAAGTTATAGCTATGAAGGATACGTTCAAATTTTTTGATAATTAATTTACGCAAAAATTTGAGCAATTTCCAGGACACAAGTAGAAGTCCAGGATACTTTCATGCTATATTTCAGCAAATTCCAAGACCTTCAGAATTTACCCTGATTTTATTTAGACGGTGGTATTTTTATGTTATTTTGTCACATTCGATCATCGTAACTTTACTACTTCTGCTGCAATTTCATATGGAATATAGTAATAAAAATTATGTATTGGAACGAGCGATGTTTCAGTGTAAATAAATCCTAATTTGAACTTAGTGATTATTTTTATGAGTTTGTCTAACGTGAATTAATCATAATTCGGGTGATCCTAATGATGAAGTGATAACTCGGTGTTCGAGCTAAAGAACAATGGGCAATACTGAGTGTGTTTACCATTAGTAATGTTGGGATCATACGTTATTTCTATCCATCTCTTTGAGCCATCGCTTTTTGAGTTCATTTATGTATTTTATTAAAATCTGTTGAATTGATGAAAATTATAACTGATCTCAAAATTTTTGGTTTGTAGCTGAGAAGACCTAATGAGATTCTAGTCCAGTCCACTTTCATATACAACTTCAGTTCCAGTTGACTAGAATAGGATGTTAGCTATATGTTTAGAAGAATCTTTGACAGTCCCTTGCTCACACATTTTATTATTTGTGATCTCTTTAGATTGCATGTTTTCACTCCGGTGGCGAACCTAATTTAAAACCCCAATATTATCATACCTTGATGAGTAGTCGGTGATTGAGTATTTTAGCGTTCACATAAACAAAAAAAAATAAATCGTACACCATAGGATACTATTCCAATAGGTAAAAATTGCTTAACTCTATGCATCTTCGAAAAAGACAAACACAGTAATCATTGACCACACTCCTCTACTACTCCCTACAGATTCATATACAGTAGCATTTAATTCTTTATGTCTTTACTTTTAGTCACGTTATTATTTTAAATATTATCATTGAGAAAATAATTATTTTTTTCATATTATGGCAAGCAAAAGTTTACCTTATTCCGTATTTCCTCTTAAATATCTTTTTCTTGTTTTATTTATTTTTTTTTATTTCATCTATGGCCCACGTATTTTACCAAATGTATGTATCTAATTTAGACACAAATCTTCAAGTTTTGTCTTTAAATTTTAATAAATGGAACGTTAAGAAATTAACAACAGCCTCTTTCGAAGAGGAAAATATATTAAAACTTTTACTTTTTTTTAAAACTGTAATATACTAATATTGTTAGTTATTGTATTATGTCTTGCGCTGAGCATATTGGGACATTGAGAGCCTTTGGTTCCAGTTTACTATAATATAGGTATAGTGTCTATGCTTAATGTTTATCGCAGAAACTTTGAGGGTAATTAATACACCGATTAAATTATAAAACAAGTACAACGTACAGCTTACACATTTTCCTATCCTCATTGTCAACCATTGTAAGTAAAATTTTTAGCAGTCATTTTCAAAAATTGCAATATACTTTGCTTCATGAATATTACAGTACTGCGAACGTTAGGAATTAGTCAAAATGTAAGCTGTATTTGATAGTATCATTTTATATCGAAGTGTGCAAATAAAATTTCCTGCTCCAGAGAATCATTCATATAATGAACAAATAGTATTAAGTAATAAATACAATTTTTTGATAAAAATTTACTAAAAATCGTCCTTATGGCATTGAAATAAAATTATTCCCCTATTATTTTGTGCACGATACTTCCCAGAAGGTGATTTGATACATGATTAATTATTAACCGTACCTAGATAACAATCTTTAAAGTGGCGCTAAATCGTCATGTCGATACAGAGGTATGTGTACGGCATTACGCAAGGACGTGTGAGTTGACGGAGTTCGCATGAAAAACTGATGCAAGATGCCTATCAGATCTTGAAACTTGCGATATGTCCGAGTGTATTTACGTCTGTATGACGATTCGTCTACATAAATAAAATTAGTATCTAGGTCTCGGTCATTCCATTTCTTTTTAACCAAGGATCTTCCCACTACTCTGTAAATTTTATTCTTAATTTTCGTTATTACAGTACTATTTGCAAGAAAGAACAGCGAAATATCGCAGAATGTTTTATTCGACTGCAATTGTGATATTATTTTTCGAAATTGTGTGATTTGAATGAGGTGAAATATTTGCGTCTTAAAGAGACTGTTTTCTTGAAAGTAACAAATTTACATTCAACTGAGATGCACCTTTTTCGGCAGAAATGTAGAAAAACTCAGTTTACGTCTAGTAAAGAATTTTGGAACTTTCGCGAGATTTTAGAGAATTTTTTTCAGGTAGACTAAAAATTCAAAGAATTGCCAGAAGCGACGAACTTAAAGACACTGAAGTTGTAGTTAGTATTTTTGATAAAATAATGTTGTTTTCCGTAGGAGAAGTTTTTCGTAACGTCCTGAGAGTTTTGATAAGTTCTATGTACTCTGTTAAGGGGCTAGACGACCCTAAAAGACAAGACTAGAAGTCGCTATTTACGAGTACATATTTTGCAGATAAATGAATGTATATTTTTTATTTAGGTTTTCCACACTGTTAGTAAATCTTTTCAGGTTCTCGAATGTATTTTTTATCTTATTTGAAAATATTAATATTTGGTGAAGATACACGCCCTCGTGCGCGTTATTTATTTTTTCACATCTACATAATTTGCGGGAATTCTAATGGCCACAAGGTTCATCCGAAATCAAAAATACCGAGAGCATTTCGTTGAGTAAGCTTAAACACACATCGTTAGGATTATTTAAAAATTTGAAACAATGGATTTTTGGTAACACACTGAAATATGTATTCGTTTTTTTACATAAAATTTCGTCTTCAAGACATTGAACAAAAACGGTTAACATTTAAAAAAAATAAAAAAATCCTACGTAGCGATGTGTATCAATGCTAACTGAACAAAATGCTTTCAGTTTTTTTGATTTCAGATGAACCGGGTGGCCATTAGGATTCGCGAAGATTGAAAAAAAAAAAAACATGACGCGCGCGGAAGCGTGTATCTTCACCAATTAATAATTTTTTTGGATCATAAAAATACATTTGAGAACCTGAAAACAATTCCTAAAAATGTGTACAACATAAATAAAATAAATGTATATTATTTACCTGCAAAATATTCATGAATGCCAGAAAATGCAATCCTATGTCATTTATGAATATAACACCAAAAAATATACAAAGAAAATTATAAGTATGTTGCTTCTTCAAAGTAGTAGTGAAACGCGAAAATCTTAAGATCATATTTGATAGAGGTGAAGGTTGGATCAAGATCGAAATGGCGTGGAATTTTCTATAATATGTGGGGAAATTCATCTGGTTTCACCCAGTCTTTCATTGTGATACTTCGTGGGCATATCAGATACAACTATCCATATTTCTTTTCATTTCCATGTCACTTAAGGTGGTATATAAATCTTAAATAGGGACATTTTTTGACGATTAACAGATGTCCAAATCGTTTTTTGTTAACAACCAGTTTTGTTACAAAACTTTGCTAGTTGTGTGAAGCATAATTAAGTAAAAGTTAGGAATCGTCAGACATCGGGTCTCAAATTAGACATAGTCAAAGTAAAAGCAAGTAATTGCAAAAATTTGGATCAACTGATTCTGTACATTTAGATATTTGAGTCTCCAATTGTTCAGAAACGAAACCCCCTATTCGATTAACAGACGACTTTTTGATGTGTTGATTTTTCTACTAGAAAATTGTTTTTCAAACAATTAGATATCCAAATATCTAAAATCAAAGAACTAATCGATCCGAATTGTTGCAATTAGTGCTACTTTGACTTTATCTAACTTTGAGACCTAATATCTTACAACTTCCAACTGTTATTTGATTATGCTTCAAAATAGTAGCAAACTTCTGCAATAAATCTGGTCATTTGGGAAAAAATTTGGCAATATGCCATTCCTTCGAAAATTCTCCTATTCAATGTAGATGTACTCTCCTAACATTATAGATATACGTTATGAAATATTTATGTTTGGTGTAGCTTTTATTTTTCCTACTCGAAACTACAGAGCAGACTCTATAAGAATACAAATATCTCAAGACTTTCACAAAAGACGTATCTTTATTACAAGATAACCATGATCTAATCAATACCATGGGTATGGGTATCTGTTTGACGTTTGATTTTTTCTACTCCAAGTGAAATCTTTAATTAATTTATTTATTTAACTACTATCTGTGGGTGAGTTTTTGTGATGTGTCTCTACCATGATAGAATCTAGTTTTCCATTCATATTTCTTTACCCTTTTTGATAGACGAAGTAAAATGCTAGTAGTTTCATAGCAAGATGTTAAGGGACACTTTCTTGCACTGGTGAAGTTCTCAATATAATCTTGTCAATTGGCAAGATTTGGCACGTATTTAGTGCAGGGTGACACTTAGAACTAGTCAGACTCCAAGCAAGCACCCATAGCATTAAATAATTGACAATGTTTCAAGTAATAACGAAACCACTTACGTCAAGGTCTTGAAATACATGTTGTTCAATAAAGAAAATCATGAAAGTGGCATCAAAATTTCAATTTCAATTCATAGTGACATAGGTATAGCTCTGGCATTGCAAGTGATAAGAGACAATATAAATAAATAGCTAGTTGTATCTGTTACTCCTATCAAGTGTCTGAATTTTGACGAAATTGTAAATCAGTGGTGATCAGAGGTTAGGTGAAAACAGATTTAATACCCCATATAGGCATGAGAACTTCGAAAAATATTTTTCAGTCTCAAATTACTTGTTGTATTATGAAAACTTATATAACCATAACACGTTGACTTTTCTATCATTTAAAAATTTTGGTTTAGTGTACAATTTCATTTGCGCAACAAAAATATCGGAAATTATTTGGAACAATTGGCATATTTGCACACCTCAGATGTAAAGCAATTATGTTTCAAATCGAATATTTTTCTTTGCAGCAAGTTCCTTAGGCTCTAGAAATACATTTCTTCGCACATCAAGATTCACAATCACAATTTTCACACTGAACGCTGAAAAATGCATCTCGAGTACTTGAGTCATTCTACAGGTTCACGTTATTAAACGTGGGCTATGTAGACCTTCAACTTGAGTGTCTATAGGTGGACAGTGCTGGGTATCTGGCGGACCCCAGTCATGTAAATTTCCACTGTTGGCCAATCTATGTGTGAGTCGGTGAGCTATTGAAAATCCGCCACTGCCTTCTAATTGCGTCAACACAATTATGACTTGTCTAAAATAGTGAGGTATATTAATGAAAATTTTTAGACAGGTCAGAAGTCGAATCGGGTAAACATATTTTCTCAAGTTAAATATTCATCATACATGTTAAAGGTTCATTGTCCGTGATTTTTTGTGATAAAATTCAATTACTTTTTTCTACTGCTCATCTTTAATGAAACTCTAGTCTGTAAGTGGTGAAATACTGTCACACAGTTTTTAATTTTACCAACCTATGCAATGGAGGTACGCTGTCGGCTGTTCTAAGTTGCCCTCTGGTAGACACGACGTTGTAGCTTTCGTGACAATCACATTTGACGTGTATCCATTTGTTCACATGACGATTTTCTACCATAACGACTAGGCCTGCCCAACCTTTGGTCAAGTAATAGGCTGTCATACCTTCTCTACCCTGCGGGATTAAGTGAAGTGTAAGACATCTTTATTTATCACTTTAAATATGAATGTTCTTTAATATACTATTTTTTCACTGCATTTTCTCCAATAATTAGGATCAAAAACAAATATTTCAGTTCATTGGGTGGGAGGAATAAATACTAGCAAATGTTATTTTTGGGAAATTTTCAGAGATGCTCAAGTTCTGATGAATAATAATGTAAGTAAATGCTGCGACTTCATGTATAAGATTTTGCTCAACAGTCAGTTACATGATTAACACGATATCCAGTCTTCAAAGTGTTGCGAGTAGCTTTTAACATTATTAAAATCTATGAAATCGAAGACCCAGGGGAATATTCGTGTTGGTGTGTATTATTCGGATACCTTTGGTGGAAAGACTGAGCGTTCGTCAGAATGCGCCCACACAGAGCCATTATCCGCACGTGTATAAAAAAAAGGACTATCAGTTACTGGGCTGCTTATTTGCAATATGATTATTATTGCAGAATTCGAGAGAAACCTACGAAACTGTGATCGTCTGTCTTAACATAATCCAATTGATTCTTTGTTATAATATTTCTTTTGCCACACATAAACGAAAAGCCCTGTTTTGCTACCTATAAAAAGGGAGGAGAGTGAAGCTTTGCATCCTAGGTAGGAAAGACCATGTGGAAAGTCTTTCTTCCCAACTCCTTCCACTCAGAGACGCCAAACCTCCCCTTCCTCTCTCTCCACAGGTAGCAAAGCAGGCCTTTTATTCATTGTAATAAATAATATCGTGTGGACCACGGGAAGAAAAGATTTCGCTATCTCGGTGTAGTCTGCTGCCCTTACCTTCGGGAGAACTCGGGCAGCACGCTACACGCTCGGAAGCGAAATCGTACTTTCCTCCCTAGGTGCACAATATACTATTGATTCTATGTAAATATTGTTTTCTTCAACTTTGCTTGTGAGCCCCAATATTGAATGTTTGGTTTACTTGAACAGTTTGAAAGTTCTAGAGCTTCGATTATTGTTGTAGTTTTATTTTAGCAGATTATGTCTTAAATTTCAAAACATTTGGTTGTCCGGTTTCAGGAATTCAAATTTTTTTACGATATTTTGGAAACCAAGTGGTTTAATACATTAATTAGATAGTAATAAAGTACCAATTGACATTTTTGAAAGTTATCAAGCAGTAATATAATTTCATTTTATGCGTACTTTAGAACACAAATACACCACTATTTTAGGATATTTTTTTGAAACATGTCAGTTAGCATTTCATCGTATATCACTGGCCAATTGTCGATATAAAAAAAACCAAGACTACTATTATGAGAATACTTCACCGGATGTCTGTATTACATAAATTTCGAAATGCATTAAAATCTATAAAAATGATAATTTTTCTGTGCTCTCCCTCCTCAAACTGACTGTATTCATCATATTCAAGAGTAACAATTCGATTACAACAAATCGCAGGATAGAGTATGAACGTATATTTTGTAAAATTGATTGGCAAAAAAATTAGTAGCTTCCCTGATATGCTATGTCTTAGAACTGTTTTCAAACTGGTTAGTTGAACTAATAAATGCCAAAAATATTGAGTATTTGTGTTAAAACATTATAAGGATATTAATCATAATAATCTAAGCGAGGGTTCTTGATTGAATCTTTTACTTGTAATGAATGCTTGTACAACATTATTCTTCAAAGCAACTACTAATTTTTATTCATGCCACCCATTTAAAACAGACCATCACTGAAAAATCTTTAAACAGAAATTATTGTTAAGTTGAAGAATTCGATTAAGGATTTCAACATTGTAGGAAGAATATAGAAGATATCAATATAGAACTTCATGCTATCGAAGTTTCATTTGTGGAGAAGTAATAATAGAGGGAGATTTGTCAAATCAATGGTATACATAAAAACTTACTTCATGTCGTTGTCCTTTGGCTAACGTTAAGCTGATGATAGCGTCAGCCAATACAAATGCTGGTGGCGAAATTTGCTCAACTAACAGTTTCTTTGAACTGTGAATTGCGAGTACATACTCCGGATAGCTTGATGTATCTTCCATGCCTGTATGCCAGTGATTAAAAGCAAGGCACACCATGATGTATAGATCTCTTTCCAACATTTTATGACATCCAACAAAACCACGAACTTGACGTTTACTGTGCTCTACCAATCGACCAACTTCTGGGGCCGCTGGTGATCTGGTTCGAAACACTACTACGCACAGATCCAATTGAGAACGTTGTGACTTTTCCGAGTTCCTAGTTTCAACGCAAAATTAATTTGTTGTATAAAAATTTTTCATCATCAAATATGAGATAATGATGCTAGCTAATGTTACTGCTACTATAAATCAATTCACAAATATATAGATGATTGTCTTTTTATCAAATATCATTAAGTGGTGTAACCGTGTTTCTTACCTTTGTCCTTCTTGGAATAAAGTGAATTCAGTTTCAGTTGGCTCTAGTACAGTTAACAAGACACACGACAAATGCCTCAATGACGACAGAGGTGGCAGTGTACCCCTCAGACGAACTTCACTCCACCCAACTCTTGTTTTGCAGATATCAATGCAATCAAAGTATTTTAGGACGTCGTCAAACGATATCCAAAAAACACCATCCGACGCACCATGGGGCATAAGCATCTCACGGAGTTGTGCCGTCCAAATTGGACTGTCGTCCGACCAATCTCCTTTCCAACTATAGTGGCCCCAAGGATTACGCAGTCGTAGCAGTCTTATGCCCTGAAGCACACATTTTAATATTAACTGCAACGAGACTTGATTTTCATTACTAAACAGATTATTTAGTCGATAATCACTTACTACTATCAAAACGGAATAAGAGAAGTAATACTCTTATGAAAAAAACCCTTCATTGTTGAGGATATTTCTTTAACATTGACAATTAGATGAGGGTGAACTCTAAATTGTTTACAGTAAATTTTCAATCTTCGACCTTTAATCAGAATTACCTACTCTCAATTTTTCAGTGTAAATTCTCAACTGCTGGAGGTACACCTCTGCTCGTTATCTAAATGGTGATATAGGGTGTGATTTCAAAATTATTTGTTCATTAAAGAGCTTCTCAAAGGCTCTGTTCCAATAAAATGAAGACAATAGATAAGAAGAAATTTTGTATCATTATATTTGGGGCTATCCACATCAATTCAACATGGCTCCAGACCTCAAAATTTCTGATTTGATTTTTAATTTTTCACGTTATTACTCTATCTCTAGAGCAGGGGCTGGCAAACTCATTAGGCCAAGGAGCTAACACTGTAAATCCACTTAACCCTTTTACCGGCATCAATCCTTTTAACGTCATGTCCGGGGTTTTGGCAGGCATGGGTGAGGATGTGTAGGTATGAAAAGACATGGAAAAGATGCACCGCTGCCCCTACCATCGAACTTTCCAGTAAGAAAAAGTGACTGTTTTCAGGTAGGCCGAGGGGCTTTACGGTCGTACTAATTTCCACTTAGAGCCAGGTTGGCTCTGAGAGCCCGACTGTGCCGACCCCTGCTCTAGAGAACCTTTCAAATTTTTCAAAGATTTTTTGAATCAGCCGTTTCGGAGCTATGAATTTTTTTAATTTTAAGAAAAGGACCTTTTTGAAAAAATTCACAAAAATTCTGTGATATAGAACGACCTTCAAGGGACGCGGGCAGAATTTTTTGGAATTCAAATGCAGCAACTTATTCCCAATAAACAAAAGCACTTAAAAAGACACGGTTTCTTTATAGACATGTCGACATCTTCCGAGAATTATGTGTCCTCGAAATTATGCTTGTTAGTACTAAAACAACCTTTGTAAAAAGGATACACCTCCAAGTTGAGGGTTTTTTCATAAGGGTATATTTCATAAGTTTTATAAAAAATAATTTTTCGTGAAGCGTACAACAACGAATTTGGCTTGTCTTTCATAAATGAGTATAATCATTTTTATCGTAAACTTACTTGAACGTCTCTTACGTCCAAAACGGAATATGCATGTCTGAAACAGAAATATATATACATACGTGGCATTCCATGCCAAGTCACTCAGACTGTGACCCTGACCATTTTACATTTTATTCATATTTTTTTTTATATGATAGTTTTCACTTCAAAAACGACCAAAAAAAATAAAAAAATTGTATATTATGCAAGGAGGGTGTAAAAACCCACACACGAGTTCCATATCCTATTTTTCCTACTACTGCGCGTAAAGTCCAATTTCTGATTGCAGTGTACACACGCAAAAGTAGTACTTTATACACGGAATACTGCGATCCGAAGTCGAACTTCACGCACAGTAATCTAAAAAATTTTCCTTTCTTTTTTCTAAAATCATATAAAGTATCTCAAAAAACGTCGTTTTTCTAATTTTTGAAAAAATTTACACAAATTGTTTGGTAAAAAGCGATGATTTTAAAACCATAACGATAGTGGAATTTCGGGTTTTTTCATTATTTCCAGAGGGATTATTTTATATTGTATATCCAAAATTTCATTGAATATAAGAAAAAAATTTTCTTGCCGCAATTTTTTTCTTCAATTTTCCAAGTCACATGATAATTTGAAATTGAAGAAACACAAAAAATTCTCAAAACAAAATTTATTTATTGGTATTAAAATTATTAAAATAAAATATCGAAATCCATTTAAAAGGAAATTAGAAAAAACCTGAATCCTCTCATCGCTTTGGTTTGTACGAATTTTTTCAAAAATTAGGAAAACGGCGTTTTTGGCGAGGCAAAATAATAGCTTAAATAGTTAAAAAAAATTACGTTTTGGTGGTTTTTAACATGGAAACTGTCACATACTGAAATATGAAAAAAATGTAATATGGCCACGGTAACGGGCTACCAAGTTAACTAGGGGGTTTAAAACAAACTGAATCGACGGCAAACCAAAAAGGATACGCGTCGAACCCCATCATTTTAGTTGACCCGCAGTGATAATTTTTTCAGACGAATTTTCAATCTTCTAACAGATAGGAAAGTACGTTGCACATATTTTTAGTCTTTCGAAAACAGGTACTAACCTTCTTAGTTTTCGAGATGATCACGAAAATGTTACTTTTTTCCGTGTTTAAATATTTACAATTTGTTGTGTTCAACTCGTTCCAACTTCCACGATAATAAAACTTTCGGAATAAAATTTATAAGGGACATATTATATCGTAATGTTCCGAAACTGATAATATAAATGAAAGTTTGATTCATTGTTATAAAGTTTATAATATAAACAATAAATATGAATTTTTTTAGAAATCATGGCGTAAATTACGTATTGAAAGTTTCATTGCCTCGAGAGTCAAATGAATTTTGAGAAAATACCAATTACCTGTTAGATAAATATTCAGAAGGGTTCAAAGAAGATTTTCGAAAAACGGCAAGCGGTTGTGATTCATCATTGAGTAGCAACAGTCATTATAAAGTTTGGATACTGCCCGGTGCACGTGCTTGCTCATTCTATGACCATATTGCAGCAGAGGATGTGGAGGTGCTTGACACAGAATCTTAACATTCTCTTTTCTTTAAAGTACTAAAAATATGCGAAACGTAATTTCATATCGAGATACCATGGTCATAAAATTAAAAATCTTCCGGCCAACAAAAACAAAGGCATTCAGAGCATATTACCTTTTGATCGTCATTGGTTCAATTGCATTTTTTGTTTCTGCCTTTCCACCTCTCGTCAACTCTGTTGTTTCTAGTCTAAACTTAAATATCCAATAATCTTGGGTTTGAACAAATTTTCTGAGATGAACCTTAGTCTTATTGTTATTTCATTTGAATGTCATGAACAACAGGCTATTTATTCTTGAATTTCACATTACTTTGCGATAAAAAGTCGTAGAAACTTGACAAAACACTTTCACCACGTTAGAGTTTGCAGTTTAAGATGCTTTATTTTAAATTTATTCATATTTTTCTTTTTCATAATCTGTAGAAGTTATCAGGTAAAGACAGGTTCAGATTCATAATGCATAACTAAAAGAAAAAATTTTCTTCTATTTTTGTGAGGTACATTTACGATTCGTTTTCTAATAAGCTCACCATTTCACATAATATTTGAATAAAAGAATGACCAATTGAATATATATATTGTAAGTTCGAAGATTTTAGAAGATTCAATCTTAGATTAGAAATATCGGTGTGGTGGGTTAAGAAAAAACGAATTTTCTTTAGAGATATCGTTGGTGACTTTTTGTTTACTTTCATCAAATAAACAGATATAAATGGCAAAACATGGTTCAAACGTGTTAAATGAAATTTCATTTCCAATGTACGCACGATAGGTACACATTTAAGATCTAAACAATTGTAATATATCTGATAGCAAGTATACCTTGGTCGAAGGCCTTTACGTTGATACTCTTCTTCGTCTACTTTCATATTTCCACCTCCACAACTAGCACCCATTAAGAACATAGCTTGCCTAGAAGATAAAAGCTGTGCCCAGATTAAATCTTTATCCAGTTCATCTTCGCTAGGTAAAGCTGAGGGCTGTAACGGAACGCTTTCACAAGGAGCACCTGTCAAAGTAGCCAGACCTTCAATCGCTCGACCGGACACTAGTGCTTCGTAACACCCATGGATTTTAGCTACAGCTTTTTCAATTAGTGGTACCCATAGTTGTTTTCTTTTCGCCTGCAATTAAATGTATTTTGTTAAACGGATTTACTTTATACACGGAATTAGAAGGATTTTGTTACACTTTGAAAGTAACTTTGCTAACCCATTTGAATTTTGACCCAAAAACTTTCCGTGGCATTTTCTCCAAAACTATTATAGCTGAAGCTCTTGATTCAAGCTCAAGATTTTCAGAAAGAGTTGCTTGACATCGAAGACTAACCAGAATTCCAATTAACAATTTTTTTTCATCTGTTCATCAGACAGAGGTTTGTTGTCTGAACATTTAGAGAACCAAATGCAACAAATTAAAGCAGCAGTTGATTCAACTCTCTTGCATTAAATGCTTCGACTTTGTCTGCACATAACTTTGAGATCCGATATCTCACAACCGCAACTGTTACTTGATCATGCTTCAAAAGACAAGTAAAGTTTTGTAATAAAACTGATTCTTCCAACAAAAAAAAATTTGGACACACATCAGCTCTTCAAAAATACCACCATTTAATATGTATCTCCTTAAACTGTGCCCGGCCAAACAATTAGCCATCTAACTTCGATGAAGTTTCAATCATGGATTTATTGTTACCAATAAAGACCTGGATACTAGAAATGCTCACGATAATGGCGGGCATATTGCCTGAATTTTAGTGTTATTTTTCATCCCAATAAGTTGCTCTCATGAGTATACTTGTAGGAGGAAGTGAAAAAAAAAGTCTTAATATATTTGCGCCACCAATATTTTACCATCTTGGTATACGGTCCAAGCAGCCAAGTGTATTTATGATTAAAAAGTGAATTTGGCATACTTGGGAGTAGACCAGATGTCCTCGTTTATCACAGGGAAGTAGATCGTCGACGAGTACAGTTGTCCATTTCCCATCCTTGCACAACCTGACTTGGTAAGCTCCTTCCGGACAAGTTTCTTTCATAACTAGTACTCTTCTAACAAGCTCATCACTTTCTGCCAGGACTGCCAATGCCGATAGAAGCCAACAATTTCCTAAAACACCCTGCGAAATATCAGAAGGTAGAGGTGTCCTAAATACTGCCCAGGGTAACTTCGAATCTACACTCGAGTCAACATTTATTTGATGTGGTCTTCTCCACTGAACCACGTGGTTGTCTTTCGTTTCCGCCGGATTATAGTACAACGATTTTGGAGCCGGAGGAAAAGAGTCGTCAACAAACGGTTCATTTGTCTGTAATCAGAAATTGGTCAATCAAGTAACATTTTACACATTTTTGAAATAAGTTATCACTTGTTTTTGAAATTCCTCATGTTACAAGAAAAATCACACTAAATATCATAAAGCAGACAGCCATTTACCTCTTTACAATATCGCACGATTCTTTCCCACTTTTCTAAGGCTTCTCTCTCTTCTATTTGGCGTAAATTTTCCATTACAACACTTTCTTGTCTTTGAATTCTAAGGGTACTAGTTCCAGGTTCTCCGAGCCTAAGCCTGTCACCAGGTATTTGAGATAGAGTCTTGGAGCTTTGGCACATTTCGCAACTTCCGTTCGTACTTTTGTTTTCGTAAGTGCACAACTTGCATTGCCACTAAAATAAATGATGCTTTTAGGTGCCAAATTCGCAATACCATTGCTATGTAATAACATAGAATTGAAGTTAGGATTACAAGTATAGTCATAGTGTTACGTTGAAAACACTAAGACGAAAATGAAATGTACGTACATGTTCTTTAAAGGTTTACTTAATACCAACCTGTGCGTGAGTGATTTCTTTGGTTCTAGATTGCCTCTTATCTCCCACCCCTGATCCATTTCGTCGTACAGAATTTCTATGCCGAGGTGTAACTGCTCTTGAACTTGCTGCAAGTGGACACGTCAGTCTGGGACTTGGACTTCTTTGTCCGGAAACTCTGTTGTCTCTTGGTACTTCTAGGAAGTCGGCAAATGTTTTACATGCATTGCAACTTTGTGCAGTCAATGGGTTTCTCAAAGTACACGAGGGGCAAACCCAGCTTTCTCCTTTCCTCAAAGTTGGGTCATCGAGATGACTGACGCTTTTTAGTTTTGACCCAGCGCAAGCTTCGCACGTCGTTCTGGTCGCAGCATTCAACAATGTACATTTTTTACAAGACCAGGCAGGTGAAGGTAATTCTATCAGATCATCAAGATCAGATTCCGCTGTTGCTAGAGTAGCTGATTTTGGTGGGGTATATCTCACACTGTCTCGTGATACAATAATTGGCGAAGAACCTTGCGATCTGCAACTCGCTCCATCTTTAGTTACAGTAATCAAACTTGGTTGTGCCAACGATGGAGGCGATCTCAAAGACGAACAAATGTCACATCCGGTTGACCAAAGGGGATTGTAGGCATAGGAACATTTTCGGCAAGTCCACATACGCTTTAGAGGTCCGGCTTCTGCCGGCTCACCAATTGGGCTTGTTGAATCATCGAGTGTTTTCGAGGCAATGGCACTGGATTTAATGTTCTGTTTTCTTGGCAATGGTGGTGGCGTGTCTGGATCAGAAATTCCTATATATGAATATTTTGGTTTAGAATTAAAGCCGACAGAATGCGGTGGCACAGCCGGAGGTTCTTCTTCGTTTAAACTACGGCGGTTTGCAACTTTTCGATGAATTACATTAGTCACCGAATCAACCTCGGAAAATGATCGCCTGTAAGTTGGAGGACCTGCGGAGGAAAGTGCTCTGGGTTCCCAAGCTGGTACACTGATAACTACGCCGCTACAAGGCGCAGGACTCCTTGGTGCTTCGCAAGCTTCACATTGTTCTAATTCAGGTGCATTGTCCAGTGTACAATTGTCGCAGCTCCACAGGGCGTCATCTTGCTGCACCTCGGAAACTATAAGACTAGTTGGTCTCTGAATTCCAGCTTCCGTTAACTTCTGAACAACAGAACCGTTTGACAAAGAACGGCTGACTTTCGATTTTACACGTTCGTACACCGAAGGACTATGACGTTTTGGTGATCGCTGAGAATTATCAACATTCTCTGTGTAAACAATCGATGGCGGATCCATAGTTTCGACAGGAGGTAAGGTCCAACTTTCACGGTTGGACCTTGTTCTGTCACTACGACCAAGGCTGGTCAGCTGAGCCATGTCTAAGAAGTGAAGAGAGTTAAAAACAAAGATTATACTTAATACAATCTGGAAGTACAAAGTTTTTCTGACGATATTCAAATGACCTATGATTAGGGCATCTCTTATCTCCAATAACTTCATTTCATCAATCAATTATTGCATACTTCCGAAAGTAAGTTTTGAATTTTAGCAAATCTTACTGCAGCAACTCAAGGTAACCATATCTAATTGTTTTGCACAGCGTACAAGAAGCATTTTGAATACTCTTGGTGAGAACCCCAGGTACCTCCCTCCGCCTTAGATTTTCGTTGTGCCTTCGCGGAGCGAAAGAGTACTAAAAATAAATTAACACATATACAGTAGAACGTAGATTATCCGAATCGTTAATTATCTGAATGTTCGCTTATTCGAATGATTATACGATTGCATTATTGCGTGACATAGCAAGGTCGAAAAAACGAGCTAGTTCCTCTGTAAAACATATAAAAATGATCAATTTTTTCGCAAAGAGAACAAATGCTCCATTGATAAGATAATAATGTTAATTATTTTCAAACACATATATTCTATGAAATTGAACGAATCAGTGTTTTTAGTCCGCTAAGAAATATTGCTGTTCAATTATCCGAATTTCTGACTATCCGAACGATGTTCGGTCCCAATTAATTCGAATAATCAACGCTCTACTGTATTTAAGTGTAAGCACCTACCCGATTTTGAGGAAATCAGTCAATAGTTGCAGTATGCTTTGAAAGTTTTAGTTATGTTAGCTTTAGTTAATGCTTTGTATTAGGAGGTTTTGTGACCTGTATTCAGAGCCCGATGATGAACTTTATTTTCCTATTTGTTCTCATCATTCCTTTCTTTCTTTTGTCTCGTAAATATTCTTTTTTGAATAGGCTGTCCTTGTAGTAAATATGTAATGGTATCAATTTTTGGGAATCAGTTGTGGTACAGCAAGGTCTTGCTAATATTTTTCATTTCGAATAATCATCAAATTAAATTAAACAGCTAGATTTTACAGATTTATAGCCATTCCATAGAAATGAGACATTTTGATTTTTGTTCGATATTGTTCACATTCCTCGAATTCTCTATTGCTAATGAGGCATACCTCTAGTTTTTCCTAAGGAAAAAAACCCCTTGTGACAATTGAGATCAGATGAGTTTACGGTTCTTGACAGCAAAATCCAGAAATATTCAAAAAACAATACCGTGACAATTCCTTACCATAAGTATAACTTAATGGGTAAAGGCTTCACAATAAATATTATAGATAAATGTAGAATAGAGCAGATAGAGAATTTGAAAAAAAAGAAGATAAAACAGAGCGAAAAAAGAAGTTCATGATCAAAATTCAAACACAGCTAACAAAATCTTCACGCCACAGGTAAAATTTAATATTTGTTATGCCAACTTTTTTTCTAGATAACAGCTGATTTATCATGAAGGAAAAATACGTCTTTGCCATATTGGTAATACTCTTTGACTCTGCGAAGGCTTAATGAAACCTAAGGGAAACATATCTAGGGTTTTTACTCATCAATAATTTTATTATCATATCAATACAGTTTCTCACCTTGATTGGTTTTATTAGAATTGGCGGAAGCCAGGGTTGTACTAGAGGCAACATTTAAAACCTGTGGATCCAGTCCTGTAACCAAAGTTGTTAGATCGGCGAAGTTTTTGGGCTGCAGATCTTTCAATTTGCTAATTCCCGGTCTTCTTGCTTTGCGTGTCCAAATATGACTTTCTTGTTTCGATATAGGCAAAGAAATTGTTCCACATGCAATACAGTGACGCGAAGAACTTTGGCTGTTTGGTTGTAAACATCGAATGCAAGTCCAACAAATTGACAATGAAGGTAGAGACAAACTCGGTTTTAAAGCTTCTGTATTATCTGTGTTCCCAGACCAAGAGTTGTGCCGAATTGTTTTACCTATGCTTCGTGATCCGAGATTATTCCTGGCAAAAAGATTAAAAAGATTAAACAATAAAGAAGACTTAGAATTTCACCAAGTTTTAACTCTTCTGACTTATGAGTTCAATGTAACACATCTTATCGTAGTTCTGACATGAGTACAGGCTAATATCGATAATCATTTATAATACTTGTTAATATATTAGGTATGTACGTTATTTTAATCAGTTGGCGATTATCAGCGATGCAGCAGCTCTTATAAGGCGTGATAAGGAATAACAATTTCATTCAGTCTCCTTGCTAACTTTATGATCATTCTTTCACGTTTTCAGTGAACATAGAATCAAACTCACACTGCCTGCCATTATCAAGTTTAAAGTTAGTCAATTATCGTTCATTTGTTGGTATACATCAATACGCGTTCGTCGTTTGTTTATACTATGTCATACAATTTATACCTATGTAGCTCAGTCGTTTGTAGCGCGTGTAAGTGTGATAAATTTATGTGAAAATCAAATCTATATTACGAAAGTAAGAATAAATTTAAATATAAGGGCATAAATATTCGAATTCCTTACCTAGATACTGTGGTGATAGTGTTGATGGGGAATGACAACGCTTTCGGAAGAAATACGCAACTGGTTTTAGGGCTATTTTTTAACTGATTCGTAAAATTGAGTCGTGGCGGCGGTGTTGGAGGCGTAGAGTCCGCGGAACAAGAATTACTTTTGGGGTGGACATTTGTACAAGGGGATGTTTGAAGATTTGTTTTATTCTCGTTTTCCCTGCGAGCTTGCCCGCACCTGGCGCAACTCACGCTTTCAGTTGGGTTTATGAGAGAACACGTTGAACAATGCCACTGTAGCACCGAAGCAATTGACCCCATTCTCCATTCGTATTCATGGCTCTTCACTGTAATAAATTCTAAATCTGACAATTTTTCAACAATAAAATGTCGAAATATTCGTCCTAAAAAACCAGAACACTTTATCCTTTGTCATATGTTTTTGAGCGGCCATTTTTCAAATCGCAGGCACCCTGAATTCGCTTGTCAAACACCGTCTTTTCAACGACTTTTCATGAAATATCCTAAGAACTTCAATATTACACGATATGCCAGTCATTTTTTACACCACTTTAAACATTTTAACGACTTAGCAACGTTTGATTCCGTGCATTACAGAGTTTCGATTTTTTGGCGTTTCTTTGCGCTCCCCGCGGTGTTGACTGCTGTGAAACTGAGCGCAGGGGTGTATAGGTACATATCTAGGTATAATAATATCATGACAACCATACGGTAGAAAAAAAAAAAAATTTCAAATATCAGGGGACTGGAAACACAAAATGTACTGTGAAAAACTTTTTATTTCGATTTGTTGATGTTTGATGGAAAAATATTAAAATGCAAGGAAAATATTGATAGCGTTCGAAAACTTTTCAGCAAAATATAAGACTAGAAAAATATCTCTAAACAAGTGTTGGAACAATTATCATACTATTAAAATGATTGAAAATTGAGCAAGATAAATTCTTGTCATTGATTGATATTTGTAATGTTTTATTTTATTACACATTTGTAACATCCAAATGATGAACGTGGGCCTTTAGATGTTTGATACGTCAGTAAGTGACGTCACAGGTGACGTACGAAGAGAACATATGGTGCTGCCACCTTGGATTTAAAAATTATGGTTACACTATGAAAGTACGCAGTTCTAGGTCGTTGTCGAGTCCCTGTGGCGCAGAGGATAGCGCGTTGGACTTCTAATCCAAAGGTCGTGGGTTCGATCCCCACCAGGGATGAAAAATTCCTTTTATTCTTTTAATCAGTATTCCATCATTCTGGGATCTCTTAATCTTCCCTCGTTCCCGCATTCGCTAACTAATAAAATTGTAGACAAAATAAATTGTTCGAACTTTAATTCTAACTGATAATAACAAACCGAATGAACTAGAAAATTGAATTCTTTGCAATCATTTATTATATCAAATACATAAATTCCTAATTAAATTGACATGATAATGATAAAATTTAGAGTAAGTAATACTTGGAAGGCCAATTTAACATGAATAAGTAATTCATAATTTTATGCAGGAAATAAAATTATAACATAAATAAAGATGTTAAAACCTGTAATTTTTTGTATTTTATTTTTTCATTTTTTGTCACTTATTTTGTACAGTTATTTAGCAGATGGCATATCCAAATATAAAGAAGAAATTAAGAATTGCAGCTATGATACAGAACTGGCTGACGGAACTGCTTTTAGCCTTTGTAACACATATTATGCAAAATACTTCTTGACTTTATAGTTCAAAAATGTGAAATCATATCGACCAAAGCAAAAATCGATCAGGCCTGAAACTGTAAGACAAGGAACATTTCAATACCAGCCTTACATTAATTGAAAAAATTCAACATTCTTACATTAATTATTGAATTAACTAGACTTTCGCCTAAAGGTGATTCGAACACTTTTTTGTTTTAATATACTTGGCGCGAGACTCTACAGAGTCTCTTGATCAATCGAATATTCTGCCAAGTGTATGAAAACAGAAATTTCAGTATAGGAAATAGTTTTCTGTCTCAGAACGAAGATATCAACATAGTCCTACTTTGAACTTTACTTATGAATCTCAGACATTTCTCTAATACCAATAAAAATGGATCTTTTTTTTGTATTTATCGAATTAAATTGTAGAGACATACAGATGTCAATCATCTGCTTTAATGAAATTAAGTAGCGCTGAGGTTCCTCTGAAACTTTGTCTTCTAAATTGCTGTACTATTATTCATATTATTCGCAGATTTTCAAAACTATTCTTACACAATGAAACTTTATATCATGGTCAACTGATATTTAGGCTTGTGTGTGTATATAGTATTAAGGAAAGTAAAGACGATAGGATGAAGCGATGTTATCTTTGCCCGCATCGATCAGTTTTACTTTACAATCCAATGTATTTGAAATATCATGAGTGCGAAGTCTTCATTGAATATCTCACTACTGGCCACACGAAATAAATAATATGCGTAATACACTTTCAAATTACTGAAATATTAGAAAAAATATGCGTGTAGTAAAACAAGACAATGATGAAAATGAATCTCAGGAATGATATTCTGCTTACACCAGCAAAATCCACCCACTACATGAAGTACAGTTAATTTGAGGTTGATCACTCGTAAATAGACAATATCCTGTTACTGAACTTGATCAATCCTGTCCTGATCTGTAATGTAATGATGAACATTTTGAAATCAGCTTTACAGAAGTTGATTAAATTGAATATTTTTGTTATACCTCAGTAAATTCATTCATTGAACAGATGTCAAGTTTAAATTCGATATTATATAAGATGATTTTGTCAATTACACATATGAGAACAGAGAACAAAGATTGTATTATACCATAGAAATTTTGTTTTCAGTCTTTGAAAACGGATATCAGTGCTCTCCCTTTGAATTACTCCTATAAATCTTCAGGTAGATTGATGCAATATTAACGAATCTTGTGGCATTAGATTCGTTAACTGAAGTACAAAAACATATGTCACAAAGCACTTTGCTCTGCGGTTTACACAAGTACTTATTGTGAATTAATAAAACTTATCTGAAAGTTTGGCTATGAGATTATTGTACAAGTGATTACATAAATATTAAAAGCCTTTCTAAGAAAGTCATCTGGCCCGCAAGCTGGAATTAAAGTACATGTATGTAGTTAATAATTATGAACAATATGACAGATAATTCTTATAACCTCAAAGGTTCGAGCACCCAGATACACTGCTAAACAGATATTATTTATTACCATTGTAGAGGACACTGCGGTTATTATATCTATATTTTGGTTCCCAGTTTTATGTGTACAAGACTATTTCATACAGAGTCCGAATAATATCATCGGCATTATAACACAGAAGCTCGATTCTCGAAACCATTAACCATGCAACAGCATCGATTACGAATATTCGCTTTCAGCCAATTGTGTAACAGCACTACTCCGTGAACATCACAAACGGTAGCGAAACATCATGTATGGCCTGAAACCGTATTCTGGCGACGCAAGCTGTAACATCGTGAAATAAATGACATAAGCAAGCACAACAAATGACATAACCTCATAACGCGACCGAGTAAAACAGCGTACAGCTTGTCTATTCGGTTTAGTCACTCGCTTAGAGCATATGCTCTAAGGTCACTCGGCAAAAGTTAGAACTATCTTAAATTGACGGTTTCAAATCCCGTTCAAAAACATCATGTCCATCTGTTTTGACATCCGCGATTTATTCGCGATTTGACGGCAGCGCGCGAAGTGACTAAACCGAATAGACAAGCTGTATGGGTTATGGGATTGATCCGAAAAATATGCCGTTGTCGTTCATGAAATTGTTGTAAAGCAAGCGGTGGAAAATGGAGGGTAATATGAAATTATAGGTCTTATACTCCTGGAAGAGGAATAGCCCATTGCAGTAACGAGTGGAAAGTGATGTCAACATGTGGAGACAGCGGCATACCTCTCTCTCCGTAAAGCTGCCATAGCAGCACTGTATAGCAGCGACTGCCTTAAGTATCCGCGCGTGGCGAGGAGAACGGATGTTACGGAGAAAGATAGATGTATACAAAGATGTATAGCTCTGTCTCAACATGTTGGCATCAAGTCGAGGGCGCTATTCTCCTTCCAGGAGTATAAGTTCTATGAATGAAATGGTGTTTCTAAATTTGTATATCACTAGCTCCTTTTTGAAACCTTCAGATTATGCATTTTTTTTTAGCGCTCATTTTGCAATCAAATACATTAATTTATACAATCGAACATTGGTTTATAATCGCCACTCTATATGTATCTATCTGTTAGGTTTAATAAAGTATCAAGACAGTAGACTTCGGAAAAATAATTACAATTTATTCAATGCGTGTATATGTATATAAAGCTGGGCGTTTAGCCCTCACAATCAAACAGAACTACTCGTCTCAACGGACGAGTTTCAACTGTTTACTGGATAACATATACCAACTATAGTCCTTGAACATAATGTATATTATGTGTAATGAACACGCATTTGCTCAGCCGTCTCGCGGTACTTCGCATATACCATAGTTTAACAATAAAGTAAAAGTATAAGTTATACTGCTAATAAGTATCAGAGTATAACAATAAGTGTTTTTTTTTTCTTATCAAATTATCTTAAACATATGTTATTCTTCTAAATTAAATTATTTCTAATATTTACTATATTTCACAGAATCATTCTTAACTTTTTTCAAAAATGAATTATAACTATAATTATTATGCCCTTATAATATAATGCTTAAGTCTACTTTTTGTGGATTTTTATATTCATTCCAGAACCCCGCACTTTCGTCATGGGAAATGGGTCTCAGTCAAACTGTTTGGGGATTCTGGTAATGCTTGATGAGTAGATCAAAAGTCTCAATGGGCGCAAACTCCTAAAAACTCATATTCTGAAGATTCAGCCCTTCGAATTTGAACTTTTCCCGCGTTTTGCCTCGCGTTTTGCATTAGCATAAAGCCACTGTAAGATTATACGTCTGCATTTATATCAGTATTTCCGTATGTATGTATGTATGTATGCATGTATATGTTGGCAATTATATGTATAATTTTTTCCAAACTTGGAACATTTTATTCGGATTCTACCCAGTCCGACTCAGATTCAGTTCAGCAGATATGAATTTTTTGCTGAATTTATTTCGAAACAAAAACAACAACAAAAATTTTGTATCGCAAAGACTTCGTATCGACTCAAAAAATCTTTAAAAACCGTGAAATAAACAAAACTTTCAACTTCGCAGTGCTAAAAAAGTTGTACTTTTGGTTTGCAATAAATTCGGTACAAAATTCATATATCTCCTAACTGAAATCTGGCTCCACGATAAAATTTGTACTCTTTCTTTTTACAGTATAAAGGAATATCCTCTGAAATTTTTGGATGAGAAAAAACGTATGGTTGTTGAGAAATTTTAAAAACCAATTTTATAATAATTTTCTTTCAACTTTTCGGAACCGCCGTATTTTTTTGTACGTCATCACTTTGAAGTTTACTTCGAACTGAAATTTTTTTTTCACTTAACATTTTTCATACGATGTGTAGTTTTCGAATTATACTCAATTAAAACACGGATATTGTCAACTTTCGCATATATCGTATCAGCTGCTAACATCTGAACGTTGTTTTAATACAATTCTACAGAAATTCATACACACTCTTATCAACTGCCACATACATTTCTTAAAGCTTGAACCAATTTTCAGAGGACATAATTTATACAATTTAGTATGAACAAGACTAATTAGTCTGAATCGAGACGGTACAAAAAGTAATAAAATCCGCCCAAAAAGCACCTCTGGTGCAAAAACCTTTCGCCAAGTACATTAATGTGGCATTTCCCACAAAAATAGTGTTGCAGCTATTCAATCTACAAAAGTATTGAAATCAATGGACATTGGCAAGTACAATTAAATTTTCTCAATTAATTTTTGAATGTGACAATATACGCACTTATCAGATAAGATCAATTGAATGTAAAATTAAGAAAAAAAAAAAAAAATTGCAGGTAGTCGTACTTGGCGGGCATTTTTGTAATAATTTACACATCAGCCAAAAATGCCCGCCAAGTACGGCTACCTCCAAATTTTTTTTTCTTTTTCTTAATTTTACATTCAATTGATCTTTTCTGATAAGTGCGTATATTGCATGTCATTACGTGTGACGTAAGTTATGTACATCGAAATGTAAATACCTACCGAAAAGTAGGATTAGGTCAGATTCAAAAATTAATTGAGAAAATTTAATTGTACTTGGCAATGTCCATTGATTTCAATACTTTTGTAGATTGAATAGCTGCAACACTATTTTTGTGGTAAATACCACATTAATGTACTTGGCGAAAGGTTTTTGCACCAGAGGTGCTTTTTGGGGTCAATTCTAATACCATCATGTGTAATATCGGCATAATGTGTAATTAAAACAAATCTAATTACACATTACAAATGTCATGAGTAATTAAAAGAAGTTTAATTACACATTTCAGAAGTAATGTGTAAATAAATAGGTAATTTCATTACAAAAGTAATTAATTACTCGCAACACTGATTCTACCAAACTTTTCCCATAGAACTACCTATTTGTCCAGATAGAGAAATTCTAAATTGAGATACAAGGAAAAACAATTATTGAAAAAACCATTTAATGACACGTAAAAAGTCGATATTTTTTTGTTTCTTAGCGTTACGTGAACAATGTTGATACAGAGTGAAAAAAACATTTGTTTTAAAAGGGAGTTCAAGCCAGATTTAGCTGGTCTTATTACATATTAGGATACTACTTAATTCTCAAACTATAACTTGTTAATGGTTAGTTATTTTTTAAGAGTCTTTTTTTTCTCATTAAGATTGTACTATCAACAAACAATAGATACATATTCTCTATTTTTTTGTTCAATTATATTGTATAACAACTGGTCTACCAGCGCGCGTAGCGCACGTCTAAAACTAATTTTTTGCATCTGCATTTTGGAAAAACCACCTTAGAAAAATCAGTCGGGTTTGAGACATTTTTTTTTTCGCAATTTTGCAAGTTTTTCATAGCCTTCATCAAGTTAGATTTTTGTACAAAGGCACAAACCTTCTATTGCAGAATTTATCGAGATACATGAAATTAAAAATCAACACCAGCCTTTCTTCAAAAATGGATAACTCGGTTTGTTTAAAATAGCAATGCTCTCAAAAAGTTGGGAGAAGAGCGGACAAAATTGAGGTCGAATTAATCATTAATATTATTTAATTACAGCATAATTAATGTAAGATATCAAAATTTTAAGGTTAATAAAAAATTTCCACATCGTTCCCTTTTCCTTCTCTCAGCTTCGATTCTCGATCCTTCCACAACAATTTGCACAATATTCAACCGAATTAAGTGTGGAAACAATGATGGGCTTCGCCATATCATATAAAAACGCGCGCTCCGCCCGCGAGAGTCAGTCTTCGATTGAAAAACGAATGGATCGCTGCAACTGCGCGCGCGTGTTTTCAAGTGCAAATGTAATTCTTCGAACTAAATATTTGGATTCTGGTTTTTTTCTAAATGGTTGTGTTTGGAATCAAATCCTGTTTTAATCTCGGTGTTATAAGTTCTAATCTATAACTAAGTGTTCAAGACCTTGGTATCATTTATTCAAGTGCTGAGTAACCTTCTAAAATTTTCTCTCTCCTAAGCACTAAATTGGAGCTGATTTCTGGGAAGTTCTCAGAGCTTCTGGACTGATTTTTTACTACTCAACAAAGAGTTTTGAATTAAAGGCTAGTCTCAAAATCTTAACAAAATCAATCATCAGTAGTAATCTAGAAGGTTCCTCAGCTACGTTAGTATGATAATCAGTGCAATTTACGTTCAACCTTGAAATTAATAGTAATAAGTGCTAGGTGTTCATAAATCCGTTTAATAGAAAAGCAAACAAAGAATAACAAATTGATTGTGTAATTTCATTTATGTACTACGAGGAAAAGGTCTCATCCGTCAATGCGGCTTTCCATATCAACCGGGCCACATAGATTCTAAAAATTTGCAAATATTAGGCATTTTAATGAGGATGATAAGACCGAGAGTCAAGCAGCGTTTTTAGGGATCATCTTAGTGCTACTTCATTTCATCGAAATTTATTCAAATTTGAAAGATGACAAAATCAGATGAAACATCTAGAATGGAAAATGTAAAAAAGAAAACATTTATTATTGAGCAGCTCCGGGAAATACTGACATTTGTTCTGCAGCAGTTACTACAAATCATTGTCACTACTTTTTCATATGAAAATTTTTTTTCTGTTTCATTTTGAACGAAACGTTCGAGAATGTAGCTGTTTTAGTAGAACATTCGGAATAACCTCAGAATATTAATAACTAGATGTATTTTGCGAGTGAATTCAAACTCTGGATTTATTCGGATCATAGTTTCGGTTTCACTCCATGTTGTCTGTAGCGCCGGCCCTGGGGTAGAGCGAGAGGAACGGTGGCTCTAGGCGCCAGGTGGCAAGGGGCGCCAAAATGTCAAATGCAGAAAACAATTTCGAGCGAAAAATAAAAGTTTGATGGTGCCTTTTGAGTGGCCCGGGGCACACTTGCGTTGTTTGTGTATGTAAATATGTACCACATTCATTACTTTTCGTTTTTCTTGAGGTAAGTTAGGCTACATGAGTAATAGATTTTATTATTTAGTGACTGATTGAAATTAACACCAAATACTAATTTAATTATATTGTGGTAGGAACTTTGTTTATGTTAAAGAAGTAGGAGTGTAATAATTAGAGCTACTTAATTTAATTTCAATTCAATAAGTGTTGATTTTTGCGAAAGCTGGTAATTATTATTTATTCGACATACACTGAAATACAATTTATGTGATGTGGAAGCATCGACTGAAGGGCGCCGAAAGACAATCTCGCTCTACCCTGATCAAGGGCTAAGGCTGGCGCTGCAAGTTGTCTGTAATATTTCAGTAACTAAGAAGTACATAGGTATATGCACGTCATGTACTTAGCTTTGCTAGTAATAGGATAATAAATTGAGGAAGGCTTTAGTAAGTTTGCGTTAGTAAGTGGCGATTGATATGAAACAAGTTTTAAACTCCTTTCTTTTTCGTCATGTGTCGCAGACCCAAAAATTTATACGGTCCTAGGTCAATTTCGGGCAAGGGAATTGAGCGTTTGCTTTCGTCTTGTTAGATAGATTCAGCCCCCCTACTACCGCTATCCTTTAACGAGATTGAATAGAAGAATAAAGATGGATTTTCGGCTCTATGTGACCCAGGGCTGCCGACGACGTGGAGCCGAAAATCCGCTGTCGTTTTTCCAGCACCGCAGCTTCCAAGGGGACGGGAACTACCCAGGGTACAAATATTATCCAAATTATGGCGTTTTGCGACCCTGGCACCCAGGTTACCGGCGACCTAGGGGCACCAGTAACCTGGATCTGAAAGACGTAAAAGGCCACAAGTTACAGGGATTCTTTGTACCCTGAGTAGTCTCTGTACTTTTAAAAACGACTGTAATTTGGCTGTCGCGGTACCTCGGTCTACCGCTGGGCACGAAGTTCAGGTGGTGAGATGTGCGGTAAGTGAGGAGAGCATTATGCCGTGAACCATCGGGGAGCGAACATCGAAACCGAGCCACACTTCTGAGTGTTGATGCGACGGGTGGATGTCGGTGGCTTTCGAGTAAGAAAAAAATTTCGGGTGGCCCGTAAAGGCAAGTCGATGAACAACAACTTGCCCTCGGAACTCACTGACGATAAGACGTATAAATATTGGGAATAAAGTTTTTAAGTTTCTCCGAAGTTGTAATCAATTTCTCACTGCGACGTCACTCCTTGTCTCTACCTTGAGACCTTTCTTATACATTATTGAATTTCCCATCTTTTTTATCGATAACTTTTTTTTGTAACAATAATATTTTCCAAGTTATAAGCTATTATTACTATAGCTATATTTACAAAACTATTTCTCCCAACAACTACCCTAAACGGTTAGGGAGATATTCGAAGAAATAGTTTTGTAAATGTTATAACTTGGAAAATATTAATGTTGCCTAAAAAGTTATGGATGAAAAAGATGGGAAATTTAATAATGTATAAAAAAGGTCTCAACACATTTTGTCGTAAAGTAGACGGTTGGGATATAGAATGAAACGCGTTGTCCAAGATAGCGGTGACCCTGATAACGATAAGATAAGAACTCAAGAGACATCTCCCTACCAGCCATGCAATTATTGCATGTTCTTTATTTTTTGCCCTAAAAACCACTTTCAAATCACCAATTGACTGGGCTGACTTTGCTTTTCGGTTTGCGCCTTAATAGTTTATATGGGACATTCTTTGTAAAATCGACCGGACCAAAACCCTGACCTCGTCAGAATCGGTTCAAGCTTTGTGAAATATTTTTGTTAGTTGGTAAGAGTATTTCTCTCAGATGTTAGCGGTAGGTATGATGTATGGAAAAGTCCACTTAATGCGAAAACCATTGATCACACACAAAAAAGTTTCAAGTAAAAACGTTTCAGTTTCAAGTGAACTTTGAAGACATAGTAGGCAAAAAAATATCGAGCCACCGAAAAGTTGAAAATATAAAATAAAATCATGGCTTTCCGGGTTTCTCGAAAACCCCACGTTTTTTTTCCTCAAAATTTCAGAGGATACTTCTCTGTAAGTATAAAAAAACGTGTGTAAGCTTGATCATTATGGGCTCAGATTTGACTTAGGAGTTATGAATTTTTTTGTTCGAAATCGAAGGTATAGGTAAGCTGGACAAAATCATTTGAGCAAACACACTTCGTACTCATTTTCCCGCTTACAAATCTATCAGTTCTTTCAATAGACATTTTCTTTCTATTTTTGTTGTTTAGAGCAGACATTAGGACAAATATCTTGCATATGCTATTAAATCAGCGTATAGGTTATTAATATGTTAGGCTAGATTTATAGGTCAGAAATCACTCGCAATACTTTTCATTACACGACTCATACGTATAGGTATATATGTACGACTTGAACACGACTTATATGTAAGCGAATTGACGACGCCACTCCATCCAATCAGATTTGTGTTGAATTTAATGGACTTGAACATACGTTTTTCTCTAATTTATCAGATTCTACAAGCTGTCTAGAATATTGGTCAGCTTTTTCAATTCGAATTAGGTGGTCATAAAAATTTAAAACCTTTATGAGCAGAAGCTGTCCAGCTAAACAGACAGGTGAACTACTCACACACGAAAGCACATACTGCTCACAATAAGGTTGGTCAAGATAGTTCCATTATAAAGTCATAAGTTTCTTGACAGGGCCCGTGATAGAATTGACTAAAATTTCTGCGCAGCTATAGCCAAGTTTTGTTCGTGAAGCGTGATAGAGTTTCAATTTCTGAGAAAATCGGCGATTTCGCATTCATCAGTATTTCGATTTTTGTAAGCAAGCAATCGGGTTACCCGGCAATCACACAGAGTTCTATAGATAATCGCAAAATAGAGATCACGACTTGCCCTCTTACGTTTAGCCAGAATTGATATATATGTATACACTGATATATTTTCTCTTCTGTTCTTGGAAACCTTGGCAAACTGCCATTTCTCGCTCGACTCCACGGGAATTTCAGCTTGGTCACACCTCGAAAATCGCGATAGCGTTCGTTTTAACACAGACGTTTCGGGGTAATTGTCATTCAACAAAAGATAAAAGAGCTTTCTTAAATGACAGGTTGTTATATTATGGAAACAAATTACTCGCTCGTAAAATTGATTTAGAATAAATATCCAAAGATGCTGAAGAAGAGTGAAATGCTAAGCGAACGTTATTTCCTCATTCGGGTCATCGCTGTCGTAGGGTGATGAGGTCAGAAATTTACTTTACACCTAATATAATATCATTCTTATGTTAAAAATGTTAATAATCAGTTTTACCGAGTAATGTAAAACTACAACTATACAAATAAGGGTGTGTCGAAGTTAACTTTTATTTTTCATATTTTGCGCTGCTGATACTCCAAATGATAGATTTTGATGTGAAATAGCTTCTCTAAAAAGCAGAGACCTGTAGCTCAATATTAAGTGATTGCTCAGAAAGCTGATCAAATGGGATTTCCATTTTCCTTATGATTAACACAGAATAAAAAACATTTTTACTAAGGAAATTATAACTTGACTAGGACTTGAGATATTGTGTTCATTTTAGCACACCGGAAGCAGAATTTTTTTTTTCAGGAATCCATCCCAAGTCAGAGTTAGGAAATTTCCTTGGCTTTAAAATGCGCTTTTGATAATCTTCCTAAATTTTTTTTTCGCGGAGCTACGCCTGTTTGAAGCAAATTACGCCAAAATATTATCAATCCACCATGACTTTCGACAGAATCATGGTAGAACAATATTCCATACGCTGATTTTCAGATAATTTTATCTTCTTTAAGGTGCATGTACTAAATTAATTTTTTCACAATTTTTAAAGGGTTGAGCTCAATTTTACCACAGAAACGCATACGTTTAAATGTATTGAAAATCAGGTAAATCTGTAACTTAAAAATAGCCCCGAACGTACTGGTAAAACAAACAGGTAGTCAAACCTTCCCAGTCTTCCCTGTTCTGTGTAAATTTCATGAAAATCGATTCCGCGATTTGACTGTAACTTTGCTTACCAGAAATCGGGAGTCAAGTGCACCAGGACGCACGTGCCAGAAAATTCCCAAAAAATTCTAAAAAATTTCATTCAAAGCCAATGGACCGTGATTCAAAACCCACTATCGTATCTTCAAAACTGACGGAGTTAGCGACTGCAGTTTCTGAACCAGAAGTGGGATCGGGAAAAGACTATCACTTGCATATTTTCGGGGTAGAAACAGTATTCTGTGCAAATTTCATGAGAATTGGTTCGGCGCATTGGCTGTAACCTTGATTACAAGAAATCGGGGGCCACATACATCCACTCTTGAAAATGCTTGAAAACGACTTTTCAGGTGCCAAAACATGCTGTCTGTCTGGTTTGAGAATTTTTTCTTGATCCAACATTTTTGCGATCGTGAATGTAGAAGGCACTCCGTTCTTCAACGATCGTGCCTAAAAAAAGTTTTTTTCGTGTGGGAAAGATAAATCGCATTTCAGTGAGTACTTATAAAATTGAGCTGTAGCTGTAGCTCTCATGTTACGAGAGGCCACTTCGCATAAGAATTTATCATTTCAAAGATCAACAACAAAAAAACAAACGTATTTTCGACACACCTGATATGTATGTTAACAGTGCCGGATTTACAGGTGTGGTGGCCCCAAGGCAACAAAAATGTGGAGGCCCTCTCTCCCCAAAAAGTCAAAGCAGTGTTTTGGTAGTTTAAAAATCAGTTATATTTTATTAAAAGAAAGCTTGACGTGCGCTTCTGGATGCAAAATCATTTATGATTTCAGTGAAATCTAGTTCCCTATACATGTCACTTTCTATGCTCAACAATGACAGACATGATAAATGTTCTTGTGTCATTGTAGTGCGCAGTCTGTTTTTGATAATTTTCATTTTTGAAAAAGATCGCTCTCCACTACAATTGGATACCATTAATACTAAATACATTCTTAATGCGATTTCAATATTAGGGAATGCGGCGCCGAAATTGTTGTTAGCCAGAATTCTGTAATAAAACATCTCCCTTGGTTCATTAGTAATACTGTCGGTCTGAAATGTATCAATTAACGATACAAACTGCGTTAACTCATTTCCAAGACTAATTTCAAGGTCTTCGTTGTACACCTCGACTAATTTTCCGGCAGTCGCGTGTAAGTCCGAGTCTGCTAACTTCTTCATATGATTTAGGAACCCAAATCGGTTGTAGACAGTATCATACGCAGAGAGCCTTTCAGCTAAAGATGTAGAAAGCTGATCTATCACCGGAATAAAACTCTGCATTCGAAATTTTTCCTTAAGGGATAGTTCGACGTCCAGAGATTTTTCATAATTCAGTGGATTCAACCTTACATTCCTTTTTTTTGGACGTGTTTGAATGTAATCCTCTGTACCTGATAATTTTTGTGCTGCTTTTTCGTATTCGTCAAATTTATCTCTCTTCGTTTCGACAAATGACTTAAGAAATCTCAGCGCGCCCATTGCAGAATGAAGAACCATATTAGGATCTTGTAACATTTTGTTTGTGGCATTAAATCTCTCTAAGATGTCGTTCCAGAATGCAGCATACAGTGCGATCTCAATGCTGCACATCTTTTCTAAAAGAATTTCGGCTTCGATCTTGACTATGTTCTTCTGTTCCTTGTCCTCAGATATGTCAGCTAGGGCTTCTTTGAGTTTGTCATATCCTTTAACGAGTGCCTTCATTGCATCAGCTCGACAAGACCAACGAGTATCACTGAGTTTCTTAGGGACGCAGAAACTAGTATTATCCTTGGACAATTTATCAATCATAATTGAATATCGCTCGGTCGTTGCTGTGAAAAACACGTAGATGTTCTGAACGAAATCGAAAAAGTGAACTGCAGAAGCACAAGAATTAGCTGCTGCCTTCCCAACTAAATTCAGAGAATTGCCACAGCATGGCACAAACACAGATAAACTGTTCTTTTCCACGATCAGAGCCTGCATCCCTTTATATTTTCCGGCCATGTTTGCTGCATTGTCATAGGATTGGCCACGGCAATCGCGTATGTCAATGTTATGGGAAGCTAAAAATTGAAGCAAGGCATTCGCTGTTGCTAAGCCCGTGTGGCCACAATTTGGGACAAAAGTAAGAAACCTTTCTTTTGGGACACAATCTTCCATATAACGTACAACTATTGTCAACTGGTCGATTTGAGCTTCATCAGGTGTAGAATCGACTGATACTGAATAGTATTTTGATTTTTTTATTCTGGCCATTATCTCATTGAGTATTTTCTCACCCATTAAAGCGATCAGTTCTTCACAGATTGTTGATGACAGATAGCTGACGTGGCCACTTCCCTTATTTGCTTTTTCTTTCAAATGAGTTGAAAGAAACGGATCGTATTCGGCCAACAATTCTAAGATACCCAGATAATTTCCATTTCTCGGCGACCCAATTAATTCATCATCACCCCGAAAAGCTAATCTTCGTTCTGCAACAAATTTGATTGTACTGACGACTCGCATCAAAACGTTCCGCCAATATTGACCTCGTTCAGCTTCTTGTTTCGCTAGATTTTCATCAATGCGCCCGTTCGTGGTTCCTTGATTTGCTAAGATTGTGATAGCTTCTAGGTGATTTTTTGTGGTTTCATGCTCAGATATACGAGCTGGTGCATGTTTCCAGTCGTTACATCCATCTCCAGTCAGTTGAGTCTTCTGAGAGGCGATTCATTTACACACGTAACAGTAAACTTTTCCCGTATTCGGAGAGAAACAAAGCCAAAATCTATTTATGGTCTCGTGGTTTCTGTTTTTGCGCAAAAACAAACTTTTCGAACATGTTCGAGTAGCACATGGAGCAGTTTTTCATCCATCTTGAAGACTAGTCGATTTTTCGAATAGTTTTTCGTCACAATTCTGAAGACTACAGGAACCCTTATTGGCCCAGAAATCAATCATTTCCTGTGTGGGTTGTTCAGGCCAGAGACCAACATCATTCGTAAAACCGTCAGTTCTTGTTGCAGTGGGATCATCAGCCACTTGTTCTTCAGCTATTATCTGTTCTATGGCAGGCTCTGTGATTTCGATATTTCTTCCGTGATCGGTCGGATCATCCGAATGTTTTTTGTTGAATAAATCAGTCGTAGTTATCGCATTTTCCTCGACCATAGGTTTGTCCGCAATCGAAAAAAACGAAGTCAATTTCGGTGTTTTAGCAAGAATTTCTTCTTCTTTTTTTTTCCCTTCCTGCATTGATTTTTCTCTTTTGTGCACCGCTTTGGAAAAGTCGAGGAGTTTTGTGACGATCACTGGAGTCAGTGATAGAGTCACTCATGATTTTCCTATGGGATAAAAAAACCATGCACAATATTTCAAATAGGAATGAGATACAGACTTTCACGGTTGATATTCACCGAAGAATAAGTGGAAAATCATTCAAGTAAATTACATATCTCGCCCGACGAAGCAAAGATAAAGAGTCGGGGAACTACTGATCCTCCCTTGAAATACAATGTGAATTGGACAGATTACAGATGCGATGGTCTTATTGTTATGAATAAAAATAGTGCTTCGTGCTATTTTCTCAACGGATACGAATCCATATTTAGACTTTCATAATATTTATAAAATCTAATAAACCAGATTCCTAAAATACCTTATGTATGGAGTCAATTAGTGGTAACTCAAGTCTCACAGTACTTACGTATGTATTCTGAGATTATGAAGTTTTTGAGAAATTAGTCACAACTCACAAAAGGCAGTATGTAAGAACAACCGAAATTATGTATTGCTCTACAAAATAATAGATGACAATCGGAGTTGCTCTTCGTTTGTTTTTAAACACGCCGCGTCGCCGCTTTTTAGTAGCCTGCTATAGATGGAGCGCGCACCGCCATGGTCGCTCGCACTGTATTCGCTATCGACTTTTTTGAACGGATTGCACGAATACTAGTCATTCTTGAATAAATCAATGTGATTTAAAGATGTATAGAAAATTCAGAGGATAAAATTATCATTTTTGTCAAATATTCTTTTATATTGTTATATTTCTAGAATCAAAAGAAAAGTTTTGAATTTTGTGGAGGCCCTGCATTGTGAAGGTCCCGGGGCTTGAGCCCCGGTTGCCCCGCCTTAAATCCGGCACTGTCAGTATGTACCACCACAAGTGTTGTTGCCGATATTGCATATTATAATGTGGATCAACGCTATTTTCCGCTCATCAGCGGTACGAACTATCAGAGTAAGAAAGTCGTAGTTTTTATTTATTGACCTTGCTCAGCTGTGTAGACTTTGTATATTCTGTTATATTTAAAGCTTATGCCAATACTAAATGGTTTTTTTTTCCATAAGCTAGATCATAGTTGACGGCACGAAGATATAATTGTACTTCGTGATTGATGGAGTCAAAGGCTCGTACAAAATCTACAACAAACGAAAATAATTTTTTATTTGGTTAACTTAGCGTTAACCATACATTCTGTGCTTCTTTGGAATCCCGTGACTGGACGTTCAGGATGACACTAGTTGTTTCCGCCAATGACATAAGTTGATCATGCAAAATTTGTACGTTTATTTTCGGAACGCGATGATTTCTGGATGGCAATTTTCATCTCTTTTATGAATCATTGTGCATACCTTAGTCTTGTGCATCTAAATACGGGATCCCACGTTTTATTTTCCGAAAAATCATGTTTTTGTAGGATAATTGAGGCTTTGATAAGACACCCTGTACCTACTTCCGGCGGAATTTCTTTAGATCTATAGTTCTTCTCTCCTTATAACAGTCAATGCTTCTCCAAATGGACTGACTACTTCTGCAATTAGCGATTAATGTGACTCGGGCTTCATATTCTGTTTATTGTATGTTTAGCGTAGTTTTTAATTATCTCTGAATTTCCTGTATGCATGCAGTTGTCTCTGCAGAGCAGAAGTTCGTCTTTCATATTTTCGAAGCTATTCCCGAATCTCTACCAAAGCTTAGTGCGCGTCTGATTTTGTTTTTGTTTTTTTACATTTGTTCGACATGACTATGAATTCTCGTCAAATTTTCAAAAATGTCTGCAGACTGACGTAGCGCTTGCTAATAATTTTTCTAATTATATATCCGAAAGTATGCAAACAGTGGTGCATTCCGTACAAATGAATGAACCTATAAAAATCTTGACGTGTACATGAATCAACATGTATACAAATTTATGGGTACAAAATTAGCGTGTACGAAGTTACATTACAAAAGTCAGCGTATATGCAATCGGTTACGTAGATACATAGACGAATTTCGTACATGAGATACACGCAACTATTTTCCGACTCCCTCGAAAACGGGGCACACAAATTAAGATTATAGTCACAAAAATATCACCAGGAGCTGAAATTTCAATTGTCGTGAATTCAACGACTTATGTGTAGAATAGAATCCCACTCGAGTCACTTGAGCGAGAATAACTTAATTGCATTTTCCTGAACTTCGTAATGAAATAGTCTCATTGCATTAAATCCAACCGCGATCATGGGGAAGAGTCCTTGTATTAGAACCTTGACCAAGTTTGTTCAAGCACCGTCTTCTCGATCTGTTAACACTTTGGCCATGAAACGAGCAGATAAACCTTGAGGCGAATGTAAAAATAAAATAGTGAAAAACGAGTGTGCAGGAGAAGTTTTTGAAGTGTACGTGTATAAGACGTTTCAGGCCAAGTCAATCTGGCCCTGCCTTTCAGCATTTTTTCCAATTCATTTGTTCGCAACTCTTGAACCAATTGCGTGCCCATCTTCGGTAGAGTTCAAAATTCTTGTCATTGTACTGCAACGTTTGGCGGTTTTTGAGGCTTTACCTATAAACAACGCTTAAGGTTGTTGTGAGATCTTTGAACTTCTCTAAATTCTGGAATTGAAAGTTCCTAACTACAGAGCTGGATATATCCTCGAAGATACCATGCCTGCTCATCAGACTTAGGAGAGTCCACCTCGACTAGTCTATCGGATATGGACCCCCAATGGAACGTCCCATACATACACGTATGTACACATGCAAAGTCGGTGGATTTACCGAGCAAAGCTTCGTTTGTGGGTGGCACCAAAAGTATAACTTTGATATTTTAGTTTAAGTATGTACCTACGTGTGACCTAGATATGAGACCACAGATTCATCACCAGTTTCTTTTTTTGGCCGGCAGAGTCACTAACCCCCTCTTAGACAATCTATGCTTACCGAAGAAAACTTGAAATTTACGTCAATAAATTAAACCTACGTATTAAGCATTCCACGTCAAACAGATTACAAAAAGAGGGCTTATTTACCTGACCTTCTTTAACTTTTTCCCCGCTCTCTGTACTTGAAGTAGGAGTTGTGAAGATCAAGTATGATTTTTTTTGTAATTTTTGAATAATTATTGATTTAATTAATTATTAATTGATTATTTTGATTTGATAATTTTTGAACAAGCTTTTATAATATTTTACACTACTTCAATTCAGTCTCAATAACTCATTCCCTCTTTGCTTTGAATTAGTTCCATGTATAGTAAGCGAATAAAAAGAGTTAAGTTATTTAAAAAAAAAAAACTGTTCTCGTCGAGTCAACTATACTATGAAAATTCCACAAAAATGAATAAAAAACATCCCGCCGTGCAGTTAACTCTGCCATCTTTCTAAAGGATTCGTTTTTGGGGTTGTTGATTGAGTATTTGCAGTCGAATTACGAGATTTCAGATGGTGAATTCGAATTGGTGGAACAGTATTGAGAATTCAGCGTGGTTGTGATGGATAATTATAATCTGTAAAATTTTTTTTGTTATCCTCGAATCACAATTTTGAATTTCGTAATTTCACAGCCAGATTTTCGTCTCCCTCCGTCCATATCCCTCGTTTCCAGGTTGTCTTAATAGTAGCTAGAATATTTGCGGTCGGTGTCTCCGAGATTATACCAGCGCTGCATCCATATAGACATAGAATGGCGGACAACCAATCCGCATCCTGGAGTGCATTGTCTCATACCTTACTAGAGGATCCCTACAGCAACCAAGAAGGACATTCAATCGCGCATCGCGCGGTGGTGGGTATACTTTCAAGACTATAATTTTAACACAGTCTATCGTCCAGGAACTCAGGTAGCCAATGTATGTATGTATGTATAATGCTTATTATGCCGTAGTCTGAAACCAGATCATAGGGCAAAAAGAGTGATACAATATTAGTATAACGTAGCGAAGAAAATAATAATGTGGGCAAGACACAGAATAAATAGAACATAGATGGAAAAAAGGTAGTAACACAAGTAAAGAGAATAGTAATTTTAAACTGGAAGATGAGCAATTTAGGTAAAGAAATGGGAATTTAGAAATTAAAATTTGAAATTAGTGAGTGATGATAATGAGGCAGTGAAGGACAACACTTGACATGACGGCGATGATAGATGACAAAATGACAAGGTAAAATGAGCAGGACAGTCGAATGATGATACAAATTCCCAAAAATAACAAGATTTCGACTAAGCTAGGGTGTATAACGCGGCTAGACCGCCGATCACCGTCCTGTCTAGCTAAAAGTGGGATGACGAAGAGCCGATATACTCAGACCCCTGTTCGTCAAGGGGGACAGGCGTAAGATAGGCAAATAAAAAGTAATAAACATAAAATCTGACAAGATGCGCGAGAGTAACAGAGTGACGATGAGATGCGAGAGGTTGAGTGATAATAAATAAACAGAGCAGGTGAACACACTCAATAGTTAAAGCCTTGGCCTAGGCAACATAGCAACGCGATGGAACTCAGCCGACATAAGATGTGCAAGAACATCCGCCTTGAACACCTCCATAGAGGACGAATTCCGTAGAGCAAGGGTTAAACTGTCCCAGTAATGGAACGCTGAGAGGACGAAGGAATTGCAGTAGTAGGCAATCCCGAATACTAAGCGACAGAGGGACTGCTTTTACGTCGCATGTTTTCAAGGCTTTTTGTTCAGAGTGCGGGATTAGGCATGTACTTAACGCAGTAGCGACACCTCGAGCGAAAGAACAATGCAGACGAATGAATCGCATTGGAGGAGTTGTGAGAAGCAGCGAAAAGAGCCACGGAAACTCAACAAGCTGAACAAAAAAAAATCCAATGTTGTAAGTTCGAGGCGCCTAAGTATTCGGTGGCGAATGTATTAATGGTGTCATACAATCTACCCGTCACCGGCGAGAGCAAAAAATTGTCTGCCAAGGCCAAGAGACCATTCAAGGTGACAGTAGTGCTGCCAAACGATAGCCACGAAATGCAGGATTTGCGTGATCTGAAGAAGTTACCGAATCAACGGAGTACAGTGGCTGTGGACGCTATGCGGAAGTAGGTCACTGTTGACGGGAAGCACTGTTGGTGAGTCCAACCTAAACTCACTGAGGCTTACACAGGTTGAAGATGCCGACTTATCGGTCGGGGTCGCATGTATCAGTCGCTGATCTCAGGCAAGGCTATGGATGTTGGTCGAGTCCACGGGCTCAAAGCGTGAGGAAATGGTCAGCCTCACACAGAATGGAGCCCTGGATGGAGGCTGGACCATGAGCCAAGTCGATGGGTTTCGCGAATGAGTAGTAGTCAAACTCATACGACCGATACCCTAGGCAGAGGTCATGATTATACAAAATCAGTCAATTCCTTACAAACAGGGAGCACAATCTTAGAATTCGTATGGAGGTGACTTGCCATTGTCGATCGGAATTGATCAATCGGTGGCGTCAAGCCACCGGAGTCTACACCGAAGCCTACACAGATAATTCGACCAAAAATCGAAAAAAATTTGTTCTGTGAAATTAAAGTTTCTGAATATCAAAGAGCTATATGCATCTTCTCAAATTATATTCCTAAATCAGTTTAATTATTCTTCAATAATATTGAGCTCTCAAAAAACTCCTTCCGTCAGCGCTCGAAAGGCTTGAGCCTATTTAAAGTAAAAATAATGACGCATTAACATCCTTATTGTCTTTCTTGTGGTAACAAAATCGTATTAATGACGACATTTCACAGTGGATGTATCATGTAAGTATATGTTGGGCAATCTCTTATCAGGATTTATTACCTACGACTTCTTTCACGTGGATTCATAGGTGATTTGAATCAGTAGTTAACTTTTGTTAGTGAAATGAGTCACTGATGTTGTTTGCAATGCGTCACTTGTCAACTTTAATGGTCCACCCGTGACGCCAGTTTAGTAGCGAATGTTTCCGTATATCTAGTGAATCCGTTGACATTTGGTTGCGATATCTCACCAAACAAACATAAAAATGTGGTCATGACTCCTCGTATACGTCTTCACAAGAATGTATTTATCGTCTCTGAGAATTGAAATGGCATCTCCCATTTATACTTTAGTTTGTATTTTACTTTTATTAAATTTATTGTTGTAATCCCGGCCTTTTTCTAGCGGCCGTTTTCTAGCGTAAATATATATTACTTTTCTCTACCGGTGAATGTCAACATAGTGCTCGACTAGACATTGATTCATCTTTGAACACAGCTAAGAGTATCAGGTTAAACTCTACAGCTTAATGTTTCTCTCACCGATAGTTACCTTCCCCCAACATCAGTGAGATTATATGCTAAGGATGTCATATTCAACCTCCCAATGGCATCTCGTGGTTCAAAAAAACACGAATTTGTTAGAATCAATCGCTCATCCGCAGCTCTATGTCTTCACAGAAAAAAAAAGTTTTCGTGGAGGCTCCAGCCTATACGAGCAATTTTATTACTGCCTCATTGATGAGAAAATTAGGCCGCAGCCGCTATATTCGGTGATTTTTAATTTCCAGAATTCAACTGCTCTGCACCGAAATATTTGTTCCTTTCCCAAGAAAAATCTTTGTGTAAAAGGAGAGATCGGTAGAACAATATATGGGCAAGTCCACCAATTATCAACCAATGAACTGGACGTCAAAAATTTGATTTGTTTGAAATTTTTACCTTTTATAGTGTGCTCTAAGATTGGAAAGTTCACCAAGTCTCATCCCTTTGAGACCTACCGTTCACGAGATATGCAACATTCAACTTTCGTATTTTGACGTAACTGACGGTTAAATGCGAATTTTTATCGTATCTTTGTCACTGCAAAATTAATATGAAAAAATAGGGGTCTCACTTGAAAAATTCTCAGCTTTTCGAATATATCTTTTATTTTCGAATATCGTTTCAAAATCCATCGAAAAAACACGTTTTATGTGTAAGATTTTTTCAGTAAGAAACCCAAATTTGTAGAGTAGGACGGTGGCGGGATCTCGCGTGAGCTGGATTCAATTGGTGAAAAGTGTATTATTTAGACGCTTAAGT
This sequence comes from Macrophya annulata, assembly GCA_963924015.1. NCBI lineage: Eukaryota > Metazoa > Arthropoda > Insecta > Hymenoptera > Tenthredinidae > Macrophya > Macrophya annulata. Next base: position 16,903,896 of record OZ001260.1, read on the forward strand.
GACAAAGGTCTGTAAATAATGCACTTTTCATCAATCAAATTCAGCTCACGCGAGATCCCGCCGCCGTCCTACTCTAAGAATTTGGGTTTCTCACTGAAAAATCTCAGCTGTCGGATAAAAAATTCGGAAGAATGATTAAATTTAGTGGCGCACTCAAAAAAGCTGTTTTTTCACAAAAAACGTGTTTTTTTGATGGATTTTGAAACGATATTCGGAAATAAAAGATATATTCGAAAAGCTGAGAATTTTTCACACGAGAAACCTATTTTTTCATATTTATTTTGTAGCGACAAAGATACAATAAAAATTTGCATTCAATCCTCAGTTACGTCAAAGTACGAAAGTTGAATGTTGCATATCTCGTGAACGGTAGGTCTCAAAGGGATGAGACTTGGTGAACTTTCCAATCTTAGAGCACACTATGAAAGGTAAAAATTTCAAACAAATCAAATTTTTGACGTCCAGTTCATTGGTTGATAATACAGGTCGACAAATTATTTTTTTGTTTTTGGGTTTCTGTTTTGATGCATAAATTCTCATTCTATGCATCGAAAAACACCGAAAAATTCCATTTTCACTTCTTAAAGTTTGCTTTTGTCTGTTTTACATCGATAAGTAAGTTTGGAAGATTTCAATCAATGTTATGAACAACAGGCGGTAGCACCGTCAATCAAAACGGTAGCAACTTGCACATTACTCTGGTAGGGCGCGATGGTGAATGTTCACTTGTTTATCACAGCTGTGAAACCGTTTTTGTGTATTATTGAGTACAGAAATAGCGTCAAGACAGTGCATATACGACGTTTATTCAATTTGTTTTATTTTTGATGAATTTATTAAAGTAAGAAGTAAAGAATTCTCTCTGGCAACTAATCTAATGCTTTGTGAAGCTTTCGAAGCCTATTTTGAACTGCGAATTCGGAATCAAGACAAAAATTGGGTACCTCACTTCTCAAGTGTAAGCTGCACAAATACTTTAGCTGATGAATTTACAGATAATATGGGTGCCTACTCAGAGGAGCAAGGAGAGCGTTTTCACCAGGATATAAAGGACTTCGAACGACTTTACCAAGGACAGTACAACGAAAATATGATGGGCGATTACATTTGGGGTTTAATACGAGAATGTTCAAACAATCAAAAGAAAATGACTAAAAATATTCATTTTCAAACTAAATTTTCATTGAATTTGCATTTGTATTCTATTATTAAACATTTTTCTGAAATAAAAAAGACTTAAGTTACCCAGTAAAAATTTTTCTGATATCAATTATCATAAAATTCTGAAAAAATCGGTCATTTCGTTTGAATTTCGAAAAATTGCTCTGGTTTCTACAAAAGCAAACTTTGATCAAATTAACTATTTTTCCCTCCATTAATGATGTATATGGAACCAAAATTTAACACTCAGTAGCCAGACCCAAAAATCGTGTTGACCGGTGTAATTGGTGGACTTGCCCATATACTCCTGCTTCATCGAGATTGAAATTTTGAAAAATGTAAAATTGAAAATCCTAAATGGTCAGATACAGCGCTCCTCATCTGGAAATCACTTCCTGTCCGCTGTTTCACTTCGACAGAAAACGAGAGAGCAGCATAATAGCGTGTTATTTTGAACCATACATACATACATACATCACATGGCAATTATCTAGATATACGAAAATATTTTCCACGTTCAAAAAAATATCGAAATCGTCACAAGCGAAAATTCCTTCTTCATCCGAAAAAGTATTAAAAATCGGATACTACTGCCACGTACATTATCACATTTATTTTATCTTGGGGGTGTGCAAGTAAGCCTCAACATTTGACCTACCCGAATGTTTCATACATCAGTCGTTAGCGCGCTGATATGAGCGAGCAGCATACATACTTGTTTTCTTGTTAAAAATTTCAAGAAAAAACCAAAACATTTGAAGGTAATTATTAGTAAGTGGTGGTGTGAATTGAAGGTTTTCGTTGTAGGAAATTGATACAAAGTTTTTACGAATATTTTTTTAAAATAGAAATTGGAAGAAGTGGGGAATCGGAATGCAAACAAGAAACTCAAATGCTTTCTGGATAAATGCTGTTGAACGGAAGAATGTGTTGATTTCGTAGAGCAACAAAATATTAAATGACGCGAATCGTGTAAAAGATTAAAGTACGTCTATACAATGCAACGGCGGAATAATATTTGCTACGTACACTTTTTTCCCTAGTTCTACTGTCTTGTGAGCTGAATATTCTTCTCTTGAGAGGCGAAATAATTGTGTCTGAAGCTAATTACTTATCATGGGATTACAAATTCCATATTTTGAGCTAATAACCAGTAAAATCATAATATAATTTTTATATCGTCAATCTCTGACATTAATGTTTCGCCAAAAGTAAAAAAAATAAAAAATAAAAATAAATAAACTAACTTAGAAAGATATTTTTAAAATGTCGACCAGACATTGTCAGTATTCGACACCTTCCTTTCGCGATTCCAGCTTTTCCAGATTTTACGTATTCAAGTTTCACTCTTTCGATATTTTTATTCTTAACAGTATTATTTACAGGCCTATATAATTCTAGGGTAGGGAAATAGACATACATAAGAGGCTGTGTTGACGTAGCTGATTTAGGTTTAGTAATAAAATGATTTATTTGCTGTGAAACATAAAAAAGGGTTGGCTTAAGAGTAAATGACTAACTTTGGATTCTTGAGTGTAAGATCGGTATACAATTCTAACTTTATAATAACGGATGCAATTGAGGAGCTCGGAGATCGATCAGTTGAATCACCATGTTCGTGTCCAGTCTCGAAGACTTCCGACGAGAACTTTTCTATTCATGGAAAATTTTTTGCCAGGTTTATTATCTTCTAAAAAATTCCCTCAGAGTTTGTCAAAAGGGAGTGTGGGCCATGTGCAGTTTACTGCATAGCCTATACTTGGAGACAAAACCCTTAGCACATTGTTTATGAATATACGAAAATACGTCGAGTCTGTCTCGTTTAGGTAATAAAATACGGTGTCTTTCCTGAGTTCGAATTCTTATCAAATGTGGAAGCAATAAATCGCAATTGAGTATCAGTTGGTTGCAAAGATTGTTCTATGAAGACCAAATTCCCCGTTTTACAATAAGGTTCTAGAAAGAGAAGGTATCTGGCTTTTGCCGGCTAGAAAGTTATGGTTTTATCTAACTGAAATGTTTGGAGTTAATTTCTATATTTTATTGACAATTAATCATATACGCGAAGAAGTATCTGAACTCTACCAATACTGCACAATATTATAATTAACCTATACTTTGCGTATTCGAAGTATAATCTAAATTTTCGAATTAATGAGTATATATATGAGTTTCGGATATATAATTTTCAAGCTGAATCAATTATTCAACTTACAATAATTAGTGATTCATTCGCAACAAAGATTTCAAGTTAACTCACGTTCCGTTATTTTAATACTCGCTTTATTGATATTTGAAATATCCAATTAGGCTTAAATCTCTTCTTATTTGTTTATGTTTTCTAAATCACCATTAATTGAATTGATGTCAGTAATTTCATCAATTTCGTTTTTTATTTTTTTTTTTCAATATATTTTCATCAATCATATTTCATATTTGCATCGTTTCTCCTATTTATATTCTCACTCGCCATAAGCGAAATTGACATATTACTATCTAAATCTATAATTCGATTTTTGTTAATAATTTTTAACTCGTAGCATATATCTCTCCAGTCATTTTATTTTCATGTTCATTGCAGAAATTTTCGTTACGAATTTCTGCGTTATTTATTAATTATCGATGACTGATTGTGTACTTCGTCTATCTCAGTTATCGTCACATAGGTGCATGTTAAATCATATTGATTTCCTGCTCTGTCTCTGGTTACAGGAATATTTTCAATTAGCATTGACCACAAAGATCCGATCGATTTAAAGTTCATCAGACATGCTTTTCCTTCACAGGCTGCTGTTCCATCAAATCCCATTAAATGAGAATCAAATAACCAGAATAATTCATTGTACAATTTACCCACTGCTACTGAAATCCCATTACAAGCTATAGAATTCCAAAATTTGATTCATCGTATCCTGACGAGGTTGATTCTGACCAGTATGAAGTTGGCATCACTGTCTTCTGTCTCCTTCTATCCTTCGTAATTACATAGAGTGAGAAAGAGACAGAAGACTGTGGTGCCAACTTCATACTGGTCAGAATCAACCTCGTTAGGTATGTATGTATGTACATACATACATACAATTCATTGATAATAATTCGATGTTCGTATTGAGGTCTGGAACTGGGAAGTAATCTACGTTATTTTCAAGTGGGTCCCTAACTAATTATGACCTTTTCTGAAAACATTGAGCAAAACCGTGCTATTAAACGGAATATCTCTGCCCAGGCACCGAAAATGGGAAAAAGGGATACGTCGTGACATGCTAATTGCTATTTCGAAAACGTATGCCCCAAAACATGTTTATTTCACGCTAAAATAGAGAAATGCCGTATAAACCAAGCTTTTTCGACAATTGGCGATTCTCAAACGCTTGAAATATGGCGTTCGGCGTGTTTAGAGTTGGCGGGGCGACACCCCCGAGATGGTGTGACGGGCGAATGTGGTAGATCGGGTAAAACAGTCGCTGGTATTAAAGCTGCGGGACAGACCTGGTTTTCGACCATGTAGTGACCAATCGCGTACTAGTTCGTAATTTTTTTTTCAAATCAAGTCAATATCACCGAAAGATATGAAATATACCTTTTTTTTTAACAAATTTAAGGGTTGACAACCCCTTGGAATGACTCTTAATGGGTCGAAGTGGGCGCCAGAGATATTTCGTCACTGCCGAAACAGTATAGCTCGCGTTCGAATTCTTTCTATTTCTTTTTTTTTTGCCCACTAGGAGATCCAAAAAGAGTTTGATTGAAGTTTTCTTCCCAGTTGAGTGTGTAAGATTCATCTCCATCCCTGGTTGATAGTTTGGAAGTGAAATACAGCTTGTCTATTCGGTTTAGACATTTCGCGCGCTGCCGTCATATAGCGAATAAATTCAGAAGTCAAAACATCATTAGGTATTTTCAAAATGGAGATTTAAACATCGCAGATGTCAAAACAAATCGGCATGATGTTTTTTGAATGGGATTTAAAACCGTCAATTTTACGATACTTCAAACTTTTGCCGAGGGACTAAACCGAATAGACCAGCTGTCACAATCAGATGAGTGAGACGGATCTGTCTCGAAAATAAGTAGGCTTAGGAGAATTCAGTAAGAAATATTTTTCATAGGAAATTTCATGAGTTACAAAAAAGGTCTGATGTCATTTTTCTATAAACCTCGTCGTTTAAAAGATATCCTGCAAATAATCTATGAATCCGTTTTATGCAGTTTGAACATGTCTACAAATTTCATATAAATTATTTTGTAAATATCTTTGAAATATGGGTAGATTTAGAGCTAAAAGTCAAGAGATCTTTTTTATGTACCTTAAAATTCAGGATAAAAAATATCTCATAATATTTTTCTTTAAACAGCTTCGTTTAAAAGATATTTGCATAATAATCTACGAATGGATTTGGAAGTCTGCGTAAGTAAAAAATAACTGCTGTTCTTTCCTTCTCTTCGATGGTTTCCTACTGATATATTTGGTCAATAAAAAACCTTAAATTTACAAGTGAGTGTTCCCCCCATTTTTTTATTTCCTCAAAATTGTTCTGACTGATAAAATATTCTGAAAGTCAACAAAATCCAGTACCCCCAGAATTCAGTTAAGAGATAGAAAAAATTATTTCGGGGAATGAGACACAAAAATTCGTTAGTTGAACGTCATTTTCCATAATATTTGCATTATTCGAATATAATGATTCGAAATATTTAAAAGAAACGATATATTTGGAGTCTTAGCAGAAAATAATGTTAACCAATGCACACACAAATTTTCAATGCCATTGGATATGGAAAGATCGAATTCTGTCTATTTCTCGCTGTATTCGCGCTTTTGCAGATGTTGCGCCCTCTATAATTAATTCAAAAATACATATTTCCCATTTCTGAACATTATTCGATTATTTAAAAAAAAAAATTAGGCACTAGTACGCAATTGGTCAGTCGATCGTTTTCAGAGCGCTTTTTTGGGGGTGTACCGCAGCTCTATTAGTGACGGATTGAAATTGAAACCAAATATTAATTTCATTATATAACGGTAGGAACTTTGTTTATGTTAAAGAAGCAGGAGTGTAATAATTAGAGCTACTTAATTTAATTTTAATTCAATAAGTGTTGATTTTTGCAATAAGAGTTGATTTTTGAAATAGTTGGTAATTATTATTTATTTAACATAAACTGAAATACAATTTATGTGATGTGAAAGCGTCGACTAAAGGGCGCCGAAAGATAATCTCGCTTTACCCTGATCAAGGGCCAGGGTCGACGTGGCACTGGATAATTTCAACAAGTCGCGCATTGAGTCTCAATTTGTTCTATTCAATTAACACGTAAATGCTCATTGAATTTTTCCAGGGCAGTCGTGGGCAGCCTGAATCGCTTTGAGGCTTGAATACTGTAAATCAAGAACAAGTAAAAGAATCGTTGAAAATAAAGTGTACCAATATTGAAATAATTAGAAAATATGAGTATAAAACGTATTTGTAGATTATTTTCAAAATATCTTCGAAATGAAGAGGTTTGGAGGAATTTTATAGCAAAGACTTTAGTAGAGAATTCTATGAACTACAAAAAGGTCTGTTAACATTTTTCGCTAAGCTCAATAGTTTCAAAGATAATCGTCGTAGAACTCGTAAAAGCGTGATTCCACTATGTCTCATCTTATAAAACCCAGTTGTAGGAAGGAAAAAAAAGGAAAAAAATTATATAATTAAAGCCTCACGATGATTCAGACTGCCCATGATTACCTTGGAAAAATTCAATGAGCATTTAACGGTCAAAAAGCAATTTGTACGTGTTGAATGAATAGGAAAAATTGAGACTCTACTACCACTATTTATAATATATATGTACTGAAAAGTCAAGGGTTGAATAGATGGTAAAATGATACTTCTGATTCAATGTTTACTCGTATATTCACGCATTATTTTATTATTGCGTGTATGTACGATTTATTTCGAGATCAAGAAGTGGACTATTACGGTTGAAAAATTGTCAGTTATTATAAATATGTATAAAATTTTTTGATTTCTTAATTAGGAATTGTTCACTGTCTGTATATATAAAAATCGATTATATGGCAAGTTTTATTCAAATTGTATATTTGTCAAGATCTTTCAAGTCCTCGGTAGTATAGTGGTAAGTATCCCCGCCTGTCACGCGGGAGACCGGGGTTCGATTCCCCGCCGGGGAGGATTTTTTGGTTTTAAAATCTTTTTTTTTTGTGCGAATTAATTGTTTATTAATTGAAAAAATAAATAATAGAATTTCAATTGTTGAGTAAATCAGAATATTTTTACCTAAATATAACCAAATTGCTTGTTCAAAATATGGAAATGTAGTGAATAAATAAATACAATAATTATCGAACACATGACGCTGTTTACGTGAATACTTGAGTAATGAGATTGTATAAAGATATAAAGAACTGATATTAAAAGCCTAATTGTACGGTTTTCAATTCTTTTTTATTTCCGAAATCATATTAATACGCGATAGCGTTTTGGTTAGCGCATGAGACTCATGTTCTGGTGTACGCGGGTTCAAATCCCTCCCGTTACAAGACAGAACGAAAAATAGCCCCACGTAGTGCGGGCAAGTAATTTTATATATAGTCCTTGTGTTACCTGTGTGTGGACCTCTTACACATCGGGTGTCAAAATGGACTTAAAGCACTTCCAAACTTAAGCTAATACCTTGCCTATTTCATGACAAGATTATTGGATAGTTTGGTTACAAATTTTTTCTTCCACATATGCCAGTATCTCGATATTATTCACGATCCTAAATCGCAATTACAGATTGAAACAAACAGAAATGAAATATATCTTTCTTCAGATATGTTATACATATATATTGAGGACAAATATGTAAAGTGACAGTTTTAATTCAAAAATTAAATTGAAAATTGTTTTTTTTTGCGTTTATTATAAACTGTAAATATTTGACTTACAGCAAAAAATGCCAGAAGAGCTATTTCGGAGTACATGCATGCGTCGCAGTTATTTTTTCCTATGGTAAAAAATAGATTTACTACTTGTAAAGATTTTACGTATTAACAGAAAATACCTCTCAATTTTCTTTAGATTTTATTATTATTATATTGTTTGTTTTTTCCTTCTATGAAAGTCTTTCAGGATTATGCATTAAATCCTGATTAAAAAAGTAATATAACATAATTAAAATATTAGTTACTTTGTTAATGATCGCTAGAAATGTCGTTGCTTAGTCTTTATTTAATATTATCATTAATAGTAATTGTAGATATTTATTGACATGGTTCAAAAGTAATACTAATTTTCTCGATAAGTAACAGAGTAGGGTATGTTAAATACCATATACATTAAACCTGCGTCACCACGTGCTAATTAGGTTGCGGAATATTCAGTAGAAACGACTTGCGTCACTTAATTGGCGTCGCGATTCGGTACCAAACGATCACAGGTGGTAAGTTATTAGAGATAAACAAAAATTGATGATGCTGATTCTTCTTGCAATAGAATTTTACGCTATCATATAAATAATGATCGAATTAGAAAAATGTAATGAATCAGCAATAGATACTTCAGTTTTGTTCCCATTGTCCAACTTTAATTTTCAACAAGTGCAGATGTTTGATGTTCCTAAAAAAGAGAGAGAAAAAAAAATTAATAAAGATACAAAATTGAAAAAAAAAATTCGGTCAATTTGTTATCTCGGATCTTACGGTCAAAGAAATACAAGTATCTATAGGTTGTATAAGCATCTTCCAAAAACACCTCAGGTCCTAAAGCCTTGCGAAGAAAAAAACCAAAAATTCTCCCAAAGACGTTGCCTAGTACAATTAAATGTGCTCTCAAATAATTTCTGAATGCGATTTGGTCTGAGTTTTTGCTAGGTATTTACATTTCAATATACATAACATGCGATGATACATACGTGGTACTTGGCGGGCTGCTGTTTATATTATTATGTATAAGAATATTGAAATAGTTAAATTTATATTTTATCGTACTTTTTACAAAAATGCCCATATTACAAAATTTTCCGGCATCGTCTGCAAAAATGCATTCCTTATTTCAAACAGTACTAAAATTAACCACTCATCGTATGAGATAAACTCATCCACGTGTGATTTTAATACTTTTTTCAGATAGAAAATTTCTTCTTGTAGGTGGACTAAATTAATTTACCCGAGGTAATGTTATTCCACCTAGGATGCTTTTGGAGTGATTTCACTACCCTTTCTACACTTGGATTTAGCATTATTTCAATTGGTAATCAATTTAACGATCACATATTTGATTGCTGTGGTTGGGGCTTTTTTTTGCCATTTTTTGTCGTAGAAACCGCCTCCACACAGTTGAACCAAAATTCATATGAAAATATATTTATATATCGATGAATAAAAAATACACCGATTTGTTCTTATATAATTTTGCGCTCGGACGTCAAAATTCAAGTTACGTGAGAACAAGTATTAGGTATGAAGCATTAAGCATTAGGTATTGCGGGCTCAGGTTTCGATAACAAACGCACAAGTGGTTCCTGTATTAAAATCAAGGATGAAATGTTTACGTTTTAGTTGCCAAGCAAGTGCCAATGTTTAGCTCGATGAATTTTTCGGTAATCAGTTAAATAAAGTGTTAAAATTGTTTCCCTAATTCAATTCTTAAAACCTAATTCAATGACATCTTCGCAATTTTAGCAAGTGTATTTTTGTATTTTGCATGCATACATTTATCATTCATCAATATTTTGAGATCTTAGTGGAAAAACATGATATCTCAAATTTTGGTACTAAAATATGATATCAAACTCGGGATAGCCGCTTCTTCAAGCGAATTTCAGGATAGCCGATTATTCCATGTAGCCGTTGATATAATCTATCATAAATTATCTAGATATCGTATCGTTGATGATCATAGTTGTCCAACAGTGTCGAGCAAATAGTAATATGTATACATATACATATACATATCGTAAAGAAGTGGTAATCGAAATATTGACTGTACATCAAATGAAAGTCAAACACTTCAGTCTCTTCATGATATTGATGTTAATTTGCAAATAAGTGGACTGAAAGCGCGTGACTATGTCGGAATGATATTCTAATACAGTATCCAAGCAAGATCTATGGATATAGGTATGCCGGGCAAAACATTGTAACAGTAAAAAACACCGCAAAGTATAAAGATTATTCCACTAAGAAAAACTACAAAAACTTATCATCGGCTTCTATCGTAAAATCCGGAAATGATGCTAAGCACCACTGCATTTAAGAGTTTTCTACGGACCACTTTATACAAAAGTAAACGATGGTGTTTCAGGTAAGTTATGGTGTCCTGAATGACCTCTTAGAAGTCCCCGAGGTGGGAGTGTGAGCATAAAATTTGTTAATGCTGTAAAAGGTTTAAATCATACTCCAGAATGAATTTTTCGAGATATCTTAGTTTTTGTTGACTCTACGATGAAAATTTATTAGAACGAATAGAAAGCTATGAAAATTCTCTACGAAAATGATACAGGATCACTTTTTCGTAGAGGCAATTGTCTCCTCGAAAAATTTGAGTGAAAAGTCATACCTGAAAATGAAAAAATTATTTCTATCAGGTTTCATGACACAGAGTAATAAAATATAAACAAATAGTTACTGAACCATATTTTGGGGAATTCATGTGAATATATGACCATTACGAGTAAAAGTAATGCACAGCTTTAATCAAGTAAGAAATTCTTACTTGATTAAAGCTGTGAGCAAAAGCAGTCCAGTGAAATTGAATTCACTACCACCCACTCATGACGAAGCTCGATAGCACCTACTTCGTGTTTATTATCAGGTACAAAAAATGGTTGGGTAATGAATTGAATCCTAAAGAGTGGGGGTGGATCCTCGAAGATACTATATTGTGGCCAAGAAGAACATTCCAACTTCCTGCGCCTGAATGCCTTTTAAAGATGTTTTTTTGCAACTGTACGAAAGGTTGTGGACCATTGTGTGGCTGTCGTACGTTAGCACTTTATTGTTCATCAGTTTGGGGCAATTGCCATAGGCAATCTTGCTTGAATACTGAACCGATCGAAGACTCGTCAGAAAAAGGAATCGTTACTGAAGCAGAAACTCAGAGTTCTGAGATTGACCGCACGGATTTCCTCGAACAATGTATCGATGAATTTAGAAAAGAAGAAGCTGATTAAGAATAAAATGAATAATTTTACATCATTTCAATGAGCATGCTAGTCGTGGAGTAGGCCTGCAAAAGATACCACGTTAAAAACCGCACTTAGTACTCAACTTCAATTATCCAAAATATCAAATATAAGTTCAAATTCAATGCAAGATTTTGAAGAGACAATTGCCTCTACAAACGCATGACCCTGTATCTTTTTTGTACAGAATTTTCATAACTTTCTATTTATTCTGATGTATTTTTGTCGTAAAGTTAACAGAAGCCGAGATATCTCGAAAAATTCATTCTGGAGCATGATTTTAACCCTTTAAATCGTTGTCAAATTTTATGCTCACACTCCCACCTCGGGGACTTTTTCACTAAATGCAGTGTACTACTACACCCGTCTCCGAAGTATACATCAAAAGTCGGACCTCGCTGATTCGTGTAGTATTATCGAAAAATCACTTCAGGAACTACATACTTGGTATATTGAGTATGAATTTGAAATGTTCTTGAGTCAGCGTGCATTATAGGTACCTGTAGTTATGTTATGTAGGATGGTCTCCGTCTGAGGGGTCATGCTCGTATTCGTTTAATGCAGTTATTGCTTCTCTGCAAGTAATGACCCAGCAAACAAAACTGGATTCAGAGTCCGGGAATCCAAATCAAATCTAAGTAGATCCAATCAGATTTCATAACATTTGAGTAGATCACATTTTTCGACATATTAGATCTGATCAGATCTGACACAGCTAGATCTGACTAGATTTTATCAGATCTGGTTAGATCTGGTCAGATGTATTCCGATCATACATATATCTTTAAACGCGATAACGTATGTGATGATTAGATCTGGATAGATCTTCTTATATCCAGACATATCTTGTCAGATGTGATCAGATCAGACCGGATATTATATCTGACTAAATCTCATTAGCTTTACCAAACCTTGAAGAAATTTATTTTTATATTGAATTTAATCTAACTAGATCTGATGAACTCTAACTATATCTTCTCATATCGGAAATCATATACCTCCAGATTCAATGTCATATCTCGACACATCCTAATAGATTCTAATCAGATTTTATGGTATATTTGACAAGATCTTATTGAATCTAACAAGATTTTATCAGACTAGAATCAAACAATTGATTGAGCTTCGCGCGAGCTCATTCGCTTTTATAATTTGATTCCAAAGTTTGTAGATTTACTATATCAGAAATTTCAATTAGATATGTGATTAATGAATCGTAATAATCCCGATTGTGAATGAACTGATTTTATTCGCATTTGTTCATAAGTTTGTTTTAATCCTAAGTCATTCGGAATAAAAAACTGTTAATCATTTTCAAAGGACATGAGAACTTTACTAGGTGAAATTGAATTTCCGAAATATTGGTGGTTTTTGGTAATCTTCTACTAAATTGCGAAAATTTCATATCACGCCTTGATGAAATGACCCGTGAATAATATATTCAACTGCACAATCAATAACGCTGGTTATCCCAGACTGAACAGTATTATTTATGTTTAAGCAAGTAGCTATATGTGTAGGCTACCCCCGATGACGAGATAAACCATGGAAAAAAGAAGCAAGTATAAGCTATGTCACAATCACGTTTCTTTTTATTACAATTATTACTTTTTCCTTTACAAAAATGTTTATATTCAACTTCATCTTGAAATGTGCATTGTATTTTTTTCTACCCATAACTACTTTAACAAATTATATACAGGGTGTATCATCTTAAATGTCCAAGCGCAGATCCTTCGACGCGTACATAAATGGTTCGAAATGTTGATCATCTTTATCAATACCTATACCAACAAATTGGATCTATTCTCGTAAGAATTTCGGTATATGAAATTTTTTTAGTTGTTGTTTGGCCGAAGGAGAGCAGCTTCGCTTTGACTAAGTCCTTTCGATTCTGGACACCTGGGGTAATACACTCTGTATAGGTATATATATTTAAATTCTAAAAATCACTCAAATGCCATATATTCAACTAACAATATATGTTATCTTTTAACTTGTGTGAAACCGAAATTTATCTTAAAGTCCATATATTACGTATACTTAGTTAGTAAATAATACATCAAGTTACAGCTTCCGTTCAGATATTGCATTACAAATTGTTCATATATAACAATAGAACTGAGAAAAATTTACATGTGCTTTTCGTAAACGAAAAAAGATAAAAATATTTTGAAACGGATTCATTCTGTTACCAGCCAATCTACTGTCTTAGATCCGTCAATTGTCTGTAGCCAATTGACCAGACTTTCGATATGGATTTATTTACCTCCAAGTATGTTTCAGACAAAATTCAAGTGTCCAAGAAATCAGCGAGCTTGACAGTACCATTTTGAACGGAAAGCCAAAAGAGGCAAAAAATAAAAAATAACCTTTACACCTAAAACTGCTAACGTTTCGGGTACTACAAATACTAAAACGATGTAGGTACTCATATATTGCTACAGGTGATAGAACAGTACGAAATGTGTCAAAGAGTGACTTGTTGTTGTGTTACGTATTTAAAAATTATATAGTATAGCATATCTTAACAGCAGTATCCATATTTGACTATGTAAAATCCGCTGCAGACCCTGCATCTGCAGTGTTCAGGAAATTGGAATTTTGATCTGCAGTTGTATGTGTAAGAATGTTGGATGAATTATCCGATCTTTGACCTACTATTCTATCACTTCTACAACCCAGTCGACCCGACATGTAATGTATACATAGGTGTTCATATACCTACGTATGCATTACCTTGGTCTGGAGTAATAATGTCAGACGATCGTGAAGTTGCCTCGTAAACTGTATAGAGGCTTGTTCACAGCGTACTTTCACTTAACCGCTGGATGACCGAATGACTTCATCTAAAATACTTTCATATCAAACATTACGTTATGGATCTATGAATCTTGCTTGTATTTATTTCGTTTTGTGATTAATGTCTAATAATTTTTCATCGTCTTTTCTCCTTTGATCTACATACCTGCACATATATGTAACCTCACAGATAAGTGGAGAGAAAAATTGTTTCGAAACATATAAGATTCTGATCGAGGGTTCCGACGTTTTTATCCGACACGACGATCTTCGCAATTGATTTTATTTTGGAATCTAACCGAAGTTCAGCTGGTTTCTAGTCATAGCGAAGACCAAACTGGAACAATAGGAAATAATAGCTGACATGAGAATAATGGAAAATAAAACAGAACCAAAATCTAACTTGATTGCTATAGTATTCGGCCCCAACAGCCCAAGAAGGGAAAGTTGTGATCTCCTGTACTCCTTCGTCAGTGAATTGACGAAATTCCATATCAACTTTCATTCAGTTCGGTAATAAACAGAGAAATGATAATCAATCCTTTTCTACACATTATAAGTAATTTGGATTGGTGAATTCGAAGACGAGTTTGAATAACATCACAAATTTACTAACCCTCAACTATGAGGCATAGTCAAAATGTGTCAAATACTTTACGAGACCTATTTTACAGTAGACTCCCGGTAAGTGCTCAAGCTCGGGGCTGTAAACAATTTGAATTCGGAAAAATGCGCACTTAAATGAAGCCGCCACTACGCTTACTAGTTCCCGGAAATATTACACAGTATAGTCGAACTGACAAAAGGATAGGCTGCTCAAAACTACGTCACCCATAAAAAGACGGCGCAAAAGTGGAGGGTTTGTCGATTCTGCGAAATATCCCGAAAACGTCGAAATGACACGAAAGCGAGCACTTAACGGAAGCGTAGTTAACACGAGTCTAATGTAATTCGTAATCACAAAATGGTTTACGAAACCATATGGGTGTAAAAATTTACATGTTGTAACTTATCTTCGTATACGTGAGCGTGTTGTTGTCAGTGAGCACTTTCTGGATGAGACAAAGATTCTCCGGATTTTGGATTTGTTGAAATCTATACATTAATCAATCAGATTTATTCACTATGTTTATAAATAGCTGATGCCATACAGGTTGCGATGATATGAAATTTCTGTCCTTTGGATTATAAAGTGCTTGATACTCTGACACTGTGAAGTTGAATCCAAGTACAGAATAGAATAGGTTAAGCCTCGTCAAAAGTTCCCCCGCAGAAAAAAGATATAAAGTTGGGTACACACTAGAGCATATTTGCGTACACGCACGGTTTGCGCGCACGTACATTCGTGTGTGTCAACTTTTTGGCCAATTTGTGTTCGCCGCAGCGCCGGAGCGCGTGCGTGCGTGCTCAGATCGTACTCGCACATACAAAAACGACGAACACAGTAGTACATACTTGAGCATTCGTGCGCACAAACCGTGCGTGCGCGCAACTATGCTCTAGTGTGTACCCAGCTTTAAAATAAAACACCAGCAAAAGAATATTCAAATACCATACATCATGGAAATTAAAAACGAGGTGAGCATACACGCAGAGAATTTATGATAGGCGTTGTCAAAAGTAGGATACTCAAAAGTAGGATACTACGATTGATTTATTCCGAAGGATATGGACATTGATACAATATGGTCAATGTTATTGATTATGGAGGAAACGAACCTTCGTCGGTATAAGAGTATTTATTATTAATATTAGGAATGCATTTTTAATACGAATTAATAATTTAAAAAAATAAAAAATACCACACAAATGTAAATCCCTGTTTACTGTGGCGAAATCGCATTTTAATATCTAAAATAGCGATATCTACGAAGACGCCGCTATTTTTCTTCTTTTTATATTTGTGCGGTATATCTATACCGTGAGGTTATAGGGAAGCCGTTCACTAGATGCAGGCAACCCAACAGTCAAATTTCCGAAGATTGCCGAAGGCAGGGTATTTGTCATTAATGGAAGGGGACGCGAAAATTTCTGTCAGCAGACATTTTAACTGTCAGTTTGTTAGGTTAAAAACAATTGTCAGAGCGAAATTGAAAAATCTGATCAGAATAAAGTTAATAAGCAAAATTCATCAATATTGATTTGCAAAAAAATTGCAACAGTTAATGAATGAATTATGACCGGTTTCACCAACGACGAATAGCTTTCATTCGTAAAATAACTTTAATCGTCGAATAAAAGTCGAAAATTTAATGTTAAATAATCTTCTGTTTCTAGTGAATAGAATTTAATCTACAATTAAAAGTTATTCGTCGTTGTTGAAACCGGCCATAATTCATTAATTAACTGTTGCAACTTTTTTACTAATTAATATTGATGAATCTTGCATATTAACTTTATTCCGATTAGATTCTTCAATTTCACTCTGACAATTGTTTTTAACCTAACAGCCGGACAGTTTAGTCGTCGATCTAGCCATCTAGCGGATTTCTCACCGTATTACACACATGGGCACAACACATCCATACATACGCGTTCATCATTATGTGTCCATGTGTGTAGTACGGTGAGAAATCCGCTAGATGGCTAAATCAACGTTCATTTCCTCTTAATGACAAATACTCTGCACCTTCGGCAATCTTCGGAAATTTGACTGTTGGGTTGCCTGCATCTAGTGAACGGCTTCCCTATAACCTCACGGTATATTCTTTTTAATAATCCAGAAAATTTCCCAAAAAAAAATTTTGTAACTCAAGCCAATTAGATGCACCTCATCAGATTTGTGATAATTCTTAAGCCTAGATATTTGCTGTCTGCTATAGCATCAGAGTTGGGATCGCTCTGGCCCCAGGCTCATTTCAAGTGGCGTCCCTGATGTACCTAAAATTCCGTTTGGCGGCAAAAATGGGGATGGTAAGGTCTGATTGCTGCCGGGGTTGCGGTAGAATGCATCTTATACAGCCCCGAACTATTGTACAGTTCTTGAAGAATGGGTGTAAAACACCTATGGCAACTCCTCCTGTACAGTATGGGAATGGTTTTCATACTATTCAGATTCAGTACCCAACTACCCTACTCTCACTACTGCAGCGTGAATTGACACTGTCGATTCGCCAGTTAGCCTTATGTCTTCAAACGCTGCTTGTAAATTTATATTTTTTTCCAGGATATTTCCAGTTGATATTGTTTAATCGAGTTTGCGAGATGCTGTTGTTTGAGCGAGAGAGTTAACCAACCCTAATCAGGTAAGTAAATCATTTTTTAATGCTGAAATAATATGCATTACATAATTTAATCGCCCTCGTGTTCGAGGTCACCTTAAATGCCAACATGTCCAGATCTCATTTTGCTCAGACGTCATTCACAGGCATCACTTTAGAGTTTTTATGTCCGTACTCAATGTTTCGTACATCAAGACTTAGCATCAAATAATATAAATTTAATCTTCTAATTTGCAATTTTTTAGTCTACGTACGCTTGCTGCCGGAAGCACCGATATAGTAGCGTACGTGGTGATATACGGGAGTTACGTCAGTGCTGATGGTACGTTTTCTGGAGTGGCTTCAGATAGGAAAACATTTCACATTTGCTATCAATATCTTTGAAGATGTTCGTAGGTAGCCTATGTGATTGTGGGGAACTATTTCTTTCGGTAGAAAGTAAAAAACAGGCAGGAACTTGGAAGCGACAAGAGCTATAGTATGAGAGCGCTTGACCGAAACCATGTCTCATAGTATCCCGGCTAAGATTGTATAACATCGATAGATTAGATACGACTCTAACCCCGACTGGGTGGATATGTAGTACCGATCGGAAACCCAGCAGCTTCGTGAGGGACTATTTTTGCCATGTCAGAAAAAAATTGGTAAACGGTATTATTGCGTCCCGTCTGATATTTAAAATATGCATAGATTTTGGTATTTTATTACTATCAAATTTTTGTTTTCAACCATTTTGCACGCGGCATCTGACTTGGGCAAAAATCAAAAATTGTCAATTTAATATTAGCCTCGATGCCATCTGAAAAATATCCATTCCATCGTTCACGCTAGATTCTCGAGATTTCGAGGTTATAAAAATTGATATTAAGCTGCTGGGGTTATCGAGATTAAGGTTATGAAAGATATACATGTCACGTCGATCGTGATTATCGAGCTATCCATTTGTAGCATATTTTATATCTGTAAAATTTGAATATACATTACTAATTTTTGAAATTATTACGAAGCTGATTAAAAAATATATGAAAATATTGAATAAGAATATACGAAAATATTTATTTATTCTATTTATGCATAATTTATTGTCATGTGGGAAAATGTAACAATTTGGCATGTTATAAATGTTGTAAACTAAGCTTTAATAAACGCACCTACAACCCAACCAGCGAGGAAAGGGATGTTGTACGGTTCAAATGTCGTATATGATATTTAGTTAACAAGGATACGTGGAATCCTAATGGCGCTCTTATTCTCTTTCTCGCATCAATGATGCGTTGGCCTCGATAATAGTCAAAGTAAGTGACAAGCCCAAATTTTACGATGCATAAAAAATAAATTTTGTTCGTTTGCAGTGAATTTCCTATGCTAGCAACAACCTATTCCTCTGAAATCATAGTCTGCCAAACAGACAATCAATTTGGGATCAACGTTTAGGACAAGATCGAGAGAATAGTTTATGTCGGTAAAAATCGAGTTCTGCCACCTCCTTAAGAACGATCAAAACATTTAGTCATTTTCAATAAATAGTATTTTCCATACTTTATCCACGGTTCATTTTGTACAATTTATTTCAAAAGTCCTTCAACATCAGTGTGACATCAGTTTCGGGTAACCCCTTCTTCAATCATTATCTAACAATTTGAGGGATACTGATTACTGAGTATCGAAAAATTGTCTGGCAGTTAGGTGCTGCACTTAAATTTTCTGATATTAATTTTTTCTAAGGCAACTAGTTTTATCATGTCCAATAGTTTTCAAACCAGTAGTTATATCATATCGTTGAGTGAAATTTGAAATGCCTTCAGAATGTAAGGGGGTGAGACTTTTTTTCTGAAAATTGATTTTTTTGCATCAAGTGTTTTAAATTTACTTGCGAAAATGATTTTTAGACGGGATGTTATAATTTTTTTTCGAATTTTTCTGTCAATACGGTCTCCTGCATACGCGCTGCGCTATCAGCGTCTGAAAAACGTGTTCTCGGTATCTCAGGACTATCATTTAACTACACTCCGGAAATTAAACGGGATGCTACGATACCGTTTGGTCGACTTTGTTGATATTTTTGAAAACGCGCTTAGGTCAGTCGCTACGCGCATAATTTCTGAAATTCCCGTTTTTGGGTCCATGGTCATCCAAACTATCGATTTGATACGGTTTTGGTCGGGATACTATGAGACAAAAATTTCGGTCGTGGGCTCTCGTACTACTATCCTGCATCTGAACCTTCATCGTAGCACGCTCTCATTTTTTTTCAACCCACATTTTACCCTAATCTAGCCGAGTCAGGTAGTATTTGATTATCTAATTATAATTAATTTATCTTTCTTATCCTTCTCTTGTATATTAGGTTATACTTGATTACTTAGTTAACTAATATTTCTTGCACGTGCTGTTTGTCTGCTGCGTGTTTCGTATATATCTACATCTATTCGATCTAGATCTACTTTTAATGTTATCAGATGTTCTTCGTATGTATTAGTGTTCGTAGTTAGCGGGCAATTTTTAGTCCTGTTTCTTACAAATCGTGGTATTAAAGATTTGCTATAGTATTGAATTATTTGGGCGTTTGGTATACCTAATATGAATTCTGCATTTTTTGTTCTTCCGTATCTAATTTGGTTTTAGGTCAGTCACCAGTTACTATGAGTTTCAGTATATTTATTGCTGTTGTGCCTGTTTTTGCTAAACATAAAAACTTTCGTAGTGCTTTTGTATTTTTGCCCTACGTCTTATTAATAAGCCATGACATAATAATAAACGAATCTAATCTAATTTAATCTGAACTGATCTTCAAATATAGAAATCGCTTTTTGGATTTAACTGTTTTTAGTTACATCAAATTTAACATTTCACTCACTCTGCGGAACAGTACGGCAATGTTTCGTCTTATACTGTACAGTGATGTTGATAATGTTTTTGTAACAGCGCTTATCATAAAATTTTCTCGGCGTACCCTTAAGGTGCAGGTTCTTCTGCCTCGCGACTGACTTAGGGAACTTCTCAGTTTTTGAGAATTCCAACAGAAAGTATAGCAGTTTATGTATACGAATTTTCAGGGTCAGTTGTCGGGAAAACAAGCGAGATAACCGATTTTGAAAATCAATGAAAATGAGCTTCTCAGTACGTAAGCTTACGGCCGAGCTTACGTTTGTCTACTTCAATCAGATCATTAATACCTTTAACTTAAAGAGTTTAAGGTGTCCGAATTTAAAACTCGAGCAGAGCCGTAAGCGTATCAAAAGGTGAGAGAATTTAATTACAAGATGTTATTTATGCAAAAAATTCAGTTTACTAACTCTCATTTAATAATTTAAGGGATTTTGGCATTATGAAAATCAAAATAAACTGGTGCCCCCCGTAATCACCCACGTATTACGGCCTTCAGCGGAAGAACTACCTTAAATATAGAAATGAAAGTGAAGCGGATACGCAAAGCAAGCCCTTTTGTAAATTCGGATTTGCTAGATGGCTACGTACGGTTGCTGGAACTGAGATGCTGATATCGTGGGTTTACCAGTGACGTCCAAGTATTTATTCTGGAGTTCGACGGTTGTTTCTATACATTATATGCATCTGTATACGCTAGGCAAGCAACATATATTGGTGCGCTACTATAGTCTGCGTGGAATCTGCGCACGTAGGTATATGCCCGTCAGCGTTGCCTAACGTGGGTTTGAAATATAATTGGAAGTATGGCTACTCCACTGCTACATGCATGTATATTAGGGTGGTCCTTACTTTAGTTTTTTTTGGAATTTCGCAGATGCTGCAACTTAGAATGGTTTGAAATAAGCGGAGAAAAAAAATATGTGCAAGACCTGGAGTGTCTATCTTAAAGGGAAAAGGTCGCTGTAAGCATAATTAATTTCCGCTGTAATGAACATGAAGTTTTTCATACTATTCTGCATTATTAGTTACCAGATCTCCAAAAATCTCTAATAATTATAAATTCGTGTAAATCTATTCTATAACTGTGTGAAAAAAAGTAAATAAGAGTATTTAGCAATTTATTTGAACTGCAATCATTGGAATGTGATGATTTTTATTTTTTCAAAATTGAGGCAATAGTATATTTCGATACGAGTGCGAAAGTGACGAGCGTGAAGTTTTTCACCCGAGCGAAACGAGGGTGACAATCACACGAGTCAAAAATCAACTTTCGCACGTGTATCGAACCTTGTTTTTCGATACGACGTGCAGAAAGTTGAATTTTGTGCACGCGAAGTGGGCGCAAAATCGAACTTTGCGCCCGGCGTCTCGAAAATAATTTTTGCACACTTTTTCTAGCGATTTTAGTCTTAAAATATTGTAAATGATGAGTGAATTCACAATTGTTAACTAAATCCTAAAAAAAAAAAAAAAATGATTATCGATATTGTCGGCTATCTGTTGCAAGTAAGTAGAAGATTTCGTTGATCGGTGTCTCCGTGATGGGCGCTCGTGTTCCATTTAGTTAACAGCTGAGTTACTTATGATTCGGTAATATTTGGTAAATAGCCATAATCCTGTATAAAAAAACACAGAATACTTGTAATTAATAATTTTAATCATAAATATCCCGTGTTATTGTCATAGATTATAATTTGTCATAGTCACAGATTATATTCAAATCCACAATGGATTCGACGCGTACTTTAGGTAGAAATATTGACAAACAGATTTGTGGAAACAAATTACTGTGTAAAAGACAAGTGATGAAGTTTTTTTTTCTTTTTTTTTTCTAATCATAATGAATTTAAATTGACGATCAGACAAAGTGCAACCTTAGTGATAAAAAAAGGAACATTATTTTGGCATACAGCTCGTATACCGATGCAAGAACAAAATCGCTGCCATAAATGAAGTCGAGAAATTATTCGAACGACAAAAAAATTGATGTAAAAATGCTGGAGGGCGTTTTAACGAGCGAACAGAAAGAGATTTACTTCCTAATCTTAATCGATTATTTAATATTGTCCATGGCAACATATTTCAAATGATTGACGAAATAAAAAGAAAATTTTTACTGAATCAACGAAAACCGAAACGAATCGGTCACATGGGAAACATTAAGTTAACAAATGCCACGGAAGAGGAAACACGTTTGAATCAAGAAGAGATTATTTGACGAAGATTAGCGAAGAGTGACGAAGAGACGCGTGTCTTTGGTAAATATTTCTAAGTAACAATAAAGATTGACAAAAATAATTTTTTATTTTTTTTTCAAGATAAGAAAATCGAATTGGGGGGTATTCCAATGTTTCGACAGAGGATCTTGATGTTTGTTTCACTGATCAACATACAGCTGGGCCGTCGGAGCCCAAAAATCACGTAGAAGCACAAATGTAATACACGATAAATTGGTGATATTATTAGATGAATGTAAAATAAGTGATAGAAATGCAGTACATATAATTTCTGCCGTAACTTAGTCATTGTACTTCGATATTAGTACATTAGCTATTGATAGATCATCAATTAAACGTCACATGGGACATATACACAACACAAAAGCATTGAATATTAAAAAAGTATTTGCGGAGTAGAAGTTGAATACTGTCGTTTTACATTGGGATGGTAAAATGCTCCCGAATATGATGAAACGGGAAGTATTAGATCCTCTACCTGTTGTTATTACGAATGGTGGTACAGAGTAGCTTTTGGGAATTCCCGGGTTAGAAAATAGTACAAGTCTCGCTCGAGCACCAGCGAATTACGAGGTTCTTGATCATTGGGGTAATTTACGTTCAATCAAAGCACTGTGCTGTGATATAACGGCTTCTAATTTATTAGCGAAATAAAGA
Organism: Macrophya annulata; assembly: GCA_963924015.1. NCBI lineage: Eukaryota > Metazoa > Arthropoda > Insecta > Hymenoptera > Tenthredinidae > Macrophya > Macrophya annulata. The sequence goes on from OZ001260.1 coordinate 16,927,036, forward strand.
ACGTGCTATTAGAATACTATTTGAAAAGAGATATTTTGTATTACCCCTGTAGCCATTATATATTCAAGATTATTATATGGAGTGTTTTTGAAAAATTGAATACCATCATCAAGCGGCCAAAACATTCCGCGTTTTAAAAGATTTCAAGTATTTTGGGATCAAATTTATAAAAATAATTTCAGTAGTGGAATGTAATGCGATTACGTCAGATCATTCATATTGGATTATGTCGATGGCATTAAATTTTTCGTCGAAAATTCCCTAAACAATATTCGACTCAGGGATGGTTATAAGGCAGTTAGATCTCACGTAAATATTCCTTGGCGTTACTTCTCCGAACGAAGTTAAATTTCGATTCCTGGGTGCATATAATCATGCTCGCTGGATGGCAAAAGCGACATATTGCTTAAAAATTTATTTATTTCGCTATAGTTTTGAATTAGCTGCAAACAAACGTAAAACGATTTCGAAAAAATGTATTTTTATCGTTGTAGTGTACTATGGTAAGAGCACTAGGCAATTGAAATTTGACTTTTTTTTATTGCATTTCTCGAAAGTACCGTTTGTTTTATATCAAAATTTGCAAAATTGTTAATTTGACAGCCGAAAACAGCGAATAGTTCACAGACACGATTGTTTGGATTTCGCCCGGTCGAAGGAGAAAAAAAATAAGAAAAAAAGAGAGAGTGGAGTGGAGTAGAGTATCATTTAGTTGATCCTGGGGCTATAACCCCCAAAGGACCACAGGCAAGAGTACATTATGATACATCGATTTATATACATCATCCAGTAAGGAGCAACAAATAAAAAAAAAGAAATCAACAATCAAAAATAATTATAAGCCGAACATGACAAATCCAAACATAACTAAATATTAAAAGCGATTATAATAATGATGAGAATAGAAGTAATATAACTAAAGGAGGTAATAGAAATTTGGACTCAAAATAAATTGAATATCCTAGACTACAAACCGAGAGAAATAAGACTCAGTCCAACCGCCAGAAACCACGTTTCATCCCCGCACGGGCGGGCACCCCAGCCGCACCTACTCAGCAAACAAGTAGCTAAGACATTGGTGGCGAAACTCTGCAAGATTTGAGGCAGAAGTGATTGCAGGTGGCAAAGAGTTCCACAATCTAACCCACAACAGAAGGAAAGAATTTTGATACGTAACCGTGCGCGCAGGAGGAACGTAAAGAGTGTCCGTCCAGCCGGATTTCGACGCGTCATGACATTGCGCCGCAGCTGAAGCTCATGACCATGAAGCCCAGACTCGCTTAAACACAATGCTTTATGAAAGAGATACCCTATAAAATACTTTCGTCGGTTAGAAGGCGTGAGCCAGCCTCGGCCGCGATGGTGATGTGAGATATGGACATGGCGAGGAAGCCGAAGCAGAAACCGTACACAATTGTTCAAGGCGATTTGAAGTTTCTTCTACAGTCCATCTGATAGGTTAGTAAGAGCTACAGACAATAGTCAAAATGCGGAACGACCAGGGCAATGACAAGGTGACGTCGCAAGCTAAAACTTAGGTGACGGTCATTCATGCGTACCCGATATAACGCGCCCGATACTCTCTTACAGAACTGCGCAACATGCTGTGTCCATGACAGCGTACTGTCCAGGACTACTCTAAGATAACGAAAGCTAGTACTATAATCAATCGACTCGCCACTCAGCTGGAGTCTAGGCAATGACGAGAGGTCCAGGTTGTTCACGTATTTAGAGCTACCGAATATCATTGCCCTAGTCCAGCCCGCATTCAGCCGTAAGTTGTTATCGACATACCACTCTTCAATCTTAACAATATCCTCATCCAACATACTAATATGCTCACGAATCGCTCCAGGCAGGCACTTAAGATAAATCAGTAGGTCATCCGCATACAGAAGATGAATACTACGAGACAGATATTGTAGTAGATCATTAATAAATAGGGAGAATAGTAAGGGACCCAAAACACTGCCCTGCGGTAGACCAGAGCAGAGGAACCACCATTCCGACTGACCATCACAGCCATCACAAACTGCCTGGGGTCGGCCCCGAAGGTATGAGTGAAACTATTTTAAAGTGCTGACAGAGAAAGACAAACTCCTCAGTTTCGTGAGCAGCAACGTATGATCAACCATATCGAAAGCTTTAGTAAAGTCAAAAAATATAACTATTGTAACCATGCGATTATCGACACCCTGAAGGATGTCGTCCGTTGGTCGCAGGACAGCATTCTGTGTCCCTGTACCTTTCCTGAACCCAGTTTGTCACGGGTTCAAAAGGCCATTGACTTCGAGATGTTGCATAACTTGATCAAAAACCACACGTTCGATCAGTTTAGATATCACACATAGTATTGAGACTGGACGGAAGTCGGAACAGGATACCGAGTTGCGCAGCTTAGGCAAGGGAGACACAAGAAAATATTTCCATATGGACGGAAAAACTCCGGTCTCTAGTGAGGTAGACCGATTTGGGTTGTAGAGACGGCAAATATCGAAGCACCCTATCGCGCAATTGCCGGAGCTGGCTGACTGGTGGTTGTTAACATAGATATTGTTGTCCTGAAACCGTTCATCAATCAGACACGGAGATCACTACAGTTGAAGTTTTTTTGCAGCAATAAACTCGTCACATTTCTCTTTCGTCGACAGTTCAAGCAGTATGGCCCGAACCCCAGTGCCAGAGGACGGCTCCTTCCTCAGCCTCATCCGTTCTACTGCATTTCCGTCAGCCGCCACTAAGGTAACACCAAGAGCATTGGCAAGCTTCGACACGAAGCCCTTCAGATCCTCTTTACGATCCGCACTTTCAGGCACCCCCGAAACAGTTAGTGGTATAGCCATATCGTGACACACCACACGTAGCAGCATAGCCTCCTCAGATGCAGAAAGACCGCTAGCAACACCCGTAACAAGCTCCCCCTCGATATCCTCTAGACGAGCCTTATTCGCCGCAATCTCCGGAGCTACCACATCAAGGTTTTTCTTGGCCAATTTTCCCTTGCTGCACACATCTTTGATTTCCTCTTCAAACAGCGTATTGTCTGCTGTCAGGTTATCGAGTTTGCGATTGATATTCTCCATATCACTCGGCAGTGAGTCAACCTTGCCTGCAGCGGCATCCATTTTAGCCAACCTGTCATTAATTGACGTTAGAACGGGTAGCTGATCCACGACCGGCTTACAAACAGGACATACCCCACGTACAGCACTACATGTGTTCGGCCTCACCGACACCCTCGAAAGCCTAGGAGCCATAAAATTACATAGTGTAAGAGTAGTACAAGTCAAAACAGAACTTCTATAGTCAATAATTCTTCAACCAGTACTGCATCTCTCTATTTAGTAATATTACCGTCGAAAATGATTCATTTAGCCAGCAACGGCTGCAGACCAAATGATATCTTAGGGGTAACTTTCTAAACCCGATATTATATTGCCAGTAGATTTCTACATGCCAAGTATTTTACAACTACGGTCACGCGTCTGCACGCCAAATGTTTTATAACATAGCTAAGGCACGTGGGAAAAACTCAACGCCTGGTCAACCAGGATGGACAAATTCGCCACAGTTCAGGTATAAGGCTAGGGTAAAACCCAGTCATAGTTTCTTAAGGGAAAGTCTTCCCACTATGCAAGTGACCGGTGCCTTACTATGAGGAGAACAGCCAATCAAACTAATGAAAATTTTGGAACCACCCACGTAGGAGGCACCCTTCACTCGCATCTCCGGAGACATTTTTCAGTTAGTTCAGAATAAAAATCTGATCAAGACACTTTTCAAGCTCAGAAACGAGTAAAAGAAGCAAAAACTTCAAGTAATACACTTTCCAAAATGCAATTAAGCTCAGGATACTCGTGAATCCACAAGTTCAACCATAATTTTAATAATAATCACTATTGTGTTAACACATTTATACAGTTACGATTTTATAAGAATATATTCGAATGTTATAGACAGTTGAGCCTTAATTATTTCCGAAAAACCAGTGTGAGGAGCTTATGTTCCGTCTCACACACACAAAAAACAACATGCATCCTTCGATGTAGCCAAAAGAAGCCTAGTCTTGACACATATAGCGTGGTGGCTATGTTGACAGGACGCATTGGTGGCAACACTGTCCGTGGGTCTCTCTATCTCAGCATAGCACAAGGCACGAAGCAGCTTATTAGGCATGACATAATTAGCGAGGCGCCACACATAATACTATTGAAGTCGGATTAGCCGGACAAATTACCGACAAAGCACGGACGCAGTTGTTCAGCCAAAACAAATCACCACACTAACAGTTCACATACACAAATGGCACACGCCAATCTAGCAGAGTAAAGTCTATGACTACACCTAACCGAAACAGACTAGACAAAACTAGAAACTTTGTATATTGTAGGTAGATACAAAGCACAGACACATCATAGTTTATTGTTCACAATGCACTGTGAGACTTATTTAACGCAATAATACGGAATCAATTGAATGATGAGTAGGCTTGTTTGGCAAGCAGGTAGGTCAATTAGCACACACCAAGCAGTCAAATAAACCGACCGACCGACCAACAGCGAGCCACAGAGACAGAGAAAGAGAGAAAGAGCCAAATCCAAGGAACGATTGATTTGCAGCAAAAGGCTGACGCTGACGAAGCATTAGAATCATCTTAGAACTCTTTCAGAACTCTTTGAGCAAGGTCTGTATTAATAATTCAATAATCGTACTCTGAAATGTATGAAAATCTTTAAACGCGGTTTTCTCACAATTTTCTTTCTCCTCGGTTTGTCCTAATAACGAACGAACGGAGGTTCAAATCGAGTTGCAAAAATTACAGGATATGTAAAAAATGTGTAATTTTCCGGTGAACTTTCGGTACATTCTGTCAAAATGCGATTTTCAACCAAAAAAATATCATAAGTCGCAGTGTTTGTTAATTCCGCATGGATCAGATTTTTTCGTAACCAAGAAAATCGCCGATTTTCGGTCATCGATTTGATAATGTTCTTTTTTTTTCTTTTCTTGGGTTAGGTGGAAAACTACAAGTCTATAATTGAACGTACCACAAAAAGAAGTGGGTTACCTCACTTGTAAGAGTTTCTATGAAGGAAAAACCAGAAACAGACGTTGAAATGTTCATCAGCGTGCTATGCCGTTTTTTGAAATATATACTTTGAGGTTACGTGAAAGGGATTCACTAGATGCAGGCAATCCAATAGTCGAATCCCGAAGACTTTCGCAGACATTGCATTTGTCATTACAACCACTTTGTGGGGGTTCCCATCTCATATTATTTATAGCGAATACAATGACTTCGGATGTCTTCGGGATTTGACTGTTGGGTTGCCTGCATCTAGTGAATCCCTCCCACGTAACCTCACGGTATATACATCTAATGTCAACTTTTTTTTCAACCTATCTAATAGTAATTTACATTGAGTAAAAAAATCGGATATATCACATCACACGTAATGCTGCAAAAATTCAAAAAACACTTACGGTACCTTAATTCCGAAACAGCTGCAACGGCGTTTTCCAATGATAATTTATCAGTTGGAATGAAGAGAAATGTGGTAATAATGCTGAATAATAGTGACGAAGTAATTAATGAACGTCGCCCCAAACGATTACGATAAATTTAAAGGACCTGGATACCTCATATGTTACAGAGATGGACTATTTATTACGACTTCTCAATCACTTAAGTTTTTTGAAAGATGCGGCATTATTCGAGAATGTTTGAAATTTGATCCATCGAAGTGGCTCGAAAACGAGGATTTTACGAAACGTTTAAAAAATAGTGAAAAGTTCAAAAACTGTCAATGATATACCGCAGAAAGAGTCGTGTGTTCAATAGAAAAATGTATGTATTAGGTATATGGCATCATAAGTGCGTCCATAAATTGTACTTGTCGCTGATCTCTATACTATAACTGAATAGGAGAAACTATAACTTCCTGGGGCTTCAGAAGGTGTTGGGATTAGAAGGGTTCATCAGGGTCCCTGTTTATCGGAAGAGGTACTACGACAGAATTCGTTTTGAGTTTGCGTAAACACCCACAAAAATACACGTTACAAAGGAGTCTGGTTTTACGAAATTCGGATAACTATCTAACGCACGCGCGTAAACATTTTGCATAATACCTTTTCCGATTGACGGGGGCGCTGATGAACCTTCTAATTATAACAATGGCGGACTCTAAGGATTCCTGATCCAGTTAGTATAGAGATCAGAGATGCTTCTGGTGGTAATTTCCTAGCTTATATCATTAAACAGGAATCTCAAATAAGCCCTTTGAAGAACCGATTCCAGAAGTAGACAAAATCTCAGGGTTTTAATCTGAAAATGACACAGGTTGTTATGTTGATTTACAGATTGTAAAAATTATTTAATTAACAAAAGCAAAAGTAATTGAAAAATTGCGGATTTTTTTTTTTTTTTTTATACTGATTACTGTTCATTCATGTATCTAAATGATATCTGAATTTTTTCGTTCCTTCATATTCGTGTTTAATGAGTTTGAAATTTGTTTTTCTGTAAATATGAGGGAATCGTGCCTAGCGCACAGTAGCCATATTTCCCGTTTTGAGCACTATTTTGACCCCTAAATTGAAATTATAAATATTGGTGGTAGACTTCCGGGAATCCAGACTCTTCTTTAGAAAATTTCTTGCTCTTTAAGGATCTTTTTTTAAATTTTCGATGACTAGAATAGTTTTCGAGATATTTGCGAATAAACGAAACCCTTTTTTTTACTCAATTGTTTATAACTTTTGCAATTTTTTGGAGTGCCACTTGAATTTTCTCAAAAAGTTTCTACATATCATTCCAAATCGAATGACACTTCAACTATAATTTTCGGAGAAGGTGAGCTGGAATTCGTAAAAAAGGTGCTTGTTGACTCGACTGAATTTGATACTCGTATCAAGCTGACACAGACCAGCCATATACTACGCATTCGCTTATATCGGATAACTTGCGAACGCCAACCAAACTAACTGCTAGTTTGCGTAATAAAAGTTAATTGCGTCAAAGGCAAATTTTCAAGAAATTATTATTATTATTATTATTATTATTATTATTATTATTATTATCATTATTATTATTATTATTCTCTGGTGTTTTGTCTGCAAGTGATCAACAATTTTAATTAAAACGAATATTTCAGTAATTATTCGTTCAATCGACCAGCCAACGCACGACGTGGTCGTATCTACGATGTGAGGTTATATTTCGCAATCTAGCAGTTCGTACGCATCGAAGTGTTCACATCGCAAGTTAGCCGGGTGGTCCACGTATCAGCTTAGTTTGATACCCTTGTTTTTCGGTATCAGACCAAGCTGATATGCAACTGTTTATACCGTGCGCACCAATCACTTGGTCTGAAATTTGGTGCTTGGTACGTGTATTAAGAATCCGATGTATGCATGGCCATAGTTCTATGCGTCATGATTACAGCGCCAGCCTTAGCCCTTGATCAGGGTAGAGCGAGATTGTCTTTCGGCGCCCTTTAGTCGATGCTTCCACATCACATAAATTGTATTTCAGTTTATGTCGTATAAATAATAATTACCAGCTTTTGCAAAAATCAACACTTATTGAATTGAAATAAAATTAAGTAGCTCTAATTATTACACTCCTGCTTTTTTAACATAAACAAAGTTCCTACCACAGTATAATTAAATTAGTATTTGGTGTTAATTTCAATCAGTTACTAGATAATAAAATCTATTACCCATGTAGCCTAACTTGCTTAAACAAAAACGAAGAGTAATGAATGTGGTAGATATTTACATACACAAACAACGCAAGTGTGCCCCACCGCCTACTACACTACCCCCGGCCCGCCACGCAGCCCCAGGCCACTCAAAAGACACCATCAAACTTTTATTTTTCGCTCGAAATTGTTTTCTGCATTCGACATTTTGGCGCCCCTTGCCACCTGGCGCTTAGAGCGACCGCTCCTCTCGCTCTACCCTAGGGCCGGCGCTAATCATGAAGTTAGTCTTTGGTCGTTTCTTCTATGACTGACTGTGGGCATAACGGTGGGGTCCTATATCGCTAAACGCTCTACCGCATTAACTAAACCTAAAATTAAGGCGAGAAATTTTTTGTTTTCACTTTATAATAACAAATGACTCCAATATTGTATAATTTCTCGGTTTTCATGTCATTTCGGTATTTTTTTCTCGTTCTAAATTACAACTATTGTGAAATATGTCGTTAGGCGTTTTCTGTAAATCGTGACAATTAAACAGTATTTGTCACTATCCGTACCGATGTGCTAAATGGCAATCATTATACACTCAAATTTTTTTTTTTCAATATTTTTATATCCTGTAATGTTGTAAAAAAAAATCTCTCAGAAGATTGTATAATTTTTTGTCTTATTCTCATGTATGTGAAGGGGTTATTTTTTGTATGTACTTAAATTATATGAAAGAAAAAAAAAAAGGTACAAGAAAGGGGCGTTTATTCAACTTTTTTTTCTAAAGAATTTCCGCCATTCTTGTATTTTTGGGACATTTTTTTTTTTTTTTGAAGCTCGGTATACCTAGATTTATTTGTCCCTTTGAAAATACTTCTCATTTTTGTTTCTGACATTCCTGACTGGCGCTACGATGTCAACCGTTTTTTGGAAAATTTCCGATACGCTGCCTAAACGGCCGGTGGAAAAACAATATAAGCTTTTTTGATAAAATTTTTGTGTTTTCGTATAGTCTAAGGATAGGATAACAATATGTGAAAAGTCTTATCATAATATTTAATAAGATTTGTGAACTACAAAAACACCCTAAAAAAACCTCTATTTGGCCCAAAAAATTCGAATAACGCCTTAAGTGATGAAAAAATATAATATAATTCTGTGTGTCATATTGAAAAGCAAACGAATTTTCTATACAAACGTTAATTCTGTCTTACGAAGATAATAACTCGCCTGTGGTCATCGAACTTCTTTTTATACTGTGAAGTGTGACTGGAATAGATATTATCGAGGATATTATTATACAAGACAGACCAGCTAAAATGTTGACAATCATTTACAGCAGAAAAATAGAAATGAGATACAGACAAGAAAAGAAACGACAAATAAATCACCAAGCAAATGTTGGACTACTAATTGTAAGAATAACGAATAGAAAGGCAAACGAGATTTGAATATCTCGGAGAACAAGTCACTTGCAAATTGCGGCAAATTATAAGGTCGGACGAATAATCACGCAGTGCTTTGGGTAGCAGTGCAGATGAAACGTTGTAGTCGTCTAAGAGACGTCATACACTCATCAGAAGTTATTTGTGAGACATCACTGAAACAGTTTGAAAGCCATTTTGAAAAACACTGATGTCTTGTATTGCGACGCCTCAAAGAATTTTTCGACTAGTCATTTTTCAGTCCCATTGAAATCTTACAAGTATAACTCAAAGCTACAGAATGCGGAGTCCAAAGGGGAATTTATTAGGTGAAGTCGCGAACGGGACTTCTTCGGGAATCACTCTGAAATCAACATGATAATTATTGCTTGAAATCGCGTACAATAGGAGTTAAAATATCTCTAGAGTCACCACAAATATCCTAATACCTGTTCGTTTATCTCACGTTTTTAAATGTTGAGTAAGATCTAACATCTCAGCGGACCGTATGCATTATGCGATTTACGCATTGATGAAACAATTTGAATTCTATGCAAACCCCTGATAATTTTAAGTTAATTCGTACACTTCCTATACAGATCATCCTAATCATTATAAGATTGATCCTGCGTCGACAGTACGCTATAAAATTGAATCACTCAAAGATTTATCAAAACATCCAACATTTACATGAACAATGAAGCAGGTTACTTGCGTTAACAATATCAGACCTCTTAAGGGCAATCCCTAGTCGCCCTCCTCCTTTTTGTCGAAAAAGGGGCGGAGTTGACACATGTCGATTATTATCCGAAGCCAGGCGTCGAAAACGCAAAAACAAAATGCATAGCGTTAATTCTATTTCAATTCCTAACATATACGTACAAAAACATATTCGTTTCATGCGAAAATAGAGCTTTCAGGGGTGCGATTCTGTAACTCTAGCGCTAACTTAGAGCAAGCGTTAACTTTTTCAGTAGATCCTACGCCACTGCATTGCCCCACTGGTACCCGTACACCCCCGCGAGCGCCTATATGCTTTGTTTGGCACCGCAACTGTCTGCGGTCGCCACGTTTATTAACGTTGATAAACAATCGAACCCAAGAAAATCCCGGCTCTGTGATAACGCTAACTAGGGATCTTGCTCTATCAAATTGATTTTTTTAACGCGAGCCGTCACGCTGCTCTAAGAGAAAACGCTAACTTAACGCTTGCGTTAACTAACCTATGAATACAGACGCTACCGAAGATGATTTTTAAACGCACGCTTCTAACGATATTATACTCTAATAAACATATTCATTCATTTTTTATCGGATGAGTATGACTATCAATTCATAAATACGTATATATACAGGGTGATTCACGTTCCGCGCACCACTGTATATGAGTGGATTCTTGGGGAAAATCTAAGACTGAATTTCCTTTACCAAAAATTCGAGGGACTAATAGTTTCCGAGCTACGGAAGATCTTAGTTGACCAATCACAGAGCCTACAGCTGGTCATGTTAGAGCCGGGTCTAAAGTATTAAAATTAGCAGTGCCCGTAGCGGATACATTTTCAATATGATGGAAATAAATTATTAAAACCATTAATAAATTTTTTTTCCCATATGACATTTGAGATACAGTTCTTGATGAGTATTGACGGCGGCGTCGCCGGGAGTTATCTTCGTACAGCATGCGCTTTCGATCTCGTTGTCCAGGTCGACGGCGACGCAGATTACGTCCCTCAGGTCCACCGCTACGTAGTTTTCGTCCTCCAGGTCCACCGCTACGTGGTTTTCGTTTTCCAGGTCCACCGCTACGTAGGTTTCGTCCTCCAGGTCCACCGCTACGTGGTTTTCGTCCTTCAAGTTTACCGCTACGTGGTTTTCGTGCTCCAGGTCCACCGCTACGTGGTTTGAGCACGAAAACCACGTAGCGGTGAACTTGAAGGACGAAAACTACGTAGCGGTGGACCTGGGGAACAAAAACTACGTAGCGGTGGACCTGGAGGACGAAAACTACGTAGCGGTGGACCTGGAGGACGAAAACTACGTAGCGGTGGACCTGGGGGACAGAAACTACGTAGCGGTGGACCTGGAGAACGAAAACCACGTAGCGGTGGACCTGGAGGACGAAAACTACGTAGCGGTGGACCTGGAGGACGAAAACTACGTAGCGGTGGACCTGGGGGACAGAAACTACGTAGCGGTGGACCTGGAGAACGAAAACCACGTAGCGGTGGACCTGGAGGACGAAAACTACGTAGCGGTGGACCTGGGGGACGTAATCTGCGTCGCCGTCGACCTGGACAACGAGATCGAAAGCGCATGTTGTACGAAGATAACTCCCGGCGACGACGCCGTCAATACTCATCAAGAACTATATCTCAAATGTCATATGGGAAAAAAAATTCATTAATGGTTTTAATAATTTATTTCCATCATATTGAAAATGTATCCGCTACGGGCACTGCGAATTTTAATACTTTAGACCCGGCCCTAACATGACCAGCTGTAGGCTCTGTGATTGGTCAACTAAGATCTTCCGTAGCTCGTAAACTATTAGTCCCTCGAATTTTTGGTAAAGGAAATTCAGTCTTAGATTTTCCCCAAGAATCCACTCATATACAGTGGTGCGCGGAACGTGAATCACCCTGTATATGATGGATTTTACACAAAGTTGACCAAAAGAAAACCTCGATGTTGCAAATTTTTTAAATTTTCAAATATGTTCTAACACCATCGAAATCGGCAACTTTTGTGTATACATATAACTTATATCTCTCTAACTTCTTTTGCCTTTGGTGTTCGAGCTGTTCAACCTCCGGACTTTTAACGCCGTTTAATCCCTCTCAACGGAAGTATCATGGCAAATGAAAGTTTTAGGGTGGTAATTTGTTGCATTTTTTACGTTCTTTTACCTCAGTCTTTGATCTTGTACGTAACTATCGTAGAACACCCCGAAAAATCCTATCCTACACTAAAAGTCAATTTCACTCCACATTATATCATTTAAAAGAAAATCTCTTATGATTTTTCTAAAATCTCTAAAAAATTACTATCTACTTACGTTAGTTTTCGAATGGGACAGCTTATCGTTTCGAAGCTATATTATCTTTGTTCTAAGGTGGAATCATCAATTTGCACATACGGGCAATTGAATTAATACCTTTTCTAGAATACGTACTTGATTATGCACATTACCACATGTGCCTATTTAAAAACGCATATAATATTACGGTGAAATGTAATCCGACGTACAAGTTGTTCCTTTTGCCTATTATCAAAGATTACAGCTTCGAAACGAAGAGCTGTCCGATTCAAAAACGAACGTAATTCTACAGGAAATTTCCCGATCCTTTCGAAAAACCGTATCAGATTTTTTTATAAAATGACATAATTGTAGTAAAATCCGCTTTTAGTGTATTAAATTGTTTTTATTTCGGGTTCCATGATGGTTACGTACACGATCATAGACTAAGGTGAAAGAACGTTAAGAATACGTTTAGAATTACGTTCGTTTTTGAATCGGACAGCTCTTCGTTTCGAAGCTGTAATCTTTGATAATAGGCAAAAGGAACAACTTGTACGTCGGATTACATTTCACCGTAATATTATATGCGTTTTTAAATAGGCACATGTGGTAATGTGCATAATCAAGTACGTATTCTAGAAAAGGTATTAATTCAATTGCCCGTATGTGCAAATTGATGATTCCACCTTAGAACAAAGATAATATAGCTTCGAAACGATAAGCTGTCCCATTCGAAAACTAACGTAAGTAGATAGTAATTTTTTAGAGATTTTAGAAAAATCATAAGAGATTTTCTTTTAAATGATATAATGTGGAGTGAAATTGACTTTTAGTGTAGGATAGGATTTTTCGGGGTGTTCTACGATAGTTACGTACAAGATCAAAGACTGAGGTAAAAGAACGTAAAAAATGCAACAAATTACCACCCTAAAACTTTCATTTGCCATGATACTTCCGTTGAGAGGGATTAAACGGCGTTAAAAGTCCGGAGGTTGAACAGCTCGAACACCAAAGGCAAAAGAAGTTAGAGAGATATAAGTTATATGTATACACAAAAGTTGCCGATTCCGATGGTGTTAGAACATATTTGAAAATTTAAAAAATTTGCAACATCGAGGTTTTCTTTTGGTCAACTTTGTGTAAAATCCATCATATATATATATACGTATTTATGAATTGATAGTCATACTCATCCGATAAAAAATGAATGAATATGTTTATTAGAGTATAATATCGTTAAAAGCGTGCGTTTAAAAATCATCTTCGGTAGTGTCTGCATTCATAGGTTAGTTAACGCAAGCGTTAAGTTAGCGTTTTCTCTTAGAGCAGCGTGACGGCTCGCGTTAAAAAAATCAATTTGATAGAGCAAGATCCCTAGTTAGCGTTATCACAGAGCCGGGATTTTCTTGGGTTCGATTGTTTATCAACGTTAATAAACGTGGCGACCGCAGATAGTTGCCGTGCCAAACAAAGCATATAGGCGCTCGCGGGGGTGTACTGGTACCAGTGGGGCAATGCACTGGCGTAGGATCTACTGAAAAAGTTAACGCTTGCTCTAAGTTAGCGCTAGAGTTACAGAATCGCACCCCAGATCGCATTTAAATTTGTCAAGTGTGAATTTCTTCGGTGGCCATTATTATGCAGCTGTCCGCCAAGCTTCGCTGACCCGGCAGGTAGGTGGCACCACAAATCCATCGCTCCGACGCAAGGATAGTGCACTAAAGTATATAAAGAATCGTGAAATTCGCGTCGAAGCGATACATTCGTGGCGCCACCTACCTCCCGGGCTAGCTAAGCTCGGCGGACAGCTGCATAATAATGGCCGCCGAGGAAATTCACACTTGACAAATGTAAATGCGGTCTGAGAGCTCTATTTTCGCATGAAACGATTATGTTTTTGGACGTATGTGTTCGGAATTGAATTAGAATCAACGCTCTGCATTTTATTTTTGCGTCTTTGACGCCTGGGTTCGAATAATAATCGAAATGTGTCACCCCCGTCCCTTTTTCGACAAAAAAGAGGTGGGCGACTAGGGTCCTCAGCAGGTTAAGATAGGGCGATTTCTGACAAAGTAAAAACCTAATTTTTATTGATAAAAACTAACTGAGCAAACATAGGTAATGTACCATTAAAATTACATACGTTGAAGTATGTAAATGGAAACAAAAATTAAAATACATTATTGTATACAAATTTATGTTAGTAATTTTGTACAATGTAGAACAACTAGACCACATAAAGGTCAACGACTCGTATTCTCACCGCTCTTCCAACGATGGACTAATTCATATATTTTTTCCCAAATCAATCCGGATGATTGGAGTCCGGATTATTAGAGTTTTACTGTATTTGGATGTATTCAACGTGCGATGACGTAAAACGCAAAACCTTCGACGCGGTAGTTTTGCAGAGAATGGTATCCTTACCTTTCGTATTTTTAATGATGTATCCCATCGTCCATTCGTTCGCTTACGTAATATTTATATCTATAGTGACGAAATTTTGACACGGACTCGAAAAATTGTTAGCTCTAACTAATCTCATTGTCACTAAACGCGGTGAGTTAATTCTGATCCCCTAAGATTAGCGCTCTTGTTTTAGTCAGGCCATTCTTCACGATTCAATTAGCGGAGATAGATAGTCATGGTCTTTTAAAAAATACGTAGTTTTTATCGTTGAAAATCCCACGCTTCAGTAATATCGATTGTTTTATTCTCAAAAACGATACAGAGATTAATGGTGTAACTATATACGTATAGTGGAAGATAACAACATTTTGCACTATCTGATGTATTCATTTTACATTTGATGCTCTCGGTGAAAAGTGTCGTAAGACTGTTAACCCAGCTTGAATATTTGATATGCTATCTGAAAAACTACCGGCATGTCAATGAAAACGACAAATCTAAAACAATATAAACGGGGGGTGCAAATAATTTTTAACTTCCCGCTAAGAAAATCAAAGATTTTCGAAAAATCGGGAAGTTATTGGTTTTACCCCGTTTTGCAAAAATCGAGTTTTCAACAGATCTCGATGTTTTGAGGTCTTAGGAAGCTTCTCTGACTACTCCTGAGAGGGTGTCACTATGTCTGTATGTATGTGTGTGTGTGTATGTATGTATGTGACCCGCTTATAACTTTTGCACGGCTTGACCGAATCGAACCAAACTAGTTGCGTTCCAAAGAGTTTCATCAAACTTGGATTTCCTAAAAATTTGAACCGATTCGGACCGGTAGATTTCGAAAAAACTAAAAAAAACTCAAAAAAAGTAAGAAATTTTTTTTTTCGAATGTGGTTTTTTTGGAATTACTTTTGAACGGCATTACCGATCAATTCCAAAAACTAATCAGCTCTTGACCTTCAAAAACTGCATCGATCAACGCTGGTCCGGTCAAAATCGGTTGATTCCTTCGAGAGATATCGTTGACGAAAAAAAATCGAAAAATGTGTTTTTTTGTAATATCTCCGAAATGTTTGATCAGATCAATTTTTTTTGTTTCACATTTTTTATGAAGCTTGAAAAACTACATTAATCGCCGCCAACCGCGTGAAAATCGGTTAATTCATTCAAACGTTATAGCGGTTTGAAAATGACAAAAAACCGTGTTTTATCAAACTTTCATCAGACTTTTGAGCTGGAAGAGCTAAAAAGCATAGAACAGCTATCTTTTTGTGCTCGGAGAACTCAAAATAAATAAATCATATCTGTAAGCTCGAAGAGCAAATATCCATCCAATAATTTTTGTTTTTTATCACTTTCTTTGTCAAAAAAAAAAGATTTTCTCGCAAAATTCAAATTAACATTTCAATTGAAAAACCAATAATTTATTTTTTTTTGTCTACCACTGTATGTTCTTTAAGTATATTTTTGTAACTCATAAATTGTGAATTCATAAAACATTTGACACGCTAATAAAAAAAGTTAACTTAACGCAAGGACCAAAATCTTAAACCATGAATACCATCTTGATAAAAGTGATTTTTTCAGTCAAAAGAATAAATTCTTGAAACAAAAAAAATTACTTCAACCAAGAATAATTTTTTTTTAACCTCAAAATTCTAATTCGTAAATTAAAAATATCATTTTCATAAAAGTAGTATTCCTTGTTCAAAATTTTGTCTTTTGAGTCAAGTTAATTTTTTTTTTACTAGTAAAATAAAACTGTTCTTTAATGAATGTCAGCGACGTTTGTAAAAAACTAAAATAAAAGGACACACTCAAATACTTATAAATTAAAATTCTAAATTCAGACGAATATAAATGACAGTTCATAAACTTAAAAATATTAAAATAAATGATTATAATTGCAATCATCAATTTAAACCCAGAAATCATTTCAATATTTTAAAATAAAATAGATGAAAGTTTTTAAAGTTAGCTGTTGGTCGAAGCTCGCAAAAAACGGGCCACAATTCCTTATTGGTTGAACGAAAATTCGTTCTTATTCACCATTGGTTACTCAGTAGTACTTGAATATATCAACATATCGATATATATTGAAACAGGCTTGAAGGCGCGCGTAGCGCGCTGTTTAAATTTTCTAGTAACTTCATAATATAAAATTAAAATATCAATGTGCCCACGCATCGGCCATATTTCATTTCGTTTTTTTCCTAATGGACCGAAAAAACAAATTCTAAAACTATATAATTGAAAAATTATATCCATAAATAAATTCCTCTGTAAATTCCCTAGAGTACAATCTTATAAAACGTAAAATAAAATATAACTTTTAGTATATTGTTATGTGACGGTCATATATCCGCTCAAACGATAAACTCAATCACTAGATGGCATGACGGTCCAAGGTTACTAGCAAAGAGTATAGGATAGAGGAGAAGCTGGGGATATACGATACGCAGTGCTACGACGGCTCGGTCTGGAAATTATTTACCTCATTACTACATTAGTTAACTCATTCAAAAGTTATGGCAGTTTGAAAATTGAAAAAATTGTGTTTTATTAAATTTCCATCAAACTTTTGAGCTCGAAGAGCTCAAAAACATTATATATAAACGCTTGGTGTTAAAAATTAGCGGGAAGTTGCAGGGATGGCCTTTAAGGTCAACCGTTTTCCAGATTTTTTTTTTATCTTTAACCACGCATATTTTTTAACACGCGGTGCGGGAAGAAAAAGAAACAATGCTGTAACATAGCAACGAGCTCGTTTCAGTTTACAATGAGAATTTGTGTCATATTACGGTTCAGTACGGGGAACAATCACTTTCCGCAAGCAACACAGGCATGGAAAAACGCACTTTCCGCACGTTGTGTTGAAATAGTACATTTCCTAACAGGTACGGAAAGGCTTTTTTGACGAAACGAAGGGCTTACGGCACGAGCCGAAGGCGAGTGCGGTAACGAGTTTCGTCAAAAAGCCTTTCCGTACACGTTAGGGACTATATTTTTCTTCACGAGAGCCGAAATCAAGCGGTGAATGTGCGATTTTGAGGTTGAAGTGAAGAAAATGATATTTCCAACTGTAGGTGTATAGTCTTTCAATCAACAATGTGTAGCACAAATATTTTTAAATATTCCTGTGCTCAGGTTGAAAAATGATTATTCTGTTGCCTTTGTAAATGTAACTATCAACTGATTGTGAGTACGTTACAAGAAAATTCCAATTATGCAGATACGATGAAGTCGATTAAATTTGATGGCAAGCCTTACGTCACCCACCAACTTTAATTACAGCAAGGATTGATGCGAAGGGTGAAATATAGTAAGTATAATAGATGTAGGATAATAGTTGACTCAAGCTTCGCGGGCATGAATGAATATATTTTGCACCTTCGGCAATTCAAAGAAGTGATATCAGCTGACGCTATAAGTAGGCAACTATGGTCAATAAGGTCATGTAGATGTGCCAGAGTTTTCGGTGTAGTCATTAGGCCAGTAAAAATAGAATTTAACTTTGCACTAAATTACAGCTCTTATTTTATTTATTTATAAGGTTTAGTATCACTTACTGAGTATAAAATTACAAAATGCTGACAGATTCCGGTGGAGCTTCAGGCGGCATCTTGAAAAAACGTTTTTGGCCGATATCGCAGAAACTATACACTTTAGAGCAAAAGTCATAATGACCATTATTGTAGAGAATAAAATTTCGCATCTTTCATTTCTGATAAACTTTTTTATAAAATTTACCGTTTACGACTTACGGCTCATTTAATGAACAGGTTTTTCTATTTCGGCTAATAACTCTTCTAATATTGGATGAATCAATAAAGTGCTTCAGTCCATTTTTTAAGACTAATTAATTTTCCACAACTTTTATTCGAAACTCTTTTTTCTAATATTTATACCTTTCGAGCTGTAGGAAGTTTAATATTGGTCTACCGAGTGCAAAGTCTAAATTGACGAGTATGCATAGGTATAGTATAATAGTGAAGATTCAAGAAATTAATTTGAAATAATATCCCTAATGTTGATATACTTAATAATCAGAAATGTATCTCGTTACCTGAAATGGGAACGATTTTTATTTCTTAAACTTTATTATATTTCATACAATTAAAAAATATTTAGTACTTCGGATTGCTCCTGGATTAACAAGTAATTATTAATTATGAAAAAGTAATTATTGAAATGAAAGAATAGGAAACGGGAATATTTGTTAAAAAGATATTTAAAATTTATTTTTAGAAAAAACGTGCCACAAGACAAAATTCAAAATTTTATCAGATTTTCGAGCGTTTTGATGGCGGCGAAAATTCGATCATATCCGATGATTCCTCTTCATCTTTGTTATCCTCTTTGGAGACATACAAAGAAGATTGTAAGGCCTCAATGAACTTTTCATCGGTATGGTCAAAATCGTCAACGTCTTCTGACTCCTCGTTCAAGACTACCGTTGGCCGATTCGAGCATGTTTCCGCCGTGCAATTCCCACAAATCACAGTGGAGTCCAAGCCTGCTTTTCGGCATCCACACGCTTTTCCACAGCCAGTTCGGCATTTGCAGGATATCAACTCTAGCAGACTTGGAGGTGCCACTGCAATTGTTGAAGCGTTCGGTTGAAGTCCCTGAGCGGTTCGTATCCATCCCAATTCCTCCGGAATTCGGAATCCAGATAGTTCCCAAGCCAGGCTCCAACTTGCTGGTACGTCCGGAAGGAATGGTATTTGTTGCATTGGAGCTTCCACCGTAGAGGGCAATGAATATATACTTACCAGCCTGTTCAATTTCAAAAAATTGTTTCCGTTTTTCCGTGAAGACCTTTAACATATCAAGTAGATATTTCTGCTTTTGGAGCGTCGTAAACATTTTCGTTTTACCGATATTGAACGGCGCCGACGTTGTATAACACCCACTGAACGCGTGAACCGGTAGCAAACTTGGTGTGAAATTCAGTGCAGCGTTGTATTTTTTTGCAAGCGAGGATGATGTGTAGTAGACTTCAGAGACATGTCTTCTTACGGGATTCCGCAATAAAATGTTCTTATATTTATTCCCCAATGCTGTTAACAAGACTAGGAGATCTACGTCCTCACCGACGATTACAATCGATGAGCAATCCTTCGTCAAACCAAGGGCCGTGTCTACAATTACTCTGTCAGCATCTTCGACAGCCTGCTCGACAGTTATCCCGGATTCCCTTAAAACTTTAGACAGCATAGCTATGAAACGAGTCCCTTCTTTTGTGTAGAGAGATAAAAGAAACGGTTACCTTACATGGAAGAAACCGTTGGGCTGGTGCGGTGCAGCGTCACCCGCGAGCGGTGGCATTTTTACATTAAACGTCCTACAGCTCGAAAAGTATAATCATTAGAAAAAAAAGTTTCAAATAAAAGTTGTGGGAAATCGATTGATCTTTAAAAATGGACGGAAGCACTCTATTGATTAATCCAATGTTAGAAGAGTTATTGGCCGAAATAGAAAAACCTGTTCATTAAATGAGCCATAAATCGTAAACGGTAAGTTTTACAAAAAAGTTTATGCAAAAAACAAAAGATGCGAAATTTTATTCTCTATAATAATGGTTATTATGACTTTTGGTCTAAAGTGTATAGTTTTTGCGATATCGGCCAAAAACGTTTTTTCAAGATAGCGCCTGAAGCTCCACCGGAATCTGTCAGCATTTTGTGATTTTATACTCAGTAAGTGATACTAAACCTTATAAAATACCGGAATAAGAGCTGTAATTTAGTGCAAAGTTGACAACAAAAAAAACGTCTATTTTTACTGGCCCACATTCAAGCTATGCGATACTCGTTTTCGATCGTCCGAGTCGTTTTTATTAGAGTTTTTCTATTTGTTGAAAAATTGAATGACAGAATAAATAGTTACTCATGCTCTCGAACATTCACTACACGTAGAATTGCGGCACGCAAAAAAATCGACCATAGCATAGCTTGTGTTTTGTATCCTTTAATCATTTCTCACCGATTATGTCGACGTGTTCACTCACGTTGTCAAACAGCATTCCTGAGCAATAATTAAGGATTATAAAACGCGTTATTTGCTACAGTAGATATTTTTTTTTAATTGTTTTTATGACGATTTTCCGTCATTGCGTTTCTCAACTATAAGTAGAAAAACCGAACCGGATGTCCATAACTCTATTGATCAAAAACGAGTATCGTATGCTTTAACCTGATAATGATAAAATTGAAAGAAAACAAAAAGCCACGACAATTCATCGTTTCTTTACAGTTTAATAACACTTGATAACAGTTTTCACAGTGGAATCAAACCTAATACTGGTTAGGTACTGGCTGCACAAACAAAGAGTGTATCCAATACTGAGGAATCGAACCACCGCACTGGTTCGTTATATTCCTTAATTCACATACACGGATCTTAATTATAGTTACGGCCAAGAGGTTAATCGCTCCGGGAAATCCCGTACAGCGGACTTCAAGATTTCAAAGATTTCATATGGGATCTCATAAGATTTGTCTGGAACTTCATGGGAGCTATATCATGGGGTTTCACGTGACTTCGAAGATTTCATGTATCTTCAGGGACTTTAATTGACTTCAAAAACTTCATAAGATTTCAACAGGGACTTCATAAGACTTCACAAAGTTCATGAGATTTCACACACCTACAGTATACTAGACTTCAACAGTAATTAACCTCTCAGTCAAAGCAGTTTGCAGAAGGAAGTCGCACTTGCTACAATTAAACATCGAAGCTTGATGCTGCAAGTAATATTAACCAATTGTGTGCAGCTACATAATATATTGTATTGATTTATAGGTAAACGCTAGCTGTATAATGTATAACCACTCTGCTAGTATGGGTATACTTATGTACTCGACCTGGCATGGCATCGTATTACCATCATTATATTGAATACGATTCATTGCGTGAGCATAGCTAAAACATACGTATATTTTACGTGGCCCTAAGATCTTCTGCTCGTTACGGAAATTTTGAGATTCTGGAAACGCGAGCTCCGGCTCCATTTTTGTACAAGAAATTCTCAATACAAGATCCAAATTGATAGCACTGTGACGAAGCTGACCTCCTGGATTGACAGGGAAGGGGGCGCTCGCTAACCATTCTGTTGCCGCTTGCACGAACCTGTAAAAACTAGTAAGCGAATGGAGTTAAAATAATCCAGCCCAGCTTCCATCATCAGCATCACGCGCACGAGCTCATCAAGTGGCAGACTGCTGTTGCCACGTGCGAATTCATCATGGCAGTAAAGTCATTACAGCCATACGAGTGAGTGAATGGTTACTTGCAAAACGAGAAAGATTCTTACTTTTGTATGAAGTGGCGAATGATCTTCTGCTCTGTAAACTCAAAATTAAATGATTGTATTCCATAGAGATAGCCGAGAGGGTAGCTGAACAATGTAATGAACGTAATGTTAGATGAATGCTATTTTTATGGAATATACATAAATAAAGCATTACACGACCGAATCCACTTTTTAGACTGACTCGTTCCAATTGTTTTGCAATTGAAGTAGGTATGTTTTGGCACGCCTTAAGAGAGAATTGGATATCAATATTGAAATCTTTGTAGATGCTAATAAAAAATATTCTGCAGCTCGGACGAACATATTTTTTATGCAAAATCACTTTTGCAGACTTGGTTTGAAGCTCAATATTATATTTGTGCAGTAAGAAGACGCGATGAGAAAATTGCGGTTCAACAGTTCTTGAAATGACTAAAACATGACCGCAGTTCAGTTCATTAGTCTTGCCGATCCTTCTATATTTATAGTAATGAAATTTTGTTTAAAGATTCCTGTGTAATAGCTGGTAATTGTTCCTCGCTCGCTATTCTTGCTTGAAGAGTTTATCATTGAACGCGGAAACTGCGAAGCGCGACTCCTGGGTATAGTAATTTACGACGTAGACGACCTGGAGCGCGAAAACTACGAACCGAAATCCCAAGACGTTATAATCTTCCACGTAGACGCCCTGAAGCGTGAAAATTACGAACCGAAACCCTACGACATCGTGACGATCTACCACGTAGACGACCTGGAGCGCGGAAACTACGAAGTGCGAGTTCAGGATATCCTAATCTACGATGTAGACAATCTGAGGCTAAATATATCATCATTGCTTACGTATTTATATTTATACACCGATTTTTGTACATTTCTGAAAATTTATGGACTTTACTATATCTACAGATTATATGAAAAGAATTTAATATCAAGTCGTGATCAGTGGAGAATAAGTTATTCACAATCAGTATACATGTTCGTTTTTTTTTTTTCCGTCAGTAATGTGCAGCCTTTGATAATAATCAAAATAAGTGGCCTTTGGTGATAATCAAAGTAAATTCATTCTGACACCTATGAAGTTGCAGCCAATGGTTTCATTTTCTTTTTCTCCATGCTTATACTGTCAAAAGAAAAAGACAGACGAATTTAAGTGCGAGTTCATAGTTATCAGAATCCACCTGACATAGTGTATACACATACATACTTATAGGTATATGAAATTGACTCCAGAAGATGTCATTCAGGATTTAATTATGATGAATTTTCATCGGTCACTCTGTTTAACATTATATACTAATTAACCGATCCGTAGTCTTTTGAGTTTTTTACGCGCGTCCTCGTGATCTCGCGGTCTACGGTGATTCCTTTTTACAATTAGGAGTAGGTAATGCGTGGTATTCGGTCGTTTACAGTACCAAGACGGGCTTAAATTTTACCTAAAAAATTTGTTAGCAACAAATAGCAAGACAGAACAAGCGTTACACAATGCGTAGAGATTTAACTGACTCAAATCTAATAAACTCTGTGAGAAATAGTTTCACTGTAGATATGATTACGTACAGTATGCCTGTAGACTGCAATTTGTAGCTGTATCAGAATAGATGAATAGAAGGAGTCAAAAATGCATTAAAATCGGCTGAGGAAAATGTACTTTTCCTATCAAACCGCATTGAACAGTTTGTGGACTTGAAAAGATAAGAGATAAAATGATATCGCTGATAGTACATAATACCCACTTCATTGAAGCCGATAAGATTTGGAGTATAGAAACGATTCTCACCTACGTAGCAGTGGTGAGTGTAAGATATAGTTGTATGTGCTGTACGATAAAAACACATCAACCTTAGAATTGGACGCGATTTCTGCTGATCAGCTTGACGAAGCGTAACCAAGTGATTAAAAAACCTTAATTTAAAAATCACAACCCCAAGTCATTGGAAATGCGATCCTTGATCTGGACACGAGCTAATTTTAATTCTTATTTGAGATTTCGTGAGGTTCCAAGCACGAAATATTGTAAGCCACGTGTTGCTGCTGTTAAAGGGTTATTCTGCTGAACTCAACACAGAGATACATTTGTTGTTTCACAATTAGTATCTTTTTATTTACAACATTAAAGACATCCAATATTGAAAGGTTGATCGGTTACACGACATCTCGAATCTCTCAAAAATCTTTATTCGTGTTCTGATAGGTAGTTTCATAAATGTATGCAAAAGAAATGGATTGGATCACTGTACATGCGTAGATAAGATTTGGTCGATTTTTTAAGTTTGCAATTTATATTTCTGCACATAAAAGCTACATTTATATGCTAACCTCATTTATGGTGAAATTTTATAAAAATTCGCCTTACAACACACACACACATATCATACGAATAATGCTTCCGGAATTAATTTATTAATAATGTAAATTACAATCTATAATTTTTCAAAATCAAAAAATTATCTAGACAGGAAGAAGCTTATGCTTTAGATGCATTAATATACATTCTGCATCTCTATTCAATGATAAATATATTTTACCAGCAGCGCATTCATATTCATATTTCAATATATTTTAAATAAAAATCCCAAAACCGATGGGATACCCCATCCTTAATGCAAGGGCGGATCCAGAAATTTTTGTGGGGAGTGCGATAGATTAAATTTTTGAATAATACATACAGCTTGTCTATTAGGTTTAGTCACTCGACAAAAGTTGGAACTATAATCTTAAATTGACGGTTTCAAATCCCGTTCAAAAAACATCATGCCGATCTGTTTTGACATCCGCAATATTCAATCTCAATTTTAAAGATACTAATGTTTTGACTTCTGAATTTATTTGCGATTTGATGGTAGCGCGCGAAATGACTACACCGAATAGACAAGTTGTATATAGTGTAACGTATCAAGCCTGCTCCTACCACGGTACCGTGTGCAGATGACGACGGAGTAGGGCGAACGACGCATGACGTCACAAGGGATATAAAAACGACGTTATCACGCTGCTCAGCGACATTGCGACACCTGTCGGGTCAACGGGCTCACCAACCATTAAAGATAAGTCTGGCGATTCCGCCTGTCGGGGAATCAGTACAAAATCTAAACTTAGAGCAATTGCGGACTTTTAGTAAAATTGTTTCTTAAAAACTTACTTTAACGTAGCTTTTACCGTCTGTCAGGATAATTAGCACAGTCAACTCACTTTTTTGGTAACTCATTCCTTTCGTCTTGGAAGAATGATTATTTAGAATCACTTTCATATTCGAGTCAAATAATCAAAGTTAAGTGAAATAGATAAATTACCTGTCGGAATTTAGACTATAAGAAAGAAAAAAAACATAGCAAACGCCATACGCGGCTAAAAACAAACAGTAGAGATCGCCTATCGGCTTTCTAGGTATAAGATTCAAAAACAAAACACAGCAAACCATTAATTTTAAACGAACTAGATTTTAAGTCTTATTCTGTAAAAGCTAGTTGTAATTTCTATTTGGAGTTAAATTAAATTTTATTGTTAGCTAAAATCAAACTACGTTTTTGGATTTTAATCTGACATAAAATTTTAATCACTCACACACTTCCTCGTAAAGTCAGGGAAGCCAGTAAGTTTTAAACAACTTACGGATTAGCACTGGTTAATTCTAATCCATATCTAACTTCAAGATAAGTTTCAAGCCTGGAAAACAGGCTCGACTCTAGAAGTCCAGTTCTGTTTAATATCGCCAAATTCAGGGAGATAGGCTTGATTTTCTAATCCAGCTCTATTGCTCATTGAGCGTGCTTGATTATTCATAATCTAGCTCTGCAAAAAACAGCTCTGATTAGCGACAATCCGAGTCTGTAGCTAGGTGACACAGTAAAGTCCTTTTGAGCTTAGGCGAGGCCAGAACACAATCAACAAATTTAATGCAATATCCACGGTCACAGCTCTATTTTCAATTAATTAATAATTAATAGAAGAACCACTAAGTTGCAATATTTACGTGTATATTCTTATGATTTTATCTCCAGAATCTTAAAGAATAAAGTTTTCTCACAAAAATATTACTGGAAAAGCTAAATTATCGTTACTGCATTGCTTAAGTAGCATCGAAAGTATTCGAATGATACTACTAGAAGTGTCTCTTGGGGGCTGCCATGGGTACACTACCACCCTCCCCCCCTCCTCCCCTGATCCGCCGCTGCTTAACGACTGTTAATTAATATGATACACCAAACTAGAGTTCGAGATAAGCCAAGAAAATCTTCACGATGAATGGGAATCACTTTCAGAAGATACTTGCATTTTTTAGAAAATATGTCGGATAAAGTAAATAAATTGAATTCACTTGAACTGATAGTCTACACCGATTGAATTAAAAATGTATTTTTGTTATTGATCTCACATTTTCCACAGTCTTATAATCATCGTCAAATAACTAATTATCAGATGTTATTTGTGAATTATCGTTTGATTCGATCAAAGGCTTAAGCTGTGGCGACAATTTAATCGCATGCATCCGGGTGGATTTTTTGTAAACAAGGGTTCCAGTATGATACCTAACGCACGGAAACTATCTTCATTAAAAGATTTAGAAATTTTCCTAATATACAAGGTGTCCCATTTGAAATTACGCATTAGAATAATCTGAAATCCAGCTGTTGATGAAAATTGTATGGTTCGAAAGGGGACACAAATTGGTAAGATCAGATCAGTTGTAACTATCACTAGTTCGGAGATATACTGACACAAAGTTGATTTTCTAAAATAGAAATTAAATTTTTTGCTGGTTAAAAAACGTACCTTACGGTAAGACAAATTCAACCATGTGTGAGAAAAGTGCATATCGTTCACGCTCCGTGACTTGTGGCTACGTGTCTGTGGAGATTGCCAATTGGCGATGTTAGATTATGGTATTTAAATTATCATTCATATCAATCATTCAATAGAATTTTCATTGTACTCTGTTAATGATAAAGTGAAACATAAGTGAATAATGTTGCACTTCAGGAGTTTGTTAAATGTTCAAACACATTGCCTGCTGTCTGAACGCAGAGTAGCAAATGACGATGGAATTGTTGGAGTATGGCGAGCAGAGTATTATGCTGGATAACACGACAGGCAGTTCTTATTTTTCGTTCGATGTCGTCTAGTGTTGTTGACTGACGAGCATACACAATATTTTTGATACGGCCCCACAAAAAAATTCGGCGATGTTAGGTCTGGAGACCTAGCAGGCCATTCGGCTGGTCCACTACGTCGGATCCAGTGACGAGGAAATGCGTGATGTAAAAATTCACGGACCATTCTGTTATGGTGTGCTGGTGCACCATCCTGTTCGATCCACATTTGATATCTGGTACGAAGATCAACGTTTTCTAAGTCATTCTCTAAAAAGTGCAAATATATGTCTCGGTTGAGATGGCCATCAAAGAAATAGGGTCCACCATGCACACCATACATTGAGACTCCAACGATGTTGATACGCAGCGTAGTACCACCGTGGATTTACGACAGATCAATAGTGGCAATTGTACCCATTGAATTGGCCGGTATTGTGAAATGTTGGATCGCGTAGCAATGTTTCCTGAACCCATCTACAAAATTCGACTCTGTGAAGCATATCGTCAGGAGACAGAGCTTGTATCGAAGCGATGTGATAAGGGTGAAACTTGTTAGTCTTTAAAATCCTTCGTGCAGTAGATCTCGGGCTACCTAACTCACGTTGAATTTGACGAAGGCTCACATGCACATTCATGGCCACTATCCCCAATACTGCAATGACTGCTGAATCGTCTTCTACTTTTACTTTTACTAACACCCTATCTTACTTTCGGTTACCTGTTCATTCGTCGCTTACAGTACCGGTCAATAGCTTTTGCCAACTTTAGGTCAAATCTAGAAAACTTTCGAGCTCTTCTAGCGTCGTTGCAAATAGTTTTAAGGTCATATAATAATACATCATTTTGAAGGAAAACCAAGACCTGTTCGTATCCTCTTTTATGTTCTACACCATGTACCAAGACTGCTTTCTCCGCATTGCCCTTAGAGGATTTGTCCTAGGGCTTAATAAATCGTATTTTATTTTATTCCATTATCGTGAACAGGAATTCTACGCGGTTTTTAGTGCTGTATGTCGTATTATACTTACTACCTCGTTGACGAACTTCGAGAAATTGAATTTGACGATCACTAGCATGCGTTATTAGCGGAAATATTTCTCGGTATAATCGTGATGTTTCACGAATCGCGATGCTTCACAAATCGTGATTTCAACAGCAGCCCTAGTTTTAGAGATATTCTAATGCGTAATTTCAAATGGGACGCACTGTATATGAGGAATTTCACGTTAACTCTTCGATTTTTTCAGAGATTTTTTATACGATAGTCTTTGGTTAAAAAATATTCCTCTGATTTTGAAAAAACAATTTCATCCATCCGTCTCTGAGTTATAAATTTTTGAAAAATCACAACAGCATCGTGGTCGATTCTCTTGGATAAATTCTCAACAATACTATGGCTAAGGATGGACATTTTTCGGTTATAAAAAAAAGTGGACGGATTTTTTTCTATTACTTTTCTATTTCGTTCGATTTTTTTTTTCTTTCCCTTTTTTGCCATTACAAGCATTCTTTCTTTCAAAAATTCAATTGGTGATTTGAATCAAATAGGAAATAGCGCCAGACAACGAAAAGTTTTTTCAATCAAATAATGCATTCATTCTAAGAATATTACGTGAATAATAATGTTTATACATGGTAGTCTTTTTTAATCGCCCTAGGCAAATATCTTGAAAATTGAAAAGAATAGGAAAAAAGTTTGCTACAAAACTTGAAGGGTTCCTAGGGTGAAAGATAATGCTGATCTCCGTCGACTTGTGGAACTTGCTACTTCTGAGATTTTTCAAGTGACATTCAATTTTAGATAGGGAACACATATTTTGGGTTTGAATTACCGATAGCGCAATCGAAGACGAATTCGGAAACGCAAATAAAAAATAAAAAAATTATCACACTGTTCGAAAGTTATTCGGTAAGATTCGAATATTTTTTTGTCACAATTTTCAAAAAGTCCGACAACTTCGACAAATATCCGTTGTATCCAGCCCTTTTCTGAAGAAATTTCTTGTAAATCCAAAACTGGACGGTTTGGAAGTACGAGATTAGCGAAGAAATTCGTGAATTAAACGGAAGTAATTAACCGCATTGAGGCAAAGTCTCATATCGGACTTGAGCCTCTACACATGCTCTACGCCAACGTCAAGGTTGCGGCTACGTAGAGGTTTATTTTATTTATTTTTTCTCCTTCTTTGAATTGGATTAAATTTTTGTTTTTGAATATGTGAAGAAAAAAAAATTATTTTACAAATTATTTTTCGATTAGATTTTCTGATCAGGTTTGTTCTTGTTTGTGTGTCACTCAGTCCTTTATGTTTTAAACTTCGAAAATGGTTTCTTATTTGTTATTGCTCAATAGTAGGTACTTCCATTCGCGTCGATGCACAACTGAAGCTTTCGCTGAAAAGCATCAGTTGTTTTTCGGCTCATTTGAGCTGGAATTTCTTCGCATGTTCGGAAAATACGTTTCTTCAATTTATTCAAAAAACGTAAACAAAATCTTTCTTAATTAAAATAAAATCGAAAAATAACCTTTAAGAGGATCCCCAACCTTCAGCTGTACGGAAGAATAGTGTCACAGACTAGTGATGACTTTATTTCTACTGGTCAGTTTTTTGGAAACGTTCCAATACAAATAAATTTACAATTTCCAAGAATCGTAACGATGTTATCAACGGATATGTATGCGATGATGTTATTTCGCTATAACAAAATGGGATACGAAGTCATAAAGAAAGTTAAATTATAAGAAGTTGAGAGGGTACATTATACAGGGCGTTTGTTTCTTTCAAGTTTTCAGCTGCTTTTCTCGAAAACGAGACATACACAAAAAATAGTTCAGAGACACATGTCTAGATATGAGGATTAGCGCTTTACTTTACAATGAAGGTTGAAGTGCAGGTAGGTACCGCAAAATTGTAATATTCGTAAAATGTGGTTATTAAAATGTATTTTCGGTACCTACCTACGTATGTGTTGCACATTTTCAATCAAAATGTCCTCAACAACGAAAAAATAAAAAAATCAAGAGCAAATTCATTCCACGGTCACACAAGTTGCAGCAAACTAAAAGAATGAATAAATAAGTAAAATATACATAACGTGTGCTTCTGAATAATATGTGTTACACTGATGCATCAATTTGTTGACAAAAACAATACATATTGTACGTGTTTTTGCTATTTATATTTTCGCTGTCCCATATATAGGAGAGAGTAAGGCAAAACAGGCACTTCGGCTGAATATGAAGATCGGAGGCAAAACGGGCACCGTTTTAAATTTCTGAGAGACTTGCTTGAGTTTTCTGCAGATGTTACTTACACAAAGAAAGTGCGGAAAATAAGTCAAATTGTTCATGTGCTGGAGCTAATGAGGATGATATTTGCCCCCGATACTCAAAATTGCAAGTTAAATGCTTATTTCGTAAAAGCAATTGATTCTATTGAACGAGGCATGTGGATTTTTTATGTTCATCATCTCAATGTAAGATTCCGTGAATTCTAGATTTCTTATCCTGCACCCGTTTTCATATCTAATTTCATCCCGATATCATTCGGCAAATGTCATTTATAAATTTAAAAAATACGATAAAAAATATTCTATGATTGAGAAACTTACTGAAAATTACGTTTTTGATCTCACGAAAATATGATTTGTTATTCAAACGAAAAATATAATAATAAACGCTTTCCGTCAAAAAATAAAAGTCGAATTTCTTAATCTAGTCGGAAAAGCTAAAAATTAAAATGCCAGTCAGTCGAAATTTCAGTAACACAAAGAGAATAATTGAATTACTTAGGTTTCGAAGATGAATTTCGGTACTGGAAACTTGATGTGAAATATATAAAGATCATAATATTCACGGCTGCGTAGAAAAACCGACTATTTCGAGTCAGGCTTGAATAACCGGTTGTTTCGAGTTATGCTTGGAAAAGTGGTTATCTCGAGATATTGCCGAATAACTGGCTATTTAGAAGTTTGCTTGAAAAAGCGGCTTTCCCCGAGTTATCATTGAAGCACCGGCTATTTCGAGTTTCGCTTGGAGAACCGGCTATTCCGAGTTATGGTTGAATAGCCGGTTATTTCGAGTTAAGTTTGAAAACCCGGTTATTTCACGTTCGAAATGTTCTCGCCACAAATTAAGTTGGTAGCACTGTCGAACTGAATACAAGATTGCCCAGCACCTCACGAAATTCATGCAAGCTCCGTTCTGTAGATATATTAAAGGTATAATAATCTACATGATTATAACGCAAAAATTAAAGCACAAAGCATCGGGTGTATGTTGAAATAAAATTAAAGATTGTCATTCCGGCATAATGAAATTAGTATATTATCTCATGTGATTACCACGCATAATTCATTGATATTGTTGATATTGCATATCGGATTTTGTTTAAACAATTCAAAACTTCTGCAATTTTGTGAACATAACATGACATGACAATTTCAAACGCGAAATAGCTGGTTTTTCGAGGACGACATGTTCACAAAATTTCGGAAGGTTTTGAATTGTTTAAAGAAAATCCGATATGCAATATCACCAATATCAATTAATTAAACGTGCAATCACACGATATATTATGTACTAATTTCATTATATGTTGGAATGGCAATCTTTAATTTTATTTCAACATTCACCCGATGCTTTGTGATTTCATTTTTGCGTTATAATTATGTAGATTATTATATGATGTATCTACAGAACGGAGCTTGCAAGAATTTCGTGTGACGCTGGCAAATTTTGTATCCAGCCCGACGAATGCTACC
This sequence comes from Macrophya annulata, assembly GCA_963924015.1. Classification (NCBI taxonomy): domain Eukaryota; kingdom Metazoa; phylum Arthropoda; class Insecta; order Hymenoptera; family Tenthredinidae; genus Macrophya; species Macrophya annulata. The sequence goes on from OZ001260.1 coordinate 16,958,730, forward strand.
AACTTAATTTGCGGCGAGAACATTTCCAACGCGAAATAGCCGGTTTATCAAACTTTAACTCGAAATAGCCGATTATTCAACCATAACTCGAGATAACCGCTCTTGCAAGCGTAACTCAAATAGTCGGTTACTCAGGCCTAGCTCGAGATAGTTAGTTTTCTACGCAGCCGTCGATATATTGTTTGCTGTGGAATTTATACGCAATTGTAATTTTTACGAGTTTCACTCGAATGAGAAGTTCACCAATAAAAAATATTTTTAATGACCCTTACTCGGTAGAAGTGGGTCATCTGTATTCATGAAGTTTCTAATAGTATTGATGTCTCGAAAACTAAAGGTCAAGGGACCGCTGTGGTCTCTAAAAAAAGTTACTGCAGGGCAAAAAAAATAATTTTAGTCATTATTTAGAAGGATCAAAAAAGCTGCAAGAGGTTTTCAGATTATTCTTTCAGATTTTTATGTTTAACCAATTGAAAAACGTGTCGGGCTTCAATTACCCATTTACATAGGTTAAGGATACCAAAAATAACGGTACATAATATAAGGGTTGATTATCTGAAAATCTATGCCAAATTGATAGGAAATCGTTTTGAGGGTTAATTTAGCGTCGACGAGGTTAAAAATTCATGTTTAATTTTACCCCGATAATGTTTTATTAAATTTCTTAGATAAATTGCTTCTTCGGAACTGTGGCGGTCGGTATTTATATGTATTACCATAGTGACTTGACGTTAGATTAACGTGGCGGCGTTGCTGTAACAGATTAGAATTAGATTAGAATTGTTATATTTCCAAAATTATATTATTTTGTAGCATATGCCCGCTACCTGAACACATATTTTTTTTTTACATAACAACATTTCGATAATTACTACATGCATTGAATATTTTTGTGATCGTTTAAATAATCAGATTTAAATATTAGTCAAATTTTTAGCAAAATTAGCTCCTAGTCTTTCAATCACCCGAAAAATTGCCAAGCCACCCCTATTGTGGACTTTTGATAAGACTCACCCTGTATATGGGGCATTCCATAGTAAATCACACAGTATAAAACCCGACCGACTACAATACGATTAATATTTGTTTTGTAGTATTGTTATCACTGAAAAGGAAATCTGTGATTTTTTTCAAATTTTTATTGCCGGTCTTTCTAATTTTTTATTTTTTTTTGTTCTTATTTCCAATAATTGTAAGTCTGATTAAAGAAATAATTTGAAGAAAAATTTCAAGCCATTTTTTTGCGTCATTTCGCGCAGTTCAATATGAAAATATGAGACAAATTTTCAAGCATTATGTCGAGCATTTTCATATGGTTTGAAGCACAAAACATCAAGTTTCACTAAGTATGCCCTCTGCGATCCTGTTCCAAAAAATCACAAGAATTCTACATTGAAAATCAACAATTTTAGGCCTAAAGCGGTAATGGAGAAATGATTACTTCAATTTTATTGACATTTTTTTTTGTATGATTTTCAGGAAGTTTTCAAAAGAAAAATTATTACTAAAAGTGTATCACTGTGAATAAAGAAACTATGTTGAGTAGACACAAGAGGTAAGAATTCTTAGTTCAATCTTAACCTTTTGTGGTTTACAGTTGCAGATGCGGGTCCTGGTTCGAACCCGGGGCTGAAGAAATTTCTACACCGAGAAACAAAATCGTTTGGATTAAACGAAATTCAGTTGGGTGAAATGAAAACGGCGATCGCGGGCCGCGAAGTGAACGCTTCTTTGACTGAACAAAATTATTTGATTGAACCAAATTTTCAAAAACACTACCAACAACTAAATATTCATTTCAACCAAATAGTAAAATGTTCTTCCAATTACATATTTGGTTGAGTGCAATATAAATATGTTCAATCAAATAGCTATTCTGGTATTTTTGAATGGTTATGTGTTCAAGTCAACTGCATGCCAGGTAGATGCAACCACGTATTATCAATCTAGTTTCTAAATATTCAATTGAGACAATGGTGCATTCTTTTAAAAGAATGATTTCGTTCTGGCATGATTGACGATATTATTATCAAAACTACAGAGGACAAAATTAATTTTTTAAGTATAAATTTATTTGATTCATACATTTCACACTTATATGCTGTGATCGCGACGCTAACAAATTACAATTTACCCCATATAAATTAAAACGCATTTTCTTATTCACTAACCGGGATTCGATCCGGGGACGCTTGTATTACGAGTCGCACGCTCTAACCACTACGCTATTCTATCGCACAATACTGAATGCAACTTTTTCCTATATACGTCGTCAAAGCTACCAGGTGCAAAGATACTGCTACTTTTTTTTTACTTCCTACGTGATACTTGGACACCTAATTAAGAAATGCAAGTTGGGCACTGTTAATAAACGTAAATTTAATACTTACGAAATACTGCTAATTTTTGAGCAACTCTGCCATTTGCGTTAAACGATAATTTAGTTTCTTGTAACAGAGAAGTCTGAACCGACTGACATGGTTTGTTGAGTTAACAAAATTGAATAGTAGCTATAAAATTTATTGCAGAAGATACAGCAGATGAATTAATTAACTGATTCTGAAAAGTAACCTATTGTTAGTTGTTCGAACTGAATCGGTTTCATTGTGTTGATGAGAGCTTACTTTAGTCCATTTGAAATGCAATTTACCTCAACTAAATATATTGTTATGGTGACCCTGTGTATTGATATCAAGTGGTGGTTCAACAAATCGATTTGATAATTTGTTTGACTAAACGTAGAATACTTGAGAAATACTATTTGGTTGTCTCAATCAGTGTGATGTGCTACTCTGTTAACTGGATGCACCATCCGCATAACGACTGAACATTTCCTTGTTACAAACTGACCATTTACTTCACGCAAAAAAGCATTTGTTTGATGCCATCATACATGAAACGTTCAATATTCGTGACTGAACTGTTGACTGAACTGTATCGTGGATTGACTCAACCATTTTTCGATTCAAGTAATTAAATATGTAGTTCAATAATTGATCAAAACAAATAAATAATTCGATTGATTTAAGTGAACTGGAATATTTAGGATAACTAATTATTATTTGAACGTAATGCACAGACATTGAAACAACTAAATTTGCCCCAACTAAATATATTCGGTTAATCCAAACGATTTTTTTTCTCTGTGTACTTAATAAAAATTTCGAATGTTCCTTACAGTTTTTTTCGGTCTTTTGTGGATTACGCTACTCGAATTGAGTAGAAATCTTACAGTTTAAAGAGACTTTAGTATTGAAACTTGATTATTGCATTAGAAATTTGAGTTCGTTTGGTCTGATAAATTCGCTTGTATGAATGTAAAGCACACGAACGATAAAGTCGCGACAAACTAAAAAATTTATTTCATCACGATCGATGAAGAATGAGATTTTAAGTTTGACGTGCAGAAATTTGATCAATTATAATAAATTAGTCGATACGTTCATTGAATAAAACTTAAATTTAGATCAGGAAAAAAAAATTGAAGTATTCATTTCTTCATCATCGCTTTAGGTTTAAAATTGTTGATTTTCAATGTAGAATTCTTGTGATTTTTTGGAACAGGATCGCACGGGGGCATACTTAGTGAAACTTGATGTTTTTTGCTTCAAACCAGATGAAAATGCTCGACATAATGTTTGAAAATTTGTCTAGTATTTTCATATTAAACTGCGCGAAATTACGAAAAAATTGACTTGAATAATTTTTTCAAATTATTTCTTTAATCAGAGTTACAATTATTGGGGGAAAAAAAATGGAATGACTGGCAATAAAAATTTGAAAAAAATCACGGTCATGTCCTTTTCACTGATAACAATAATACAAAAAATATCAATCAAACTGAAGTCAGCCGGGTTTTATACTGTGTGATTTATCATGGAATGCCCCATATATTAAAGCTTCGAATCTCACATGTTGGCTAAACAAAACTAATTATTTTAGAAGATATTAATTTTTTCATTTCTGTCATTTCCCGTTTGTGCCTTATAATTAACACTACCAACACCTACAAGAGTGTTGGGTGTATACAGAGTGAATTTTTGAAAGTGTGACAAGGGAATATCTTGAGAACGGTTTGAGGTATTGAAAAAAATAATATACAAAAAATTGATGGGACAAAGGGGGTTTTTATCTGGGCCATATGAAATTTCAATGGATCAAGGCATCTTAAAGATATCAAGGTCAACTTTGTTTTTTTTAAATAGCAACCTTTATTCTTGATTACGAAATTTTGTTCTAGTTGAAAAATCAAACGACTGTTATATGAAACATCTTTTTATAAGACACCAATTTTTTATGATATTTAGCAGCTGAAGATTTTTGGATTTTTAAGAATATTTCATCTATAAACTATGAAGTTCAGAGAAAAATTGCAACAGACAAAATTTGCGTAATTTCATGCAAAGAATTTTAGAAACTAATTGCGGAATTTTTTCCTGTAACTCTGTAATGCAGTTTCTGTAATTGCGTGAAAAAAATCAAAAATTATTAAAAAAAAGTTCTGAAAGAATATTCTTCAAGATTCTTTGTATGAAATTACGCAAATTTTGTCTCTTGCAACTTTTCTCCGAACATGATAGTTTGGAGGTGAAGTGATCTTAAAAGTTTAAAAATCTCTAGTTGTTCGGCTGAATATCACAAAAAAATGTTTCATACAAAAGTCGTTTGATTTTTCAACTAGAACAAACTTTTGTAATCAAAAACATAGATTTCTGTTTAAAAAAAAAAACCAATTTGATCTTGATATCCTTGAGGTTCCTTGATCCATTGAAATTTCATGTGGCTCAAATAAAGATGCCTTTTGTGCCATCAATTTTTTATATATTATTTTTTTCAATACTTCAAACCGTTTACGAGATATTCCCTTGTCACACTTTAAAAAAACTCACCCTGTACAGTGAAGTACTATTGCAAATTATAGTGAGACAAGGCCATCTTCAGGATTCGAGAATTTGAAAAACACATTGAATGTCTTGTTTGTTTACCTGTAGAAATCTCTTCAACCTTGAGATGGCGGGATTACACTTTGGTCATATACTCGCCTGCTGTGCGATAACAAATGTGTTTAAGCCTCCACGTATGGATTGCGTAATCCTGCAAGAGGAGCACGAGGGAATGATATGACCTGTGACGTCATTGCTGCCATTAGTTGCACAGGAAATTAAAACAGACGACTGCAGTGCTACTCCGTCAATTAGATGAGTTTCACGTGATTATTATTCATACATATTTTTATAGTCATTGTTAAAGTCAAGTAAGTTAATCTTCGGTGAAATGATTTTATTCGCCCCCATTAAATGGCATGTGACGATATATACAGGTTACTATCCATGGGTGATGCCATCAATCCGAGCATCAATCATCAAGTAGGTTTAGAATTTAACCATCTCCGATTCTCTTCTAACTATAGACGTCTCTTATTCCAGTCACAAAGAACCTAAAAATATATTAAACAAGCCGGAAAAACAGTTTTTCGGAGTACTTTTCATCAGAAAGAAGAAAAAGGATGGGTTTGTCAAGGGAAGAAAAAGTATAAAAAAGTAATGAAAAACCGAAAAAAATGATCAAAATTGAAAATTTCATATAAAAAAATGCCCTATATATAGTCAAACAACAATTTCATACAGTGTTTAATCCCAATTCGATCCGGGTACAGTTACAATTTCTTCTTGTCATTGGCAAGGATCGCCCTATATATTGACAAACAACAATTTTATACAGTGCATTCATTCTAATTCTATCTGGGTATATTTACAATTTTTTCAGTGTCGTTGGCAAGGAATGCCCTATATATATGAAATTCTCAACTCGGAAGAACATATTCTTTCATTTAAAAAGGTAATACAGAGGAAAAAGTATAGGTTTGTCAGTAAAACAGCGAAAATCGATTCATTTCCGGTAGAACCGGAAGTTCAAATTAAACGAGACATGGGAATTTTTCATGCCCATCATTTGATTGTAAAGTCCTGTGAATTTCAGATTTTTTCATCGAGCCGTTTCCGAGATCACCTCGCGAGTTTGTCGACATCTTTCTAAAACCCTGTTTTTCGGATTCTAGAGGGTCGAAAACGTGAAGATTCGTTGAAATCACCAAGTCACTTTTCGACCAAAACCAATATTTATCTTATATCACCGTAGGTGATAAAAAGTAAAAAAGTTTTTTTTCTTTGATTTCCCATAACGCGTACTTAGATTCCTAATATCAGTAACTTTTTTGAAAACCAACTTCTTCAATTATTTTTATAGATTCTTAGAAGGAATCAAGAATAAAAGGTGAGGATATACATTCTTATGCGAAATTTTTCACTCTTTCGAACAGAAATATTATCATTTCCCTCTGATGTATGTGTGCTATGAAATTTCGGTTTTTGCATTTGAATGACATTTTGATGACTTTCGACAACTTGTATTTTCGATTTTGTTATTTATTTTTATTTTGAATTTTTTCACAAAATTTTATTTCAAAATGACATGGACATGTGATCGTCAACTTTAGATCTCAATGGTTTGTACTGAATCATATCGATCAATTTTTCAGAATGGATAAAAAATATCTATTACCTAACACATATCGATGTCCAAGATTAAGAATGTTTCAAACATCGATATTGAACTACTTAATACATGTGATAAAGATAACTTTGGGTACTATAAATAGGCGATAAGTAGTTGAACACTTATGTTTCAGAAATTATTGATTCATTCTGACATAATTATTTATTATTCCCAAGAACCCTTCGAGATCGCTATCTAAGGATCACACATTCTTAATATTTTGAGCTGAATTTTTCATGAAATAAATAAAATCGTAAATTAAATAGTTGTGGAAATCCGTTGCAATGCCATTTGAATGTATATATACACAAAGTGAATTTCTAAAGCACTTACAGAAATCAGAGGAAAATGAAAATATTTCCATTCAAAAGAACGGTAAAATTTTGCACGAAAATGTATCCTAACCGTCTATTTTGTATGTCCTCTAAAACTCTAAAGAAATTATCAAGGATTTCGGTTTTCAAAAAAGTCACAAAAATTACGAATTCAAGTACGCATGATGAGGGATCAATAGATCAGTAGAAAATTGATTGGGTTTCTCGTGTCTGAAATAAGGGATGTTTAAAGTGAGAAAAGAATGGAAGATAGTGAGACTCCGAACCGATAATTAGTGGAATCACCTACATACACGCGTAACATGTTGGTATACAGTGGATAAAAAAAAGCATTTCCACATACTTTAGTTTGATAACAATTTTACAGAAAAATGAGAATAATTTTACCGAGTGATGTATTTGACAGCTTATTGCAACTCGAGATAACGAGATTGACGACATATAAAAGCCTCAAAAAAAACAAAAAGTAACAATAGAATGAAAAACAGAAATTTCGTAGTGAAAAAGTAATCAGTAATAAATAAATAGGCTGTAACAATTTTCACACACAAGCAGACTATCTGATATTATTACACAGTTGTATCGTATATTCATCAAATTTTTCGAATAAATGCGCGAAAAAAGAAAATAATCGAAAATGTAAAAAATCTGTATTTTTTACTCATTTGGAACCGATCTAATGACCATGTTGGTTAAGATTCGTCCAATCCCCGAGTAAGGACTACCCACCTACAGGATGTTTTGGAATTGAGTACCTACTTTCCATGTATTGAGAGTATTCCCCCTCAAAAATTAAGACGAAAATTTTGACGATTAAATTTCGAGCGACCAACCGTTTTCAAATGACAGTCGTTTGAAGTTGCCCAATATGAGAGCAGATATAGGGGCTAAGCATTTATAGACTTCAGCAATCAGTCTTATTTATATGTAACAGCACGTACGGCAGTTATAGTAGTAAATTGACGTGGTCGTTTATGAATAGAATTTTTTAATTTTTTTGTCTCGACTTGTTATTGTCGACAAAGTCTCGAACTGCCGTGATCAATAGTCTCGAATTTTTTTTGCAACTATTTTTATCGGTAGATAAAAATTTATGAAAATAGCATCGTTAGCGGGCTAGACCTAATCCCTAGAACCTAAGTTATATCTTAATTCCAGATTCTTCCCTGAAAAGGAATGATAACTTAACATGGAACTGCACTCTTACATCGAAATTACCGAAAATTAAACACGCCTTTAAGCATAGTAAAATGTCAAGATTCGAAAAAAGACACTACATATTTTTGCGTAATTAACTTAGCTTTAAAGAAAAATTCGGATCTTTGCTTTCGAGTGATTCATCTCAATATTATATATCACAAAACTGAACAAATTCAAACAACGACATATCTGTTTCATGCATAAGGAAGAATTCCCCCTTTATATCAGAAAAGGCATAAATATCATACCATACATAGTTTTGTCCGAAAAAATTTCAAAAATAAATTATTATTTTTCGCTTGGTTATAAGGCTAAACTTCTTCCTGAACTTACCTGAAGTGATACTCGCTTTAGTACAAAAGCCAACTGATGTGACGAGTCATCGACTTGTTTTCGCTTCATTTTTTAATCATCGTAATCTTCGTGCCAGGTAGTCATCATTTATTTTTAGAAACACTCAACTGCTTAGGGTTTCATGAAATGAGTTCATGCACGATTTATTCTTATCAGTCTGTCAACCATTGTTACTTAGGTAGTCGTTATCTATATGAGACATTCTACCTTAACCCAGGCAGCCGTTAGACCCCACCATCTATATTTTTGTCGCCAAGCGAGATCTTAGAGCATCAAGTGCACCATCTGAATCAAACCCCCGACCAGGACGATCCTGGTTCAGATACCATTGATCATTAAGGAGGTAGGATTATTCCGACTAAATAATTTAAAAATTATTGCATAGTGGTCGTGAGACTTTTCTTTGAAAACTTCTCTAAATTGTTGGAAAAAAAATAGCTCACAAAGGTGAATTCCTGTTTACTACAGCGAAATTGCATTTAGATTTCTACAAACTGATACAAACATTTCTCAAAGTTCGAACCAATTTTGAGAGGGTCAGGATTTCGGCCTGGTCGATTACATGTGGAATACCCCATATGTAAGGTATCAGTTGCATATTTTGCAATTAATCCTTTTGCCACGTGATCTTAAAAAATGATATCGTGATAAGACTCCCCGACAAGACGAGACAAACTCGGAAAATGTATTATTCCATCGATTTATCGCAGGCACTTGTCAAATGTTTTTTCGTTTTTATCAGTTATCATTTTATCATACGCACGAATCTAAATCGCACGTTGTAAACACTCTGATCTCTGCACAGACAATAGGATTAATGTATTATACTTGAGTCTACAGTGTCATCAATGGCCCGACAGTTTTTCAAGTAATGATACTTGATATTATTTCATTTCTTCCAAGAGCACCTTCCACGTGCTTCAGAGGACTAGGAAAATTACAAAGCGTTTATCTTTACTTTACGATAAAGCCAATCGTGGCACTTTATAAAATACTCTGTGGGCGGGTAGAATAACGCATGTTTGAGGACCTCTGATGTTATTTTTTATCACAGTCAGAGATGTAATTGCTGCTTCGACATTGTACAGCGTAAAATTTATCTTTTGTGTATTAAAACGCATCTAATGTTTGACTGGAGTAGGTGGATCAATAAATATCTATTGCATGACTGATCCGGCAAATTCTGTATTTTCAAAATTTTATTACTATCTTCGTTATTAGCATGGAAAATCCCAATTGTTTTCATCGGGCTGCAGACTATTTTCAATTTTCTCGTATCTCAGGACACCTTGGAAATGATTTTTCTCTTTCAAATCACTGGTATCTACACCGTGAAGAAATATTTTATTTACTTAGTTTTTTTCCACAGTCGACTACTAATGTTTTGAAACATCATTCAGAATTATTTGATATCTAATGGAATTCGTTTTAGATGGATAATTGATTGCGCCATTGAAAAAGTGGTAGTCATAGGGCACAGATCGCATCTGGCATCGAAACTTCGTCAAATGTGGAGAGAATGTTTTACACTGATGTAATCCTGCCACAAACTATGAATTATTCGATAAATTTTATTTTTCGATACAAAATTTTTTAACTGGAGCCATTTTTCTGTTACAAATGTTATGAAAGAAAAGTGTGTTACGTGCTAACAACAATAAAAGACTAATCTTATCTCTATATTCATGAACCTATATTATTAGTTTACCCGGAAATGAAATCATTTTAAAATGTCTCCACTTTTCAAAAAGTTTCGATTAACGTTGCAAATTGTACCCTGCGACTACCACTTTATCTTCGGTAGACTGGATCTATGTAAGGCAGGGATGATATAAAATCTCGAATAATTTCAAATTATGATTCAAAATCAGCTGTGAAAAATCTAAGTCCATAGAATATTTCTTCGAAGCGTATAGCAGTGATTTGAATTACAGGAATTGTTTTAAAACGAAAACTGCTGATCCTCAAAAATTTTCGTCTGTTTGCTTCGCCTGTTCCAAAAGGTTATGCCAATCAAGTAACACGGCTTGCAAATAGTGCAATGTCAAATGTTTCTTCAAGAACGTTATACCTATTACCTATTTATAATCTATTCTTGTCAACTATCGATAAAATATCCTTACTTGGCTTACTCCAATCTCCTAATTTGGTTTATAAAATTTCTTTTGACAATCGTAAGACATCATATATTGGAAGTACATCTCCTTGGTTACAAAGACGGTTTACTAAGCACACTACTCAAACCAAACATAGGGTAAATGAGAATCACAATATCAATCACAATGGCTTTTGATGTAAGAAAAGAATGATGGTCGAAGGTTGATCTATGAAATGGTCTGTGATATGGCAGATTGTAGATCCTCTAGCAATTCACGATAAGATATAGAGAAGTCAAGTGGCTTTTATAACAATTTAATTTCTGATACCAGCGAATATTGTACACTTAGATCAGCATGTAGTTCTATAGTTAGTCTAACTAGAAGTCTATCGCACTTCCGCATCATGGATCTGGTTCAAACTTTTTGGGGTGTTTTCTTGCATCAAAATATTAAGTACCTGTTATATAACTTTCTGTGATGGGCTTTTATTCTTACAATTAACCAAAATATATTGTACCAATAAGCATTACATGGGTTTGGATGATAACCCTGGAATAATCTATTCAGATTTGATATGTTATGAGTTATGAGTTTCACATTCGAGTGAATATTTGTACATTGAATTATTATCAGGATCTCAATAGCATAGATAGCATCGTTAACGCAGCTTACACAAGATAACAGTCTGCATTTGGCGCTCATGCTACCCCTCGCTTGCACCCGTTCACCCCCGTTAGTACCCGTATACCTTATTTCTATACGTCAATTAGTGGAGGTCTGTATGTCATTTTAATGTTTGTTAACGCCTATCAACAATTATAACCATAGAAAACTAGACTAGGTGATAACGCTAAGTAGTGATCAGGCGTTAACGAAGAGAGTTTATAGCACGGCCATAGCCCAAGCGGGTAGCACTTGCTACGGTGGGTGTTAAAAATTCTCACCGTTAATGGTGGTGCGATAGACTTCGTAAGAACTATTTCGAGTCGTGCGCTCTTTCGGCCATGTAAATTGACATTAAAATTAATTCACGTGATTGCTTCGATTGTTGTCTCCATTGTAACCGAGGATATGTACAGTACTTCTGTCATATTTCATCCAACCAGCTCAATCGATACGGTTGTTTCCGTTGGAACAATAGTCAATAGATTATACTTAAGTGGCGAGGTCTTAAACGGTTTTCCTTGTCAGTTAATATCCCATGAACTTTTTTCAAATTCCTAGGCTCACTTTTCCGGGTCTATCCAGTGTCCACAACGTGACAAAGGACACGGTCTTTCTCTGATTCGTATCGTAGATCATTATTCTTATACTGTAAAAATTTTTGCTAAACGAGGAGTCAATGCACCATATGAAATTGGGATAAACAATGTGGAATTTAAATAGCCAGCAAGTCATTTGAAAAAGAGTTTGATAAACTTGAAGGCAATTGATAATGAATCGGATCGATTCGATAAAAACTTACGTATAAATCAGTCGGATACGTAATGGCTTTCTAGTTCGGTCAGTGCAACCTAAATTAATTGCAATTCATTTTATCTAGCAAAATAGCCTCCTGCTTCGTGCCGACCACGGAACTATGTACTCCGTTATTAAATGATTTTTCACGTGATATTGAATGAATCCCCATTCCTGAACTTAATATACGGGGCATTCCATGCCATCTCGATTAAGATTCTACGTCGATGTCTCAGATTGGTTTGATAATTTTTTGTATAAAAGTACACGATGAAAAACGCAATCGTAATTTTTTTCAGAATTTGCGACCCACCGTATCTGAAGTATGATTTAAAAACTTGAAATAAAAACACCCACTTTGTAAAATCTGAAAAAATTCAGAAAAATTTTATGAAATATAACAAAATTTTTTACACCTATTAGAAGATGGAAATTTCATAACTTCAAAAGATAAATACGGAAAATAAGAAATTAAAAAATTATTATTATTCCATTGCATTTTTGACATCAGAATGAACATAAAAGCTCTCTATGATATGGCCCGGAAAATGTCTATTTAGAGAGTTACAGGGAATCAAAAATATCGGGATAATATTGAAAAATATAAATTCGTAAATATAAATTTATATTTACGAATTTATATTTTTCAATATTATCCTGATATTTTTGATTCCCTGTAACTCTCTAAATAGACATTTTCCGGGCCATATCATAGAGAGCTTTTATGTTCATTCTGATGTCAAAAATGCAATGGAATAATAATAATTTTTTAATTTCTTATTTTCCGTATTTATCTTTTGAAGTTATGAAATCTCCATCTTCTAATGGGTGTCAAAAATGTTGTTATATTTCATAAGATTTTTCTGAATTTTTTCAGATTTTACAGAGTGGGTGTTTTTATTTCAAGTTTTTAAATCATACTTCAGATACGGTGGGTCGCAAATTCTGAAAAAAATTACGATTGCGTTTTTCGTCGTGTACTTTTATACAAAAAATTATCAAACCAATCTGAGACATCGACGTAGAATCTTGATCGAGATGGCATGGAATGCCCCACATACCTACATTCCGGTCTTGTCTCTCTGACTATTCATAGTAAACGGCTTAGAGAATGTTAGTGAATATAGTCTAACGAATCGCCTTTTTTGAACTTATTTTGTAATAAATGCACGAACTATATGGTTACTGAGTCCTCATGACTATCTTACTAACAACTTGCTGACATTAACTCGGAAAAAGCAATTTTTTTCTTCAGTGTAGGGCTGCGCTTATTACTCCATTTTCAATCAATTGATCCATCCCAAGGTGATCAAAAATTGATCTTCATTTTCAACCTTTTTTCAATAAATAAAAACAAAAGTTTATTGTTTTCATTATTACGTAGATTGACCAGAGATTGATGTAATCTGTATTTTTGACCTTCGGGAATGTTTGAAAATGTCGATCAATTTTCCTAGGTTATTGATTCTGATACAATTATGATCCTTGGTGGGTGCCTGCGAATTCAGACCTGAAAGCAATCAGAGAAGTAATGAGGCGTGACCAAGTTCGATCACGGACTTCCTGCTTCGCCTCGAAAATCACAACACTTCCGGTCTAGCATATAGTAGTTCAGCAGCGTAAAGTATTACATACATCAAAGGTCTCGCGTGACGATCTCGATCTGTAGTCGAATTCCAATTCTAATTGAGTATTTACGAGTATGAATGTATTTACATATGTAAATAATTTCAGGGCTAAAAGTTGAATCGAACAAAACAAACGATTGTCTTGCGTTGGTGTTTATTCTACAGTGTGTCTGGTTTTAATTTTCCTAGGCCGATATTTCCCAAGCCAAGAGATAGATATGAGAAAATATTTCGGACAAAAGTTGCAGGGTTTAAAGTGAGAACGAAATTGGCGTTATTGGATTTTTTAGTGAAGGTGCCGCATGATCTAAGGGGAAGGTCAACTTTGTTTTTTTATCTAGAAACCCATTTTTCTTATTACGTAATTTTGGCCTACTTAAAAAATCAAATGACTTTCTTATGAAACATTTTTTGTGAGACACCAATTTCTTATGAAATTGAGCTGAACAGCTAGAGATGTTTGAACTTTTAAGGAAATTTCATTTCTAAACTATAAAGTTTGAAGAAAAATAGTAAGAGACAAAAAGTGCGTAATTTTATGCAAAGAATTTTGGAAAATAATTGCAGAATTTTTTCCAATAACTTTTGATTGCAGCTTCTTCAATTGCGTGGAAAAATAAAATAATGTTGAAAAAAGTTTTGACACAATATTCTTCAAGATTCTTTGCATGAAATTACGCAATTCTCGTCTATTGCAATTTTTTTCCTTTGATAGTTTAGTGGTAAAAATCTCCTCAAAGTTCAAAAATCTTTAGTTATTCAGCTGAATATCATAAAAAATTGGTGGCTCACGAAAAAACATTTTATACAAAAATCGTTTGATTTTTAAAGTAGAACAAAATTACGTATGTAATAAAAAATACGAGTCTTCATTAAAAAAAAACAAAACAAAGTTGACCTTTCTTTGACCTCAGCGACGCCTTCACTGAAAAATCCAATAACGCCAACTTCTTCCCCTTCTGCACTATACAACTTTTGTCCGAAATATTTTCTCACATCTTTCTTGGTTCGAGAAACATCGGCCTGGGGAAATTAAAATCAAACACCCTGTATATGTACATATATTTTCATATAATGTTGTATAATGTTTTGTATAACTCATCTCATTTAACATTTGATTCACCTTTTTTGCTTTATTTATTCGTTTAATTTTTTTGTACTGCTGTTACAGGGATAAACTTATATGTGAGAAAAAAATGTAACGCTATACTGCTCGCCACAAAATCATCTCGTGAACATGACAGTTCTATAAAATTAGAAGTCCATGTATTTTTACAGTTCTGGTTGGAACTAACAGTGAGTCACAATAGTTTTTACGTTACTCAATTCAATTGTAGCTGGATTTCGACGTTATTGCAGGTTAACCTTTCTCATCACGTTACTATTTTTTGTGCAGCTGGTCTATAAGCTCAACTTGTAAAAATATGTATTGAAAATTTTTTCATTTATATTACCTATAAGTGAGTACTATGCTTCGAATTCTTATCAATTCGCTCAAGATGTATGTACATACATTCGAATCGATTTCCTGGTATCAAAGTATAAACATTTAACGTTGAGCACGTTACTTGACTACGATAAATTAACTACATATTCATCATTTGATTTTACTCTCATTCTGGAAGTGTAACTGAATAGATAGACGCGATAGCTATTTAAGATATTTAAACAAGGCTCAAGGCTGTAGCCAGAACACGAGTCGGAATAGACCATTCCGAAGACCATGCATAGAATAATAATGCTTGAATGCCACAGTAAATACTCAATAGGAAAACCAAGATTGTGTCCACAATTCAGAATCTTTTGTAGACTTTCCAACTCAAATGTACAATTTTAGTCATCTGTCATATAAATATTTTTTTCTTTTCAAAACGGAACACTTCCTTGACTTCACTCGATTTCCGAATATTTCAAACCGAACATTTCTATACGATAGCGATATGCAACAGCGAATTATCTGTCTTTCGCCTGTACGAGTGCAAAATAGGTTTGATATGGATAATATACAGAATATCCTGTCAGAAGAATAAACATACTCATATTGAAATACCACATGTATAGTTGAAAATCCCAAAATTCAAGAGAGATAATGAAAAGTATGCATTTAAGTATCATAGATACTGCTACTAATAGTATAAAGCGAGGGTGGTAATCACACAAGTCAGAATCGCTTTCTCGTCCGTGATGCACACGATATTTTTTGTCTATCAGTTTGTCAGTTTATTTTCTAAAAAACAAAAAAATCAAAATCAAAAATAGCCGTTTTTGGGAATCTTAAATTTAGTGTTTAGACTTGAGTTCCTGCTGTGATCGTCAATAACGGCGGTTCGAAAAAGTTTTTTTTTTTCGAAAAGTTTAATTCAATATGAACATTTTGCATATATAGGTTATTTTCGTCCTGGAGCACCAAGTCTTATAGAAAAAATGTGAAACTTGGTCAAATGCTAACACAGCGATATTTTCGTTGATTGATAAATCGAAAAAAATGAGTGCAATTAAAAAACGCGAAAAAAAAATATTGATAGAAATCGAAAATTGCAAGGCTATTTTTGAACTTCACTTCTATATACAGTGTTTATTTATTTATTTATATATTTTGTTTATATATATATATATATATATATATATATATATATATATATATATATATATATATATATATATATATATATATATATATATATATATATATATATATATATATATATTATATATACATATTTTTATCTGACAAGTTTGCAGAAGATACAAGGAAGTTCAATAGTAGACAATGAAGTATCTTTCCAGTGGGCCAACCACAAAATAGTAATTTAAATTTGATGTCTGTACTTACTACAAATATCAGATTAAATTTATGGGTCATATAATGGAGTCCGGCGATAGCGAGTCGAACGACAAATTGTATCTCGCATTATAAGTGAACAAGCGAATAAATGACAGATTTGACAAAAAGAAAAAAAAAAAAAAACTTAGTGCCTTTCAAAGTGGGAACAATCACATAAAAAATCGCGGGCTGAATCCGAGAGGTCAAAGGTCAGACCCTGGTCGAAGTAGTATGGAATATATGTACATAAGATTAATGGATTTATTATAAAGTAATGGATTATCAAACTTTTTACTTTACCTAATTAAATTTTGTTTGTCTGTCAAATCTTGCCATATGAAACATTCGACGCATTTTTCAATCTTAAGGCGATGCTACACTCGTCGAGGGTCCAAACTGTCGGTAACCGAATTATTGTTCTCACAGAATCCGTTTACATGAGATTTGATTATATATAATAAGAACGCGCCTGTAAGAAGAATAATTTGGTTATTGACAGTTCGGACCCGTGACGAGTATGGTACCGCCTGAACTAAGAAAAAGATGCCGTACGGAATGTTACAGTAGTAGTATTAGTATTTCACCGGGCGGGCCATAGTGCTACACTTTCCCCTACACTGAAAAAATGGTTAACTTAAATCAAGGAAATATATTTTCTAGGATATGTTCTTTTAAACAAAGAAATTATTGTCTATGTCGAACGATATTGTTTTATAATTTTAAATTAAAACAACAGCTTTCAATGTATGGAAACAAATTTTTTAAGAATTATTCTTGAGTGAAGGAAAAAAACTAAGACAATCATATTCTCTCTTCAGAATAATATTGTTTTCATTATATGTGAAACAATAACTGTCTTAACTCAATGCAATTTTCCTTTCATTAAGGCATTCTTTTTCCGTGTATATATTTTACATATACGTACCGAACATCACAAAAAATAATCGAGATACGTCAATGATGATCAGTTTATATTGAAAATAGTATTACCCTACTGCAAAATGCTATTCGGAATCATGCAATTTTCAACTGGACAATTTTTATCTGTCACAATTAGTCTGGCAATATTCGGCTTTATCGACAGAACCGAGTAACGCCGTATAATTACCGGCGGTGCTTGTTCACGCAGTGAATTGATTATTCAGTCAAGAAATTTAAAAAAAAAACTGTATGTGAAAAAATTCTCAGCAATTCTGTTTCTCTGTTTTTTGCTCTGAAATTATCGCACATAGAGAATACCGACGCGAAGTAGGGTACTTAAGGAAAAGTACAATTGTGTAGTACTTTAAAAGATATATATATTATTAAATTGTTTTGTACCCAATTTTTCCAGCTACTTCATCGTTTGAAAAACTAGTCAAATTAAAAATCACCGCTTATACAACAACCGATAAAAAATTTGAACAACGATTTCATCTCGATATTCCATATATTGAGATATCAACTTAGCAGAGTTTGTTTTATCGAAAGTAATGGATTTTGAACGACTTGATTATTCTTGTTGTTTCGAGGTTTGAGCATCGAGCTGACTTAACCTTTCAGACAAGAATTATCATATCACAACTGTTTATACATTTTTCTAAACTTTTACACTGTAGTAAGTGCAGATATTAACAAGGTTTAAATACTTAGCAATATGCTAGCGTATTAATTTCCAGCTGTTAGCAATAACATTTGTAAAGACACGCTTTTTATCTCCAAAAATTCTCGTTTAATTTTATCATCATTGGCTGTTGTTCCTCACATATCTTCTTAATGAGTTATGAAAATGGGTCAGTCTGATTACAGATGTTTTCATTCATTAGTCGATAGATCGAATATGCTTGTAAGACCTTGACTATCCATTCGAACGCAAATTTCTTTTCTGGCCTTGAGTTTATTACGGTCTCCGGCTTTGGGCTAACGCGATCACGTGTCATCGAAAATACAGCCTTTAAAAATGATCAACAACTTTTGCCTGGGCAAGCAATATGGCACGATCACTTTTGATATACTACCAAAAAAGTTGATGGAATTGCAATCAGTTTTGTATCGTAGATCGTTTGTTAAATGTATTTTGGTCCCAACCGATATTCATTCGTTTGTATGTTGACTAGGTAAGTATTTTGTTACTCTGATGGTAAATGGAGCACGTCGAGTCAGCCGCAGGTGTTCTAAACAAAAAAAGACATACAAAATGAAAAAAAAGGACAAATGGATAGAGAAAGTAAGTATCGAGAAAAAGAAATCTCCTCGGACCTATTTTGTTATGTTACATACAGGGTGTTCCTAAATGTCGTGCTGAGTACGTATGAATAACAATTAAATTGCCTGCTTATACATACTTGGAAATTTCTGAACACACAGTTCAAGCAAATATAGTTGTCATAAGTTTTGGGGCTTCTTATCAGGATATTGAAGAATATTCATGGCGTGCAGATTATTTCTGAACATTTATAAACAATATACGACTTGAACATCAATATCAAAATTATTTATCAATTATGTTTGGTTTATTTTATGCTATGAGGTCATAATAATCTACCTTTTCGGTGCAACCGTTATTTGTGTACGGATTCTTTCTTCTAACTAATGTTTACAGTAACATATACTTTCAGTTACCCGCCTTACAGTTTCTTCTATAACAGTCATATATCGGTGAAATTCTTAAGCCAAAAATATATAAGTAATGGGGAATCCAAGTTCTCTAAGAAATGTTTACGAAATTTAATTACCAATGACAGCGGTTATAGTTGTTAGTATTTGACTTTTCTCTAATTACATTGAAGAGTTGGGTGTGATAATAGTACATTAGGCTCGTATGCCCCAATTGAATTAATCTGAGAGATGATTCACAAAAATGCAACACACCTAAGTACTTGAGTCCGAACAATACTCTGAAATGTGCCTTTACTGTGAAGTTCAAAAAATTGGGCACATAATTAACATTACGATAGACTAATACTTAATAGAAGTATATAGTTAGTATGTATTCCCATGAATTGATTTGAAAACAAACGTAATGCCCAATCAAACGATAACACAATATTTATTCTATACCTAAATTGTGTTACTATAAGTGTTACAATATGTTCTATTAAAATTTCAATCATGAAATTTAATAGTATGCCACTGCAGTTAAGATTCGTGATGCACTACTCTTTGTAAATAGTAGCCCAATAAGAACCGACGCAGTTGATGAAATATTGAAAAATGGACACATCCGCGGTACGTTCATAATGGCTCAAACATCACCGTTAAATCAACTGAAAAATGTCCGCATGATATACAAAAATTTAAACGATTTGCTTGTACATTTGATAGACGTAAAAAGTAGTCTTAAAATCTATGTTCGATCTTACTAGGGCATATGCAAGTACACTATGCGTGTATTCAATCATGTACACACATACATATCCGAATATTAAACGTACAACAGATCCGTTGATATGTGATGATCCAAACTGCGACGAACTTATAAAACGAGCAGTTGGTTGATTTATTGATGAAGCAACAATAGTTCTCACCTATACTTTAGGATACCTCAGACTTCACCATTGCAGAATAAATTGACAAATGTCTGCAAGATAAATTAAAATTTGAACGTTCTGCTTACGCGTCTCATACACATACAAATTAGTTATACGTCAATTGATCATGGTCATTTTTACGAGAGGATACGATTAGAGCGAAATTTGTTAAACAAGTGTGGGTCGCTAGTAAACAGAGAAATTTATTAAGCAAGTGTGGATCACTAATAAACAGGGAATGATTGGAGTCTGCTATTCGGAGTTTTCAATTGCGAGAGGAGAACGTCGTCTAGTTGCAGCCGCACAAAGCGCGTTGAAACGCTTTCAAAACGTATATGCAAAGTCTAGTAATTTTGAATGACCGAAATGCATTCTCATCGTTTGATCGATGTTCCAATTATAATGGTATTCAGAAATATACTTTATATTATACCCGAAACTACGATTCTGGTGTGTGATAATACCATGATCACCGCCGGTCACAAGATGTAATTTTTCAAATCATACGCTGTTATTGATCAGAATGGTCTAATCTGTGTTGAATTTTCAATAATTTCAAACACTGAATAGATATTACCGTCTGTACACCGTCCAATTGACGCAAGTCAAAAACGTATTTCATTGATTGCCTGCATACTGAAACCGTGCGTGAAACAATACGTTTAATTGGCTGTCTGAATATTGTTTTGTTAACGTTTATTATACCCGTATATTATAAACGAACAAAATAATGATCTATAAATTGTTGCATTCTATAAATGCTTATACATTATTTTATCGTTTATATTTCATGTGGGTATCTTATGAAAAACGGTTAGTTTTTATACCAATACCAATTTTCTTCCTACCACCGAAACGTATATCTTACGTCTAATCGACCAACCTGTTTCTATTGGGATCGTAGGACATCCCTTTCACCAGAACGTGTCTTCCTCGTAATGACGACACTGATTAAAAGACCGTCTGTTACTCAGGTTCAATTTTCTGTCTGTAATAGGTATATTTCACGTACATATATTTCATATTTATTTTACCGCTTCAAGCGCGGATAGAATAAATATTTTGCTCATATTTCATCAATTTATATTGCTCAATCAGTGAAATTTGCTTTTGCAATCAACACTCAAGATCTAGTTGGTATCGTGACATATTCGTAGTGCGCCCGAAACAAAATATCCATATTAACTGAATGAATGGTGCATTTGTTTCAATTGTCGCGAAAGACGATAGCTCACTATACCGTGAGGTTATGAGGAAAGGATATACAGGCTGCAGGCAACCCAACAGTCAAATTTCCGCAGATTTCCAAAGTCATTGAATTCGCAAATAACAACATGGGGACGGAAACGCCCACCATGTGGTTTGAAATGACAAATACAATGTCTGTTGGAATTTGACTGTCGGGTTGCCTGCATCATGTGTATCCTTTCCTCATAACCTCACGGTATATGTATGCTCTTATTGCATCCAGCTGCTGTATTACAAATGCAATTGGTAATTGAATTTTCCCCAATTACAAACTTCACGTGTTCTCAATAATTTCTATGTATATAATTATAAATTGTAGATAATGATCCCAACACTGTCCTATGGCATCTTTCGCGGAAAGTTTCAGATCCTCTATGCCATTCATATATTTATAAACGTGATTCAGACGTCCGAGATTCTTCCTGTTGGATGTGTAAATACTGTGGACAAAGTCATACGTAGTACAGTTGACCGTGTAAGTGAGTAATAGGTATAACTTGATCAACAAATAAACCAACGAGAAGAACCATCTGGGATAGCATTCGTATGTACGCTTTGTGACCACCTGTCACTGCAATTAGGTTATACCTAGTCACGGGTTCTCGTGCGAAACCTTTCCCACATGATATTATAACTGAACATGGATATAAGTATAAGTTGGCAATGCAATAGTGTATATGAATGTTTGTGGTAAAGGAATAAAAAAAACAAAAATGCTTTACATAACCAAAGTTTTACCAGTTCTGCAGTTACGAAACATTTATAAAACCAACATAGGTATGTTGGTCGTTTTGTGTTTAGTTATTTCATTATACCAACAATAACGCAGGAACATTTTTGAGGAAAATTGGCATTTGTTTCATTTAAACAATCTTTTTGTTATTTTCACTTGGTTTTCGAACCACGAGCTTTTCAATATAATACATATGGGTGGTGTTTTCGAATACCGACATGGGCTTCATAGTTTCCGATTTTTTTCAAACTTTGGAAAAATCTTGTATACGATGAAAGAGGGAAATTGGCAATATTTTCGATGGAAGGCCGAGATTTTTTTCCATCAAATTACGTATTTTGAATTTCCATTTTCTTTTTTTTCATACCACTTGAAAAGATAAATCTAAGCCAAAGTTTAAAAAAATTTGAAATTTCACGCTACCGTGACAATCGAACGATTGGATCCAAAAATTTGAAAAAAATCACAGGTACCTCTTTCATCGTATACAAGATTTTCCCGAAGTTTGAAAAAACTAAGATCATTAAGTCCAAACCCATGTTGGTATTCGAAAAAACCATCCATGGTATACTGCAAAGACTTTACGTGGGTGTATAGAGAGAGTGCAGAGATTTTTCGCGCTATTCAAGATACTGCAGCTCTTACCGAGTCTACTTTCCTTGCAATTGTGAGTATTGCATATAGTCCACTGAGGCCAAAGCAATATTCATCGATAGAGCCTATGGCGCTACCACTGTGATTCCACAGCATTAGTAAGGGAATCTTCTTATAGGCTCATGAGGATATGGTAACTCATGTTTACGTTGTTGCCATGGCACCAGCTCGACCACATACATACAGCATCTTTGTATATGTGTATGTATTGGCCATATAATTCATAAACTTATTGTTGAAATAATTAGTTACCTAAAAATGATACCGTTTATTGTGGATCACATGACGAGTCAAACCGAGGAGATGGAATTCAAAGAACAATACTCAGTCAGTTGGCAAGTTTTCAAATCTTGTTTACGTGGATATATATATATATATATATATATATATATATATATATATATATATATATATATATATATATATATATATATATATATATATATATATATATATATATATATATATATATATATATATATATATATATATATATATATATATATATATACCTATTTATCGGGGAAACGTACGTAGTAAACACATGTATTTGACATTATAGCATTGAAGTGATATTCTCTTACGTATGCATAATAAATAATGAGAAATCTAATCAGGATCCAACAAATATCCAAGACAAATATATTTATGTTTTGTTTATCTTTTCATTAACTACGGAATAAGCAGAAATTATTATCACTTATTACGAACTAAAACTGTATAGTGTTCCATGTTAACACATACTTCTACTCACGCGAATGTATACAGGGTGTCCCAGATACTTCGACAGTTTTTCAATAATTATTGCTTTAAATATCAATAACGATTCTAAATGAATAGATTTCTGGAAAACAAATTATTCAGGTAAAGTAGCTAAGAGAGTTTTAATAAAACTACGTGACGTGTAGAGTTGACCCAAGTAGCAGAAAACACTCTGCGACCTATGTCAGTCCCTACATCGACTAAAATACGACTAAAAGCTGCCAAATGTTCGTTTGACAGTCAAGACTCAAACGCGGAAATTTGGCAGCTCTTAGTCGCCTTTTAGTCGATGTAGGGACTAATATAAATCGCAGAGTGTTTTGTACTACTTGGTAAGGCATCTCTCGTGGAAACTTTCATCTCTTTTTAATTGGAAATTCATAATCTTTGTGAGCTTGCTTCTTATAGTTTGTTTCAAAAAAAGTTCTACAGTAGGCGTACGCATTGGCACGTCATTTATTGCGCCTTGGTGTTATTGGTGATCTTGGTATGTCGTGATACGGTTACATCGTGTAGCTGTCATGATACGATTTTAACCTTTGTCTGGACCATTTTTGTCGTACACATATGGATGAACGTGAAAAGACTAATACTGTACAATTATTTGCAGTTCTCTGGGTTAATTGTGAATACAGTGTATACGATATACGAACCTGTATAGCCCGGGAGCTAACGACCATTCTCCGGATTGATTTTCCCAGGCAGCAAACATAGATAGGGCCTTCAGTTCGTGATCTAAGTAAACAATCGCAGATTATGGCGGAGTGTTTTCCGTTGCGTGGAGTCCAAAATTGCTTCGGAAAATAGAAATGCATTTCACTTATGTTTACAGTAATGAAAATGGTTCTACTAGCAAGTCGTATACTGAAATAAAATACAAAATTAGTCTGGCTGATTTGTTAGCATAATAGATAAATATGTCTGGCACGTGAGAAATTGAAAATTATTTGAAAAATAATTGCTCTTATTTTGGCAGACCTGAAAATTTGTTAGATGATAGTTTATATTATGACAATAGCTTAAAGTATACAATCTGGCTATAGTCCAGTCAATAGAGACTCTCGTTATAGGTGTGAACCTCGCATAATTCGCTCACGGCAATTTTATTGTTGGGATCGTTAAATAGGCTGATAAAAAGCTTAAATTCCAAAATGAGAAGTATGAAACCTGCTGCGTCAGCCGCCATCTTGAAAAACGCGTTTCACATCATATCTCGGAAACGGCTGACTCTAAGATGAAAAACATGGAAAGCTTTTTCGTAGATAATTGAATTCCCCACCTGTTTGTTTAAAAATTTTTTTGATTCACTTTACCGTTTTTCAATTACAGCTCGTTCAATGTCGCAAATCTTCTTTTATCCGCTGCAACTCCCTGAAAAGCCTATTTAACGATGAAACGTCCTGTGCCTTTCTTATTCATTATTAAATTCCCTACAAATTTCGTACGAAACTTTTTTTCGTAGGACCGATAGTTTAAAAGTTATGAACGGTTGAATATGTCGATCAACGTATTTTTTTAATGAAATTCCATTAATTTTATAAAGTTTTATGTTTTATACAATTTTATATTGCAACAGCAATAAGTCAGTTTATTTTTATATTGTAACACGGGTTACTTACTTATTGTTTAGATTGAAATAAATTTTTTTTATATAATTTTTAACGAAAGAAAAAATTGCTAAAAACTAGTCAAACGTCAATGATAGAGAATATATACGACGCGATAATGGGACCCATTTCCATGCGTTCATCCACATATTCAATCTCTCATAACTTTTAAACTATCGGTCCTACAGAAAAAAGTTTCATACAAAATTTGTAGGGAATTCAATAATGAATAAGAAGAATACAGGGCGGCTTATCATTAAATCGATTTTCCAAAGAGTTACAGTGGATAAAAGAAGATTTGCGATATTGAACGAGCTGTAATTAAAAAACGGTAAGGTGAATTAAAAAAAGTTTCAGACGAAAAAGGTGGGGAATTTAATTATCTACGAAAATGTTTTTCATCCTCGAATCAGCCGTTTCCGAGATATGATATGAAACGCGGTTTTCAAGATGGCGGCTGACGCAGCAGGTTTCATACTTCTCATTTTGGAATTTAAGCTTTTTATAAGCCTACTTAACGATCCCAACAATAAAATTGCCGTGAGCGAATGACGCGAGGTTGAATTCTCTATTGACTGGACTACCTCTATTACAACGGGTGATGGGCAGAGTAACCAAGCTTCACCCCAGTCCCGATGGGATCACCCATTTGGTGACAGTTAAAAGCGCAAGCAATAGTTGCGATCGTAGTGTCAAAACAGTCGCCCCATTACCAATTTTGTTAGTGGATGAGACTCTTGTCTCACCAATGACCAAGGTTCTTAAAGCCAATCCAGTGCCAGTGTCAATTAAATAAATTTACAAACTCTTGAACTATTGAACACTTAATCCTAACTTTCTAGAAAATCATGTCATGTTCTCTTTAGATGTAATCATTAGTCTTAACGTGAAATCAAATTGGTACTGCATTTTTTAGATATAATCATTATTCGTAATCTTAACATAAATATAATTTATAAGTCTATTTTGATCGGGTTACACCCTATCGGCGAGCATATCAACTCATATAGTGCATATGAGCATTTTAGAGCTCGTCATAAGAGTAAGATTTATTGATCTGTAAATCCTCTTAACGGGTGGAGGGGAGGGAGGATATTACGTCGAAATGTAGTTTCCTTTCTCTATATGTGTATACCTGACCCATCACGTACTTTGCCTCCCATCCGCTCAAATCTCAGAGACGATCACTAAGGGTTCCTGGCAAAACTATCCAGATCCTTTTTGGGCTGAACTTTTCTCTTACTATTCTCAATCTTATCAAGTGATAAAATACCTACATCTCACTTCTACGTTAACTTTCCCTAAACATCTGAGTCTTTGTGTTTCCTTTGTAGCGAAATTCTCAAACATCCGATCATTCGTTCCCGAGATATCGTCGGATAAAAAATCTGAACAGCAGTTGATCCTACGGACCAACCCTGAAACTTACCGGTGTTTTCGCATTCGATGAGCTCGAAAATGTTATTATTACTTATGTATTTTTGAGCTCAAAGAGCTCAAAAATATTAGGTTGGGTCTAAATCATTTTTTCACTATTCGATAAAGAAAAAAAAAGAATTTGTTGCGCAATATTTTTTAAACTAATTAACCGATTTCAGTAAATTTTTTGGTAATTGAAAGAACTATTCAAGACTTCGATCTGATTAAATTTTGAGACTAATCAGTCAAGTAGATTAGAAGTTATGCGACAAAAACGTGAAAAAATGTTATTTTCAATTTTTATTTCGTAATCAATTTGTAAATGATACCAAAATTTTGAAATTTTAATCATCGAATGATAGATAATGAAAATACTCACCGCCAAAATTTCAAGTCCATTCACTACACCGTTTTTGAGAAATTAATTTTTGAATTTGTTTCTTATACACGTAGAAGTATGGAGAGCCGATAAGGTTAGCATGAAATCTTTCGAAGTACTCGCGTGGTAACATAGATTTCATGCTAACCTTATCGGCTCTCCATACTTCTACGTGTATAAGAAACAAATTCAAAAATTAATTTCTCGAAAACGGTGTAGTGAATCGACTTGAAATTTCGGCAGTGAGAATTTCAATCATCTATCTTCCGACGATCAAAAATTTCAAAATCTTGGTATTATTTACAAATTGGTTACGAACCTCCTTAAGAGGACATATACACCATAAACAACGAAAATTAGAAGTCATTTTCAAAGAAACACAGTTGATAAGAAGAACAAATTTTATTTATTGTAGTTTAACCCTGGTGCAGGGTCATCTTTGGGGATTATTTCCTTGGATGAACAAATTTCCTAACGATATTAGAAAAAGCGGTTCAGTCCTGCAAAGGTGTGGTCACGTTTTTGTGACTGCATTACGTTGTGCACGATTGCAATGTCATTTTTCATCTGAAATGATCGGGGTTTCACATGAATAAACTGAATAGTGATGCGCATGGATTGCACTCATAATACCTAGGAATTTCTCTTGGAATTTTGTTCCACAATCGATAAATCTAGTGATCATAAGTACTCTACCAAATATGGAATGACAAAATTTATCAAAAATGTTTGAATTTCAAACATTTTTGGTGGAATCCATGCGCATCACTATCCACTTTATTCATGCGAAATCCCGATCATTTCAGATAAAAAATGGCATCGCAATCGTGTACAACGTGATGCAGTCACAAAATCGTGACGACATCTTTACAGGGCTGAACCGCCTTTCCTAATATAGTTAGAATATTTGTTCACCCATGGAAGTAATCCCCAAAAATGACCCTACACTAAGGCTAAACTACAATAAATAAAATTTATTCGCCTATCAGCTGTGTTTTTTTTTTTAAATGACCTCTAATTTCGTAGTTTAAGGAGTCCCCTTAAACTAATCGTTCGATTTTGATGAGTATTGCGACAATCGAAAAGGCTATCCAAGACTCAAATCTATTCAAGTTTTGAGACTAATCGCCCGAACAGTTTAGGAGTTATGCGCTAAAGACATGAAAAAAATTGTTTTCGAATAACTTTGAAACTACTCAACCGATCGACTCCAAAATTTTATCAGATCTAAGTCTTGATGAACCCTTTTGATCGCCGCAAGAACTATTCTAATCGATTGATTTGTTTTAAAGATATCGTACGACAAAAAATTGTTGACACACACACACACGGACGTCTATCCAAAAATGTCGGAATAGCTTCCCAGGACCCCAAAACGTCGAGATCTGATAAAAACTCGATTTCCGAAAATCGGACCGAAACCAGTAAATTCCCTTTTTTTTTTTTTTTGAAAATTTTCAATTTTCATAGCGGGAAGTTAAAAATGGTCGCTAGCTCGCAGGCTAATATCTTTAACTACTGTCAGTGAATAATCATTTTTGGGATTCTCTTCCTTCATTATAATTTCGCCTTAAGCGTTTCATTAAATTGTGTTGAACACTTGAACCCTCTAAAATAATTCAAATACAGTCAGAGTACAGTAATATCTTTGGCTTTCGAAAATTCAATCATTCATCATCATTTTGAATTCTGGCGAATCACAGTTATAATAAATATAATATTCCTTAAAAAGTTTAGAATTTTGGTATTTATTTTACAGGCTTCTATGGACGAGTTTGGCAATAGGAAAACGACCTATGTAACATAGGTGCTAATACTTTCTTCAATCAAATTGCTTCCACGATTATTTGCAAATACCTATAATACATACCTACTTATATGGTCGCTATACCTACGTCTTTCACGTTTCGTCACTTCTTGATTTTCTCCTGTACACTCTTAAAGCGTCTAAATCCGATGTTTGACGATGTCTATGTCATTGACAAGTTTCTCCGTGCCACGGTAAGGCTGTTTCCCTGAATGATCTACTGCCAGTACTACGAGAAGATCTCATAACTGGGCGATAGAGATATGAAACCGACTCACAGTACTGGCAGTATATTTATAAACGCACCTGTACAGACTTCGCCCTGATTTCTATGTATAGACACCCAATAATCTGCGGCAGTCTATTAATTAGAAGTGTTGACGTAAGAGCGAATTATCCATCGGTGTTTGTTTTATTTTTAGAATTAGTTAACTATCTATTGAGCTCAAATTCTGGAACATGAAAGACTGTTTTTAGATAGTTTTTGACTTTCCGGTTCAAAAAAAGAGAACTTTTAACATGACCTATCTATTACAAAGTCATTATATATTATATTATAATCACTCTGAAAGTGAGAAGCTGAGCTCTCTCTTCAGATCTCGACGATTTCAGATGGACATCTGGCTGTACGTGTTTGTAATCAATTTGTTGTTCGACGATATCTCGAAAACGGATGAACTGATTTCATCGCTTTTTGTATCAATCGATGCAATTCTTCCTAACTTGGAAC
Source organism: Macrophya annulata (assembly GCA_963924015.1). NCBI lineage: Eukaryota > Metazoa > Arthropoda > Insecta > Hymenoptera > Tenthredinidae > Macrophya > Macrophya annulata. The sequence continues at coordinate 16,988,031 of OZ001260.1, forward strand.
AGATTATGGATTTAATCGGTTCAGTAGTTTTCAAGTTATTCAAAGAACATTAAATAGAGAAAAAAAAAATAGTAATTAACGACATCTGGAGATCCGTTCAACAAATTTTTGTGATTTTGGTCTCAATCGATAGCATTTTCTTTAGCCGAAATCTGGATAAATATAGGAATTAATTGATCGGATAATTTTCGTGTTGGAAAAAAATTCAACATTTCGCTAGTAGTACATTATGTTGTCTTTTATATGAACTTTTGACTCATAGAATACCATTTTTTCAAACTTGAAAACTCTTTAGGAAAATCCTAAGATTGACCCATCGAGGTCAGCCGATTTCTCTGAATAATTTTTATGTTTTTCTATAATTAATACTTGAAAATTTATCAACACGGCATGGCCTGCACATAGTTTTTGTCGAAAACATCAAGCCCAACAATTGTCATTACATCGTTGATTATAAAACAATTAAACAATGATCTAAAGTACCAACTTCCGTTGTTAAACGTCGCTATTGCTATTACAATAAAAATTGTAAATTAGCCTAACCATCTATGACGTAAAGGGAATAAACGCTCAGAATGTCATTCGTCATCAATTTGGACTACCCCAGAGAACCGTGTCATGAATTCTCGGTAAAACGGCTATGAGCTGGAGCATGTCATTAGCTACTGAAGTAACAACGGTGCTGCAGAGAAACGAAAATTGTGGCGCGCGGGGATTCCATAATTCTCTTTCAAACGCCAACGCTCAGTTCGATTACAACACCTTTCCGGACGCAGTGCGGCTGACCACTACTCATTTTTTATGAATCTGTTCATCATTGGCATGAACAACATATGTAGGTGTAAATGTTTATTAATAAAATCGTCCAGGGCCGTGTGTCTGTTGCTTCGGGAGTAAATTGTGCAAAATTTTAACCTGTCTATATTTTATACGTCTACATATCTAATATTTTTGTTCTCAAGTTTTTCATGTAATAAAAGCTACGTGCAATCCCTTTTCCATCAACGGAGATATATACGTATGCAAATTTTTTAGCCAAAAGTCTTACAGTTTTACGCGGGATTGCGACAGAAAATCATTGTAAAACGGAGTTTCCGACTTCTCAATTAAATTATATGTTTATAATGATCAATAGACAGAACTTAACAACTGATAAAATGTAGTATAGATACTGTATGGATAGGTTGTTATTCCTTGAAATCATTCAATGTCAACTAAAAGTTGCAATCATAGTCAAGTATCTCTACTCGACGACTTATACCTTACGATAATTGCTGCCGCAGGTATAATACTTTCACGCAAAGTTAACGGTTACAGACATAATTGATTGCAAAAATTTATACCGGTAATTACCTCATACCTCATCGATGACTTTCAATAACTAGAAATATTTTTCAGTTAGGTTGAATATTGTAGATGTATAGAAAGTAAAAATTCTGTCTTTTACAGGTCTAGAATTGTGAGTTATTCAAAAGTGGATATTGCAAAAGACTCAGGTTGCGCTTTTGCTTTTGAGTTAAGAACCCTCTTCCGATACTTTGTCTCTGCAATTACCATATCAGATGTTTAGTTACCTGTATTCAATAGCTTGCCTTCTTACCAATTTGTAACTAATTCGGTACGAAACTATTTCTCAATTCCACCACGTCGCCGGAACTTTTCTGTACGTTCTATTTTAATCGTTCACGTGCCGTTTCTATAAAAATAGGCTTCTCTTTGATGCAATCCTTGCGAGAACAGGTAACTCTAAATTATTTTGGTACTTGTATATTATAGCTATTCAGGTCTTTCAGCACTGAAACTTTCACGATTTTGTTCTACACACAGATGTCTATCCAACAATGTCCAATTTACTGAAATCAAATACAATCAATGCAATCTATTAAAAAAAGATAATTGAACAGCAAATACAGAAAATGTAAGTTACTTCTACCTGTTTGTACACAACGGTTTTTAATCACTAATTAGTCAAAACAGACTAGACCGGTTTTGGTTGTATATCGATTGCTCATTCTATAGGCTAAAAAAATTAAATAACAATTTAATCAAAATGTCAAGTTATTTATACTAAAGATGGAACACGTCCCAGTATTTTTGTCAACAAGGTTGACTATCCTCTTCTACATCGAGTGTAAGGTAAGTACCAAGTCAGTCTATCCAAATATACAAATTTGTTTGTAGGAATTTTGGATCAATACTACCCAGAGCGGCTACCTATCATCAATATGCATGAGGTGTTTCTCTACAGTGCCTCACCCCTTTCGTATGCCAGAGTATGCTCGACAAATCAAAAATCTGAAGCAAACACCAAGAAAACTCCACATTATCTAACAAAATGTGCGTATGAATTATAAGATGTTTTTGTTTTTTCGAGAGTTGTGAAAGCGTAATTGTGGCTCTCTTCGAGTTGGCACATAACAGATGTTCTTAAATTGATTTTTGTTGTCTCAGGAAAGTGAGCCAAACCGGAGAAAGAGATGCGTCTGCACATCTGTGACAGTAAAAAAAAAAGAAGTGAATATTTGTCGAAACATGCTCATTTTACGGTATACATATAATGTGATTGGATATTGACGGGGTTGTATAGTTGATACGATGTGTCTCTTGCCAATTGGAGTAAGTTTTTCCTAGTCAAACTGACAGATGATAGATCTTTGTTGATTTTTTAATTATTTATTAAAGCGTAATGGTAAATCACATTTCCAGTTCGTACTATAAAAATAGATTTCGTATTGATGATATGCAATACAAAGAAACCAAGAGTGAGCCAGAAAAAACCCACTTCTGCAGTGTAGATTTAGTTCATCCCGTGGGCCAGTCGCTTGATTCAGTACTGAGTTAATATCTCAAATTCCTTCAAATTTACATATAATATCGAAGCCAAGCATGAGAAGGGCGAAACCTTTCATAGGGCTTATTCCCCTTCGGTTATTAGCACTTGAAATGTATTCCGTGAGAAACCCCATACGGCCCTAGTAACTTGTGACAACACTGGGTCGTATTAATGGTGCTGGCAGATTTACATTGTTTAATGATGGCCTAGCGCTCAACGTCGACGCTCGACTGTTGGGCTGTACAAGACACAAGTGCTGGGTTGTATTATCAGTATCGCTAAACTCTACCTGAGTATTAGTGATCTGTGCAGGACGCTTTATGTAAGTACCGTTACAGCGAGGAAGAAGTCGTGGAATTGGATCTACGAGTTGGAGACAACAGGTAGCAATAGCTGGAATACATGTACGACAGCCAAACGTGAGCTGCAAGTATGAGTAACTTGTCTTTGCAATGCCATCCGTATGCGGTTAGTATTAGACGACGACCTTTCTTGCCTTGGTTTTATTTCAAGTCGTTGTAGTCAACTGGTGGTCGCTGACTCACCAATTACGTGCGTTGTGCAATGGGAATGGACCAGACCGAAGAATCCATTAGTCGGAATGAATTCGTTCGTTGACTCCACGTTTAATTTTTTTACTTTTCCCGCTTCCATGCATATTTCCTCAAATAAGCTAGCTAATTACTCTGTTTTGCATGACACATTGAGTCTTCCAGCTGTTCGAGAATCAGATAACATAAGCCGAATTAGCATTCAGTCAGTAATGTTATATGTGAAAATGCATAAAATCGAATAAAATTTCAATTTTGATCAGCTAGTGCGGGGCAAGTTCTCTTTTCATTTCACATCACGATGCGTAATAACGATATCTTCGTGTGTTTTTTCTTTCATGGTATTGTATCACACCAAAATTAGAGTTATGAGTGATGGTACGTATAACAATTTCGATGATAAATCCACAACTATCAGTTATTTTAACATTGAACCAACATTGTTGGTTTTAGCATCGTTTACGTTATTCCTGAAGTATGTTTTATGGGCGTATAGCTTTACTTTGAGCTCTCACTACCAGCTTGATTATATTTGCTGACAGAATTGTGTAAATATTGTGAAAAACCGGCTCTTGAATTACTTTGTTTATTAGCTTGCTATTTTTGCGAACGTTCGTTTTCAACATTCAGTTTCTGTTCATTTAATTTTAGTGGTTCCAGATTAACGTGCCTATCACCAAATTTCCGGAAATTTTCTTAAAAAATATGTAAGGATTAATTTTTTCAGACTGAATAAGTTTTCGGGACAGCATCGTATAAATATCCTTCAATATGTATCACTCGCAGGACAACAGGTACTTGATTTTGTTTCAAAATTTTCAATACATATATTGCCACATAAGAGGTATTTCGAAAAAATGTTGCTCTCGGGCAGCTCACTAACTCTCTGTCATCGCTGTTGACAGTATTATACCGATCAATATGTGATCAATATACGTTGAGCACACTGATCTCTATACATTGAGCACCACTAATGAACCTCCCACTGTAGATTGCGAAAATATTGTGATTATATTATCAATTCATTATAGGTGTATATGAGTTAGCATTGCAGTGTCACCTTAGTCACTCGTACATATTATGTATTAACTAAATTATGAAAAGTGAGAAGATCACGGAACTCATCTTGAAATGTACTTTTTGAAATTATAATACATAGGTACAAATTTTTTGACTTGCTTGTGATAGTAGATTTTGCATTCGAAGATAAAATTTTAGTTTTCATAGAGAGGGACAAGCTCAAATGGTGATTGAAAATTTTTTTCTTTTTGTTTATTTTTCAGGACTTCGACAAAATTGACTCATCAGAAAAGAACATCACCCTTTCTATGAAAAGCAGCTTTTTTGTTTTTGATGACAATTTTTACTCTCATAAACTGGTAAAAAAAATTGAATGCATTTTTTTGGTAAAAAGTACGATTCAGGGCGGATATTTTGATGTCCTTAATTTTGATAATTCGGTCAATAGAATTAGAGATGTAATAACAATCGCGATTTTAGGATCTAGAAGATCTTGTGAGGAACTTAACACGCGAGAATTGCCAGTGCGTAATTTTAATTGTACAAAATAACATTGGTACCAGCGTTGCCAGACGTCCCGATTTTGGCGGGACGTCTCGATTTTTAGCAAAAAATTAGATGTCCCGCGCGGGACAGGCTCAGTCCCGCTTTTCGGGGATTACTCGACAGTGCGGTGCGAGTTAAAGAAGAAAAGGAAACTTTAAAGGAAGTTAAATCTTCACAGAAATATAAATAAGTAATTCGTAAATAATGTTTTACTTAATTATATTATATAATATAATTTATATTCCTCTGAAGATTCAACTGACTAACTACAAGGTAAACCAGGCAGTTATTGTTATCAGTAAAGTAAAGTAACGTATTTTCATGAAAACACATTTTCTATGACTATTTTGGCTATCTATTGCCATGTAAACTTAGTTTGAAACTCAAGTAAAAGGATAAGTATTCAAAAACTACTAATTATATACATTTTTTTAGTATGTCCCGCTTTCGACCAAAGAATCCCCCGTTTTTTACCCAAATAGACTCAAAATCCCGTTTCACCCGAAAAAAAATTTGGCAACGCTGATTGGTACGTTGATCAAATACAATGAGCCGGTATAAGCGAATGTAAGGGAAAACCATGTACCAAGATACGGTCCGTGTCTCGATCGGACTAGAAGTGACGTCCTAGGTTCCCTGCTGCATCGTCAGCTCTTCGGTAAGAGAAGTGTCCTGGCTTATGTCATGGTTGCGGCCTTGGGCTAGGACCTAAGGCCCGTTGCATAGTGCACCTGGGTATCGAGCTTTGCCCACATATTTATGCTAGCCGCAATTCAGCGTTTTTTTACAATCTGAAGAACTACGAGATAAAAAAAAATACCGAACACCTATTATGACAATCCGATATCAGGTTTTACCTGTTTTTTCTGTATTTAAATTAATTTCGTGTATGTCAAGGAGAAGTCATGAATATCTAATATACGTATTCGCACTCTTCGTGACATTGTGTTTAGCAAATCTAATATCATTCGTTGTTGGTTGCGTAACAACACAGAAAACATCCTAAAAAAATATTTCACGATTTGAATCTTCGTCCATATATGTATACATATTGCCCACCTTATATTTAATTATGGTTAATAATGGTTAAATAATTAGACTAACGTTTCACCCAAAATATGCCGATAAATACATTTTTATTAAATAATTATGTCTATGTAAACGGAAAACTTGACTAGATACCTAGTTTACGGATATTGCTTAAAATTTTTGAAGATATTATTGTTATTATTATTGGTATCGTTATTGTTGAAGTTTTTGCTATTGCCATTGGTATTCCAATTGCTGTTCATATTATTATTATTATCATTACTATATTCTTATCAATAATATATAATTCATCGAGGAAACCTTGGACCGAAAAGGCTTGTGTGAATATACGAGTAGTAAAAGAATTTGGCCTATGACCTTGTATCTCTGTCCATTTTCATTGAAAATATTCATTTTTACATCAATATGTTTACGCCGTTCAACAGCGCAAGAAGCGTGCGAAATGTTGTACGACACGTGCGTGTCTCGTCAGTAGTTGACTTTAAATCATAACAATATTTATGAATATAGTAGTATAAGCTGCAGGTGAGAAGTATCAACTTCCTCAAAACAAAAATAATCTTCAACTTCTTTACCAGTTTCTTTCGTATACAGCTACAATACGTTACGGTTTCTGTTTGAGAGAAAGTGACGAGGGAGGGAAAAATTTGTTTAAGATCTCTCGTCTCTCTTTCTCTCTGCGCAATGAGTAATTTGTGCAACCAACCCGCCATTATTGGAGAAAATTTCGCGGACGTGAATAGAAACGTCATGCTGTAGTTTGACTGTTAGTTTTTTCTTTCTTTTTTCTTTTTTATTCTGTTTTTTTACTAAGTCGTGTATTGCACAGTTATCTTTCTGCCATCAAAGGTTACAGAGTTAAAAGTGAACAAGAGAACATTGTGGAGAAAAATATTCATTTGATGTCTATATCGGGCTCTTGAACATATTATGCCTACTCCGGTAATTTAGATTATCGTGTCGCTTCTACATTAATTCATAACGTAGAAATTGTAATTATAAGATATTTCCCACTCCCAACGAATATACCTTCACAATACACAAATTATCATGATTGATTTAATTTTATTTTATCACAAAATTCTATCAACTTAGATACAATTTCAACTTCTCGTTTAAACAAAAAGTGAAGTTATTGTAATCACCCCGAAAATGAAAAGTTGAGTTTTCTAGGGTTGACCCATCGAGGTCAGTTGAATGATCTGCTTGTTTTCCTGTGTTTGCATTATTCAGCAATTAGAATATTCATTTAGGTATACAAACGTAGAATATGAATTGGTAATTAATGATGGTCATTCAATGTCCTTCAGATATCGAAATAGAAGTCATACTGAAGTAGTCATGGCTACGAGTAATTAATCTATACCTGATCATTAAATAAATATCAATAAATTATCATTTGAAACAATCTATATTACTAATTTACTATGATAACATTATAAACGGTATTGAAAATAAAGATTTTCTTCTCGCCCGGCATATAGAATCGATATATAAATCTGTGATAGACGTATGTTTATCCTTCAATATGGATATGTAAACTTAACGGTTATTCAAATGATGTGACGTATTCTCTAGAATAAACATATTTCGATAGAACAGTGATTTTCGGGAAGTCTGGATAGCTGATGATCGATTGAATTTGTAAAAATCAATTTGACGGATTGGCCTGGACGTGTTAATACTCATGGAATTGTTTACGACAAGTCTATCAATCTTGAAAAATTTGACCGATAATTAATAAATCACCCGTTCGATAAGTGGATACATCAGCAAAGGTCTGAAAGTTATGAATAGGTTCAATGGCAATAAATCAGATTGACAGAAGTCTGATTTACAATATAGGTACTGCGGCAGAGTAGCAGACTAGCAAAGATTATCATTGGCTCTAATCTGACGTGACGTCAGCTTGTCCTCTTTCTTTTTCATATACTATATGAGATAAGTATCTTTTCAGAAACTTAACCTATAAAATTACAGATCAATGGAGCCATGGAGAATTGGTCGTCTCCCGGTCGTGACATCACATTCACTGAAATGACATAAATTATCCTTCAAATGGATGTTTACAGGACCGAAGTTCAAAGGTGTGATTCTCATATCTAAAAGGGTATCCGACTCTTCAGCTAGAAAATGCAAATCGATTCGCAGATGAAAGAAATGATCGCGTGATTCCGGTATAAAATGTTTAACATTAAAATTGTCTTCTCGATTTATCGTAATTGTCGTATCGCAATGCTGTCTTACGTGAATGGAAAGTAAAATCTTATGCAGCATAATCAGTCGCAATGAATTGCACGAGTCTCAAGCTGCTAGTACGCGGTTAATCCACTATAATGATTCACATTTTTCATTGTCCATAAATCTAAGAAAAAACTCTGAGAAAGTTGCGATTTTCGCAAATCCTTACGATTTCCTGAATGAATATATAAGACTACGTATTATCATACAGGTTACAATAGAGGTGAAGCTTTCGTTGACGTGACAATTCGAATTTTAAAAAAAATACGTCACACTCATATAACGATCCCAATCCTCACAACTGTCGTTTGAACTTTGGATGATTTCCTAACTTGAATTGTATGATTTGACTTACTTTGTGTGAATATCGCTGTTTAGCCCGACGGCTCGGGAAAACGGCGAGAGGCATGATTGGAACGAAATTTGTCATACTCATAGTCAGTATTTTTATCAACAGTTCTTTAGATATTATTCAACTTTTTTTTTAGTGAAGGAAGGCTTCTGGCTTTCATAAAACAGCATTGTACACTTTACTTGCTTTACGTATAATTAATAAATGAATAATTTATTGTGAAAGATTTAATACGCAGAGAATCTTCACCACTTTCATCACACACTTAATAACGTTTTTGATACGAAATTGTATTCCCAATTTCTTGTGCAGGATCAACGTATATGAATGGGAAGGGGGTGCCTCAGAGATTTGATATATGTATGCATATTCAGAAATGAGGGGTTTACTTCTTCTTTACTTCTTAGGTTTCAATTATAGGATTAACTCAATTTCAAAATACGATATGTAACTTTTGTCGGTTTTCTTCTCAGCTTTAAGTATAGCATAAAGTAATACATAACTGGTTATTAAAATGTACACACATATTATGTACGTGTATTGGCTCGTATAATCCTCGGAAATATCTCTAAATATTCAAATGGCACTCTTTAGCATATGAATTCTACTACACTTTTGTCTCTCGTTGTTTTCTATGAGATGATTTTTCATCGAGCTACAGCGCTTTCAGTTAACACGATATTTCCTGAAAAATAACGCAACGTCATTTGGACGTCATATCGAGAAGAATGGAGATCGGCAATTGAATTCGGATCGAGCATAAAGTCCACTTTTTTTTTCTTTGATTGCGGTTATTGTTTATTATTATTCAATCATCTTTTACCGAGATATCAGACTTTTAAGAATACTATTTGATTGCAGAGGTGTTACCAAACTTCTAATCAGTAGTGTATATATAGTTATGGATATACATCTATATCGTGCAATTATATACGTATTAATACCGTTTAACTTCATCGTGTCGACTTTGTATCAAAAAAAGATACGTTAAAATAATTCGACACAAATATTAGTCATTTCCAGACTTGGAGCCCTGGCTCTTACTAGAGCACTCCAGGCAAAAGCTTATCGCTAATACTTGTACCGGAAGAGATAAATGAACTAATGTACTTAGCTTAAACTCAAAATTTGTTCTTTACACCTACTATTTACCTGGCACAACAAATGACGTCACACTTTGTGAGATCATGGAAAAAATTCCTCAGCTTATTTGGTGTATTGAATCACACGACCCTACAAGTCCCATATTTTCGTACGTGAAAGGAAAGCGTTTGATCTGTAATAAAGACTAACACCATACAAATTCCACTACAGACCGTATTGAATTTCAAACGGTATACTGGTGCGAATTTGGATTGTGTGATTTTATTCACATATTATAACATGTTAATATCATTTAAAATATTGGAGGAATGCCAGCGTGTTGAAATTTTGCTAGTACGAACACGCATCAGGGTACCATTTGAGGGTTAAATTGCTGAAATTTATCGTACACCATTCTATTGTCAGATGGGATAAAATATTATAGCTATAAAGGTAGCGGCTTACCAAGGCTCAACGCGATATAAACTGAGAACTTTGAAACCTAGTTAACAAATTGGTTTTATGGTTACGATTGATAACGCTAGGTAGATTGATAACGGTAGCTGACACTCGTTTTGCGTCACTCAAAATCAGCTGAATATCAGAGGTTGCGTGTAATATTTATAAAATGCTGGAAACTAAATGTAGTGAGCATCTGTCAACACCGCAAAAATTGATAATTTGTTAAATTAACTGAAATTTCTAAAAAACAATAAAAAATTGTTCTTTTAATTTTTGTACACTTGGCGAGGTTGATTCTGAGCCGGAAATGAAAATCAGAAAATTTACTAGACTGATTGTTACTAGGCAAGTAGCTAGACAGTCTGCTGCAAAACACGAGCTGTCTGCTAAGTTTCGAAAAGATCACCTCGGAATGACGTCACTTGGTGTCAGACTCGGTTTAGCAGACAGCTCCTGCTGGTTTCGCAGTAGACTGTCTAGCTACTTGCCTAGTAACAATTAGCCTAGTAAATTTTCTGATTTTCATTTCCGGCTCAGAATCAACCTCGCCAAGTGTACATTCAAATTAATCGAAAATTAGTTGATGAAAGTATTTATTTGTTGATGAGATCGAATATTTTGTTTATACTTGAAACGAAATCTTGTTGCGCCGGCATTTGATGATTAGTCTAAAAATTTGTCGACTCCACCTGAGAATTCTTTAAATACTTGGAAAAACAATCAAACGTGTTTCATTGGACGTAACACATATCTCCCGATTTATTTGCCGAAAGAGATCGCTTCAGATTGATTTACAAAAATCAAATTTAAATTTAAAAATCTGGTACTGATAGGATAACTATTCTGCGTACTACGTCACAGTTTGAACCAATAACGATCTAGAGTTGGTTGTGTCTATCGAGTGACATTTTCCACCAAACAATTTTAAGGCATTGACATCTTTGGAGTATGTACTTTTATTCACCCGCTTGTTAGAATTATTTGCATTTCAATTTCAGGCACTCTGTCACACTCCCGAAATAATTTCAATAATCCTAATCACCTGATGTAATAAAACACAAAAGGACTCATTGGAGGCAGAGTTTTATAATCTGGCCACAAAGTGTGTTTATAGGTATGTCAATATATGATTTATGTTTGGCAGTTGTCGGTCCGCTGATCCCTTTAGTCCAATTTCTTTCAATTTGTAACTATCCTTATGGGTTCTATTATTTACTGTTTACCGGAAAAACTAGTTTGTTAATCAAGTATGTTCATTAATGATGATTCATAATTCAATTGATAATTCTTATTTTTAATCAGAAACGAACAGAATTAGTAATTTTATGTCTTAATAAAGATGGATTTGAAAGAGATCATTAATATTTCGAAGATTTAACATAAAAAATATTAGTTTTCTTTTTTTTTTAATTAATTTTGTCTTTGATCAGAAAATCTTAGTTTTCAACCATTATACAGATATTTTTGATTATCTTTCTGTGTATTATATTGAGAATTGGGAATGTTGATCTAGAATTAGTTTTTTTGGTTTTCATTGATAACTATATAATTCCTGGATCTATAGCATCGGAATGATATAAGAGTCAATCCTGGTACAATATCAGATTAAACCCAATAGCGCAGACGGACTTTCGAAAGGCCTCAATCTATTGAATTAACAAAATAAATAGAAAATTGATATTTAATTTGATTGTAGGTATATCACTGAAATTCATTACTTCGGAATACCATCTGCTTCACTTTGTTACCAGTATTAGAACTAAGAAGACAAGTTGTGGTTATTTACGTGATAAATAAATGAAAAGTGAAAAAGTTGTTTGAGCCACCATTTATGATATAAACATACTACGCGTATTTTATGGCAGGATTAGTATTACGTTGACAGCTAATTTTAAGGTTTCAGGTGCAGCGGAGAGTGCAAAAAAAATATTGCGTTCTTTCGACATACCCTAACGTCGCGTCGGTACAATGACCACTGTTATACTATAGCTACCACTGACCTAGTTAAAACTTGTTCGAATGAGATGCAGATAGATAGGATTAAGTCCAACAGCTAGACAGATACTTTTGCCGTCTAAATTCGTTGGGCTATTATATACTGTCTCTATAACACATGGTATACCATGAAACAGGTGATTTTACCTGCCGTCCGGTAAATCAATGATCCATTAGATGTCTACTTCTTGTTAAATACCATTCAACTATTCAATGTCTTCTCACGCGGTGGATAATTTATGGAACAAGTAAACACGGGCACTTATACTCCGCATGTTTTCTGATCTACATTCTATTTGAACATCAGAACAAGATATATTATTAATCGGCCATAATTCTTATCAGGATCGATTTGGGAAATTTGATTTTTCTTCTAATGTGTAGCTTTACTTACCGCTACAGCCCTCATTCAACAGTTTTTACTCGTTATTTATTGAATACACTCATGCATAGAATTTTCTTGATTATTCTCAGCTATTTAGGGTTCCGCGTATATAGTTTGTGTTACCTAGTTAAATTTATGGACATCAAAAGAATGCGTGTGAAGTCTTACATCGCGATCGTAGCTCGCAGATGGCTGACTCACCATGCGGTTGAGCGACCTGGTCGCATCCTGCGCGTAAATATACAAACGACGGTCTGAGGGTCAACACAGCGCGGCTGTTCGCGGCTATTGCGCCTTGCAATATAAAATAATAATTGCAGATACGCTGAATTCAAACAGATTTATACGATATTTTTAGCTCAGATTGTTAACGATTAAAGTTTCGTTCTTTGCAACAGAGAACCCTGTTTCCTAAAATCGAAATGTTTTTTTTTTTTTACCGTGTAACAATAGAAGAAAAACTAGTAGAATTATTTCCATCTAAAATTTAATTGTATAATCATCATATTCGTTCAATTTTTATTTGTCTCAATTAAACATTGTACCAACAAAATATTATTAATTTCCTGACCTGTTAGCTATGACGTGTGTACTATCATGGTCATGAGAAAATTCGTCACGATTTCGTTTTTAACTCGAAAATGAAAGCACAATAGGTGCAGATATGACTTGATCCGAAAGATATGCCTACAGTAAATAAGTTAATTTAGCTGATATTTTTCTCAGCTGATATTTCCCGTCTGCTTCTTCCCCGAATGAAAAAGTGTGTGTATGGATCCATTCCAAGCCATCTCGACCTGGCCGTGACCCTTACCATTTTCAATTTTTTATTATCCTATTAGTATGTTGTAGAGCAACACAAAAAACTCGATTTGTAAAGGTTCAGGTCTAAAACAAAAAATAAGTGTGCTACTAATCGCTCAGACATTGAAATGACAATGAGCCATAATAGATTTCGATGAAAGGTAAAGTCTTTGTAAAAATACAAAAATTTTGAGTCTCCGAGTGAGGGTGAACGTGCATTTAGGCTAGGGGATAGAAGAAAATATCAGGAGAAAAAATAATAAAAATGGTGAAGGTCACTGCCAGATCGAAGTAGCTTGAATCACTCCATACTTAGGGTTAGTCAGTTCAAACTCCGGGAATGAGAGGAGCTTGTTTGATGAATTAGACCCTGCAGCTCAATTTCCCATGCACGTAATTTAAATTTTCAATCGGTATTCTTTAGCTTATAAAATCTACTACAACTTTTGTCTTTTGTCAATTTGTATGAGATGATCTTTTATCGAGTAGCAAGGTCTAATTCATCAACCAAGCTCCTCTCATTCTCGGAGTTCGAACTGAGTGACCTGTATATTACATTTATGATCTCACAAAATATAGTGGGGTTACGACGGAACAATTTATTGCAAACTAGAACTAATATCGAAATGATAATTTTCAAGTATTCGTTTGAACGTCTCAGATTTTTTGTTTTCTGTGTCTGTTCCAGTGTTTATTATTTAAATTTACCGAATAAGCAATCAACGTCAACGTTTGTCGTGGCTGTGTATGAAGCCAAAAGTTTGCTCATACTATGAATGGAGCCCTCTTTATTTGGGTTGTAGGTAGCCATCTTTAGAGGGGTAGGTAGCAGAACCAAGACGAACACATATACTTAACTACAATAGATTGCCGGTCGTATATACAAGGTTGCACATCTTGGGTCCCACGGTGCAGATGCAAGAAAAAAACCGTTATTGCCGGTGGTGAAAATCTCAAGGTGCTGCGTGAAAAAAAGGTGTCCGAATCGCTTATGGGTACGTATATGTACAAGTTGTAGAATCGTCCAACAATAAGGAAAGATCTCACGAAATATCCGATATTTTTCTCAATCTTATATGTATACTTGCTCCGAAGTTTAGACCTTCATTTTTACTCCAAAATAAGCACGTTATTCCTGATAAAAACAGAATCCGAAGAAAATACCAAATTTACCCTTGTGCCACAAAAATCTTTTTCTTGCAAGTAGTTCTCCGACTATTCTTGTAAGCTATAGTGGCTTACAAGTACATACATATATACACAATGTCATCTACTATAATCTATCTATAAGCAATACGATTCACAAGAATTTTTAGGACTTTGGATTGTGAGCTCCTGCCATGATTAGCCTGCAACTAAAAACTTCTAGCTGTCAAATGTTGATCCTGTAACATCCGCATTTGGCCGTGTATATGGTTTTTGTTTTTGTTATAGATATTTGACTTGCTCAATAGATATGTATACCTGTCATATCTACCAGGTGATCAATGGATCCTAGAGTGGCCTTTGGCTAGAGTTTTTTATTGTTAATATGTGAATTCAGCAAAATCGTAATTGAATTTGAATTTTCTAATTTCTTGTATTGTCAGAAACCCTATAAGCTCTTATTCACGTTTCGCTCTCAGCTGAAGGCATTTTTAGCGATAAGATTGTAACACAATTTAATAGCGACTTAAAACCGACTTTTAAGTATGTATAGACTTCTCAGACTGTGTTAAATCTTATCGCTAAAAATGACCTTTAGCTAAAAGTAAGACGTGGATTCGGGTCAAAAAATTGTTTTCTGTTTTCAAGGCATGTATAACAAAAGTGCACTAAAACAGTATAACGTCGTTGCACATATAAATTATCAATAAGAATAGGACACTCATTATCTCAAGTTGGAAGTATTAAACTCCATATTCTATTTGGAGCGCTCTATTACATATAGAGGCAATTGGTTTGGCCCGGACCTTGATGAAAATCGAACCCCTGTTAGAAACGTGAGCTCAATGTTTTATCGAACGCAAACTAATTTGAAACGCAAAGTTTTATCCATTTTCCATTTTCCATTTCAGGTTCTACCTTCTACAATTTCGATTCGACCCGCGTCTCGCGCACAAATAGTTAACCTTTATAGCTACGAATACTGGATTTGAACTCACTTCGACGGGAGATAAAAATAAAACGCCATCTCACTATAGAGGATACAAAAGAGCTATTTCCTACAAAACTACGTACACTCAATAGCAGTAATGCCTGGTTTATGCAGTGATCATAACCATAACAACTCAAGGATCAACCAATGAGGCAGCTGCATGCAATTCTTTGGATTTGTGGATCTTTAAGTTTTTACAGCAGGAGAATCATAACAAGGGTTCGAAATTTCGAAAAATTCAAATGTTTGTTTTTTAAGTATGCTGGTAGTGTGATCCGCTGAGAATATTCCTTTTTTCATTATATTTTTTTTTTGAATTCGCAGAATTGAGTTTAGGAAAGTCAAAAATGTGAGGTCGTGTAAGGCCGGCAAAGTGCCTGTGCGCAGCTGTCGACTCGTCTTTGTGCCATGGTCACATTGCCCTCTTGTTGGAGTTCTCCAGGTCTATTGTTCCATCTTTAGGATGGGTGGCGGACTGTTTAGAATAGAGGCAACTTTTGAGCTTCGTAAGCATCAATCAGCTAACCAAAGTTTGTAATTTAATAACATTTTTCTCAAAACAAACTTTTTCGTTAATTTTGCCATGATAACTCGAGAGGGAACGCAGATATTGACTTGCTTTTTATTTAAATAAAGAAAATTAATTTTTTATATCACACCATTTCAACAGAAAATGACTTGGATTTTTAAAAGTTTCTTGATTTTTGACCGTCGCTATTTTATTTTTGAATTTGACCTGCCGACCTATGAAACAAGATAAGAACAGAAAATCTTTGAATGAAAATTTCTATTCACTCGTTCATTTTGCCGATTGGAATAATTTTTTACTTAGAATACAACTGGCACACAATTAAGAAAAAATATTAATTTATCGTAATTTATGATGTTTAGGTATTAATTGCAAAGATCAGCAATAAAAAAAAATATTCCCATTTTCCATTTTTCCATTACAGTTACAATTGTTTGAACAACGCTGCATTTTTTAAATACAAATAATCATTGTATTCGATTAATTATGAATTTTACAGAAGAAATTATCAATTTTTTTCGATAGTTAAAAATTAATTAAACACAATTTTTAATTGAACAAGAAATTAATAATATTTCAATTGAAAATATAATTTCCACGACGATTGAAAAATGAAAAATAGAAATTTTCTTGCAACAATCTGCAAATGATTTTCTATCGTCTGTCGTTTTGAATGGATTTTATCGTTCATCGTCCGTTCTTTATCTCGATTTTATTTCGATAGTCATGATCTACGAAAATAACGTTGAAAAATCTGTATCTAACACTGCAAATAATTAGGATTCAATGCTCATCATAATCATAATTTTTTGAAGCGATTGACTGCGCATGTTGTTTGATCAATTCTTGAAATTTATCATTGTGGTTGAATATCGGCTCCCCAACTGGATTCCAACTCGCTGTATATTTCATTTGAATTATGCTTATCTTGTTATGCTGTTAGCGAAATCAGACATACTTCGTCACTTATTAGGCAATAGTAATCCAAGTTCCAACGATATCTGTATACGTTCGGTGAATATAAACAGTTGGGATAGCAAATCGAGTGATCAAAACTCACAAGAGAGTTAGTTAGTATAATGATTCGTTTCGCGGTGATTGTTAACTTGCTTTTAGCTGTGGCGTTGGTCCAGACGCAGTCAACGTGCGTGGATCAGGATACATATTTTCAAGTGTGTTACATCAAAGGTGTTTTAACTAACGTAACGGAATATGTACATAATAAACGCAGACTAGAGATCAATAACTTGAAATTGGTATCAATTGTACCTGGTGCCTTCAAAAATCTTACAATCAATGAACTACGCTTGGAGGGAAACCAAATTTCAAATTTACAACTTGGATTGTTTACTGGGCTATAGAGGTTGAAGAATCTCTGTGTTCGTGACAATGTTGTCAAGCTGATCCCTAACTTATTCCGAGAACTTTCTATACTACGATACTTGTGGTTGACCAATAACACGATCAACGAAATACCAGATGGGACTTTCAATGGGCTATATGAGGGACTGATATACTTAGACCTATCCAATAACAATATCACCGCGATAAATCCAACCACATTCTACGGGCTTTCGAAGTTGTATTATTTGTCCCTAGCACATAATAAAATAGCTAGTGTTACACCTGAGTCTTTAGTGAGCATTAGGAAATTAAATATTCTTCAATGGAACTTCAATAATATAACGGAAATAACGACCAATACTTTCAGCGGATTGCCAAGACTGGTTTTCCTGAATCGTGATCATAATAAAATTTCCACGATCCCTTCAAAGATTTTTATAAGCCTGGTCAATTTGTGGGAGCTAGACCTTAGCAGTAACAAGATTTCTGATATTCGAGCTGGTGCCTTCGAAGGACACTCAAAAATCCAACACATTTACTTGTACGTTAACAAAATTCAAACTGTACCAACTGGTATATTCACCGGACTTTCGAATGGAAGTTATGTGTATTTGGCTAATAACACTTTGACTGAAATAAGTGAGACTGATGTTCAATTGTCAAGTTGTGCCACATTCGATTTTGTCAGCACTAATACAGTCAAATTGTTCGTGGAGTAGACCAAGCCCCCTTCAAGAAAACGCAGCATGAACCTGTAGTTTTCCAACTCGGGCGCTCCAAATCTTTGAATAAGCGACCATTAAATTTGAAAGTCCAATCATTAATCCACCATTAATTCTCGGTAAAAGTTAGATACGAGCAAAACAAGTAAAAATTCATGTGATAAAACTGCAACTTATCATAACAATTGTTCACCATTTATATTTTCCATCAAAGTATACTTTTCACATAATAAATGATGGAAAGAGGGATATTTGAGACAAATATTTTATATTAAAAGAAAGATCTTTTGTATAATAAGTTATCTTCCAGCAGAAGATTACCGTCGGATGATATTAGGCTCCAATCAAAGATTAATACAAAAATACAAAAAACAAAACGAAGTATAACTGTGTTGAGGCCAAGTGTTTATCACGGTATCATTGTACTTACATATCTATACAAGATATAATAAATATGTATAATTTAGGGTACTTCATTATAGACGACTATTTCTTTTTTTTGGTCCATTGACAGAATAATGTTCTAAACATATAAGAAAAATTCTCACCAAAGATGAGCTCTGAATGTTAGTTTTAAGTACTCGCTAAATGAATTAGAAATTTTTCCATTTAATTAACACGTAAATGTTAATTTTTTTTCAATGATCTATAGTTTCGCGGCATTTCATGATATTTAATCAGCAATAGGTGAAATTACAGAGCAGTCTTTCCTCTTTACAAGTGCCTGTAGCTAATTTATGTTTTGTAACCGGCCTCGCCGATAAAAAATCTTGAAGCCAATGTTTATCTCGAATTTCATGGTTTTTTTTATTTGTATCGTCAACCACTAACTTTACAACAAAATTGTATCAGACTTTTTTATAGAATTCATTTATAAAATCGCTGTTTTATTCGAGATTTTAGTACTTTTTAATGAAATCATTGCTTACTTACCAATGTGTAATATATATTTTTATACTTTATTCTCATACATTATATATTTTTTCAGCATTGATTTCATTAAAAAGTACTCAAATCTCAGATAAAACAGCGATTTTTCAAATTTTGAAATGTTTAATTAGATTTATCTCGGATACTACTAGCTCTACGGTTATGGCTTACATAACTTTTTTTGTAGGAAATTGAATTCCCTATAAAAAAAAAGTCGAATACAATTTTGTTGTAAGGTTAGTGGTTTACGATAAAAATACAAAAAAAAACATGGAATTCGAGAAAAAATTGGCTTCAAGATTTTTTACTGGCGAGGCCGTAACATAACGGAAGTATATTTATATTGGCACGTATAATACTTTATGCTATAAAAATCCATTATTTACTGAAAAAAACAATTATCTTACACTTGTTTGAATTGTGACCAAGCGAGGGAAACGAAAGACAGTGATAGAAAAAATTGATAATATTCTTATCAACGCGCCCTCTCTATTTCGAATTCCAGTAATTTTTGAAGCTTCAGTAACATAGTAAATATAACATCAATATTTTCGCGTTTCTTTCGACGCTGGACCCTGGGCCTCAAAGTTCTCAGACACAGCCCTGCTTATGTAAGCAGAGGTCTTAAAAAACAAACCTAAAATGGACTTGCGACTGAAGTTCTTCGTTTCCTCGGAGACCTAGACGTGGTTAACAGTGCCCTTAAGATAGGCATTTGGTGTGACCAACAATGCGGGAATAGTTTTCTCTTAAGTCGATTGCTCTAAAGTGAGGCTATAGAAGAAGTTTCCTATATATTTATTTCGTTAGACTTCACTGCAGTATCCGAATCGAGTTGACGACAATTCTTCGGTCGTTGACAAACTCTCTTCGAAACGATGTCTAATAATAAGATTTAAAAAGTAAAGGCGAGTAAATAGGTTTATCCATACTTCAACACGTGTAGACACGTAAATACTAAGGCGGAGTCGTCCAAGGTCATTGAAGCCTGTTCCAGCTACTACAGTCGCCTACTAGATATAATACTTATACCAGCTGACTGCAACCAGTGACTTTCAAGCTCGTAACAACGGTGGCTATTTTTAGAGAGCGTTGTGTATAAAATTTACCACTAGCTAAATATTAACGGAAGATGACTTCGTGGTAACACCCATCTGACAAGGGACAAGTATTGTATTTTATATTTGTACATATGTTTTCGAAATATTATTTCGTTTTTTGTATTTAAATAAGTCGTAGAAAGTGTGTTTCATATCTCTTACTTAAGTACAATTTTCAATTATGTATTTTGCTCAGCCCTGAAGTAACATGTATGCATGCACACCCAAGTGTAGCATTGCGGTAGTAGCGAAATATTGAAATCGAAATGAAAATCTTGTTCAGTGATAGCTTAGTTTTATTTAAAAGCATTGAAGAATTATGTATGGATTAACAAGTATTTGAAAATAACTATATCATATTCGAATTTAACGTAGTATTGCCACAATCGTTATACATAGAAGTTAATAGTAAGTTATTCATATGTGTAGAAAATTGTAAAGCCCTAAAATTAATTTTCTAAAATGTTTGAAAGTTGTATGCAGATCCTGAATACAATTAATATATTGCTTCCTATCGAGTCCGATATACCGATATCTAGTAACTGTTCGTTACAGCTGACGATATGAAGTCATACCTCCTATGTTTCCATTTATTTTATTTTTAACACAAATTTTTATAACCTAAGAAATAGTTTTCATACTTTAAGTAAGTAAATTAAGTTTAAGCTACTAATATTAACGATTTTCGTAACAATACTTTTCTTTCGTTTCAACGTTTTTCGCATTTAACCTTTCCATCAATTTTTATCTGTGATTTCCAGATTGTAAGTAACAAAATTTATCTTTGTATTAGGTTCTCCTGGCAAATTATAACCTTTCAAAAACTAGCAGAAATTTTTAATTGCGAGAGACAACCTAATTTCCGTATGGGACCGATAAAAAAATAGTAGCTTCATTTGGCACAGTCTAATATACCTAGTATATGAAGAGTTCAAATAATTTGTTGTTCAAAACGTACACATATGTATATAAGGTCTACATTACTTCTACAGCATCTTATTGCAGAAACGGGGCCAAACAAACCCATCATACATACCTACCAGGTTTCACGACAATCTATCAATTTATAATTTTTGTTTACTTCTATCAATATATTGGATCTGTCAATTTGTATTATCGAAATCTGATCTTGGATTTAGAATCAAAGACAGCCCCCCCCCCCCCCCCCCTCTCCACAAAAAAAAAGAAATCCCAATAGATATCGAGTTTCAAAAGAATCAAAAGCTCTTTACGGATTTGATAGATTTTTATTTCACCGCAAAAGTTGAAGTTCGTAACGTTAACACAGCAGAATATATGCGAAATGTGTGCTATTTCAGGACTTGATTCTGATTAGATACGCAAAATCTGCAAACGCTCATGTTTTCCTCAATACGGAAAATTATGTCCCGCATTATACCGTTAAATTCGTGTCCGATTATGTTATTGCGACAACGTGACTAGCGTCAACTTCGTGTAAATACAAATTTCCACCTACTGTATATAGTTGCTATCGGCGTTGATTGCCAAGCCATGAAAATTTGATAATTCTAATTAGAACGTCTGACTAACAAGTAACCTGTACTCCTCACATATAAATTTTGATTGGAAATAGATCGATAGGTATAGTGAAGTTTATAAAATTATAAATATTATAATTGTTTTTGAGGATTTTTATTCTTATAATTTATGGATATCGTTTGAATTGTACAATTAGATATTAGAGGTAGGTATTTATTTACAATAAGGGAAGAAGATTTGAACTAATAGTTCCTCAGGCTACGTAGTTACAGATATTTTAAAAGTACGATCATGTTTTTATCAAAACTTAAAAGATACTTCTAAACATATAGGCAACACGTATATTGTATATTCATCATATCATAACCTTCTACTATGTGTGTGCTACGAACAGTCGACTACAATTAAGATTAAAATTTAGAGAAAAATAAATAAAAAACAAAGCACTTAATCTCGCACGCACAAAACTATTTTTTATTTATTATTTTTTTATTTTTATTTTTTTGTTTCTTTCTTTTTTGTTCACACGATCTAATTATACCTTATATTATATCTATTTGGTAACTTAGTGACGTATAAAATATTAAATACTTATCTATAATTATTAGCCACAATATGTGTTGCATCATGTTTTAAATCTAACGTCGATATATAATATCACAGACGATCTTATAATGATAATCGATACAATAACAGTCAATCAAACATGTTTTCCGAGTGACGGAATAAACGATATAATTATACAATATATATGTGAAAACAAATACTCTTCATTCTTTCATAATTAATTATAGGGTAGAGGACTCTGCACACAACTTATTAAGAACATCAATTTTCTCTGTCATTCACTCTATCTAGCTCTCTCTGCTCTTTCTCTCTCTCTCTCGCTCTCGCTCTCTCTCTCTCTCTCTCTCTCTCTCTCACACTTACTCTTCCAGTTGGTTGGTGTTGCTAGGCTAGACCTAACGGTGCACATTATTATTGTTGTTGCGGAAAAGAAAGGTGAAACGTAAGCTATACCGCATCTCGAATAAAAATCCCGTCTCTCTTGTATCCTTGTATACAGTTAAATAGACTACAATTGAATGTCTTTGTTCCTCGAATAGAAAAGAGAGGCTCCTTATTGGTCACAGCTGAAGCAGATCGATGCAGTCGTGCCAATATGGCTCCAGGCCCGCGCTCTGACATTACGAGTACTTAGCAGGCTCATCGTCAGGATCTCAAAACACTTCTCTTCAAGACGATCATTTGTCACTGGCAATCACTTCTTGTGTCCATCATTTTGTTTAATACTGTTCCAAATTTCAACATTTTACGACATACTTATTCCGCGATACGTTCATCGTATGACGATCTTGATAATCGTGCAATGTAAAAAAGAACAGTGCAAAAAGTATTACCGAAAAAATAATAAGACTTTTTCTCACGACTTTGCAAAAGGAATTAAACGGTGGCTTTCGGCCCGTAAGAGAGGCGCATAAAGTTATATTTCTTCCTCTTCAACGATCGGCAAACTGCTCTGGTGAACTAGCGGGCTGCTGCGTGCGGTAAATGCCAACAACCAGTAGTCTAGCTCCTTTTTGCATTCGACCAAAAAAGTTAGAGCGACAGGAGAGTCGAAGCCCTTTTGACGAACCAAGAAACCCTCGTCACCAAAACGTTCAATTGTAGTGTTTCGGAGGTTTAGAACGCCGAGTGGTCTGCAAACTTTCTTCTGAGGATATATCACAGCAAAATGTTCCACGCTGGTGCGATAAACTTTGACCTGAACCCCCTGGCGATGACCGCTGGGTCCCAAAAGGGTCATGTAGCCACTCATGTTCTCCGTATTCCAGCAGGAATCGATGTTAGAGTCCTTCAGACTTGTCTTGCTGAATTGCAGGAAGTTTGTATGCATGGCTACGTCGGCAGGCATCTTCGTTCAGTTATTTGATTATTTTGCTATTATGCACAAAACAGTACGGCTCTTTCGAACGTTTCAAGTCGGAAACTGGAATTTCACAAAACTTTTAATCGTCAAGTGGCTATACTGACGATGGGTAAATATTCTTATCAGTTATTTGGATTTTTTTCTTTGAAAACTGAGACTCAATTTTTGAAAATTTACGTTAAATATTTTTACAATACGATTTATAACTCCGAGTTTTACACGGCTGACACAAGCTCAGAAGCTCAATACAATGTCGCTGCGTGCAACGGACTGATTCAAAAACTTTCACTCGCCTTATTTATAGGAAGCTTGTGTCTGCTATGACGCTATGGTGGGAGAATCCCCCGGAGTCACTGCGTCTGCCACAGCCGCGACAAGCGCCACTGTACAGTGCGCGGCTCCGCCACACATATCTCTCATACGTATACGCATATATTATACGTATGTGTTGAAAAAACAAATAAGATAAATTAAGGATATACGGTTTTCTGAATACGTTAACGCTTTCAAGAGTATAATTATTCTGAACAATAAAAATTTGACCAAAAATTTTTAAATCAAGTGGTTTTATTTATAGAACTATTGTTACTACAAGTACGCAGTACCTAAAATTGAAGCAATTCGTGGCTGTGCGGTCAGGGTTATTCAAGGAAATCGGTACTTGGCTCGCAGTCAATGTTGCTTGCGTTAATTGCTTTTCAGAAACCAGACGCTACTGGAGTAAAGCCGTCCAAGAATTGTCAAATAGCGAATAGTGAAGGACAAACAATTCTTGGCATTTCCAAGCCAATGATTCGGCCAAGATATAGTTCAGTTGGAAATTTTATTATATAACGTCGTTTTTATATTCTTCGAAATCAGAACAGTCTGTCCGGAAACAGTGCATCTGTAAACTACATCACAGGTATGTATGTACACACGATGTCGACACAGGTGTTAAGTGGGTCAAATCTAATCGTAAGAATGAAGTTGGAAATTTGTCGACGTCGAAACAAATCGGATACGATTTTTGAATTCTCATTTTTCGGAGCATGCAAGATCCTGTGTATAAGTTTTGAACCGGTGACAAGATTTAAAGTAGAACTTTCCCAGTCACGTAGTCAACCTGACTAACGGGTGTTCGTCTACGAAGCAGCTTCTTCTTAGAAACTTTAAAATGTGAATTGAAATATATCTTTTAGTTTTACTTTAATACAGCTTATAAATTTAGCCGTTTGTTAGTATGCCAACTTTTCAAGCTATGATTGAATTACAATTCTCAACAACTGTGATTCAATGATTCAATCAAAGGAAAATTTCAATCTGAGGATTTTGATCACCGTTAGTAGAACTAAAAAAAAAATGAGCCGGTAATCAGGTTGCCCTCGATGGGCCTACCCTAGAACTTTTTAACCAGATTTTATAAGCTTAAAAAATAGTATTCTATGAGTAAACAGTTTAATTAAAAGACAAAAAAATGTATCATGAGCAGAGAGTGGATATTTTAATTCTGAATCAAAAACTACTGGATCGATTGATTCTAAGAGATACGTATTTGTTCCCGTACAATACGAATCTGCAATGAAAAATCCGAGCTTCCATTAAAAAAAATCAAAGTTAACCTCCATTTGACGTTGAAAATTGATTTCAAGTTCAGAGTCAAGGCCACCATTATTTGACCCCCTCAAAACTTTTTGTCTGAAACATTTTTCACCGTCTTGCTTAGTTCTCGAGATATTGGCCTGGAGAAATTAAAATGGAACACATGATACATACCGTACACACACGCCCAGACGTCTATTCGAAAATAGTCGATGGTGATTAATTATTTGGACCTTAAAACTTGGAGATAGAACTGATAAAAGCTGAACTTTTTACTTTCGAGGCGATTATAAAAGCTTCTCTTTTCTTGAAACGGGAGGTTCAACAATTTATGCAATTAGTTGCAGTTGTCTGAACTATGAAATATTATCAAATAATCTAGTCTTCGGCTACTGTCTCTTCCGAAGTAATTTTTACATGTAATTATGTATATCTCGATGCTACTTTTGACTTTTGGCGATCTCGGGGACCCCAAGATGAAAAGAAAAACTATAATTAAGATTCGTTTTATACCGAATTCTGTGCGTAGGTATACCTCACTTTGCCCCGGCCTCTTCAATACAGGTTGTTTCCTGGTAAAGTGATGTCATTTGATGCTGATCCTTATAACCTGAATCTGCACCAGGAAAATCGGGGATTTACACCCATACTACTAGATGGATGCCTTACGGACGAAACCCATTTTTTGTTCGACAGTTTAAGGTGTATTTTTCGGATTCATGGTAAAGTTGTCGATGGTGCGTCATTATTTCGGATTATAAATTGTAATTTCGTACAAATGGGCAATTCTTTATAGTGATATCACTACACAATATCCATATTTTTTTATCATCTTACTCTATTTTTTGCAAATACATAGATGAATGGTATATACAGATACATGACTGACGAATGGACGGAACATAGTGGAAAGATGAAAAAAAAATTGTAAGTATCTATATACTTACATATGTTCCTGGGAATGTTTTTATTTACGTTTTTCATTAGCTCGCTTTGATATTATACCCTTCGTAATAGAAATAGGGTGTTGTATTTTTTGTTTCTTTATTTTTTATTGAAATGAGTATATTTTCAAATATGTAGGCGATATATGTATGCCCCAGTGGATTAGGTGTTTAAAGTTAAACTGCCATCGCGGAGCCTGTCCATATATCCAAACTTTCGGAAGACTATACGAACTTTCTTTCAATACAATCGTATTTGGTATTGTGCAAGAGTATATTAACATGAAATAAGACAAATAACAAAAAATAGTTCGTTTTATTACGGTTTAGTTAAGCATAATTGCAGATTTTTGAAAACAACTGACATGAGTACTTTCATTCATTTCTCGCCTAACTGCTATCGAAATGTCTTATTGGCCATACTTTATACTTATGTAAAAAACGTATCAAGTTGTATATAAAGGCTTCCAGCAGTATAAAATTTGAAAATTTGTATTCCTCGGTTTAAGGTTGTCAATGTTGATCGAGCCCTAACTACGATGGTGTAGAATAAAATCTTAAGTTCTCTTACATACATGGCAAAATATAATGGGCTGTAAAACGTCCGATATGAATTTTTACTTAATCCCGAGCCGGAAGAAAAATAAGACACTTTGATAAGTGAAAATCTCCAACGCAAATTTTATTGTTTTGTTCAGTATTATAGGTATCCATGTATTTATGTATGTGTGTATGTACGCACGTTGTCACTTAATGATTCACCCTATAAAATTTCCACAGTTTACAATAAACACAGATGGGCAGAGATCTATATGTATTAGTGTACATGGATGAGCGTGCATATACAGAAGCCGTGTTGTCTTGTTTACTAGCTCTAGAATAGTTCAGCTTTACGATAGGAAGTTTTGTCGGAATAACAGCAAAAACATCTTGTGAATTTCCACGCGATTGTATGTATATCGGAATGTGTGTTAGTATTACTCTATTGTATAATAACACATACCTATGTGATAAATCTATATCTCTATACGTAGACTCGTACATGCGTTGTTTACCGTCTGTCTTACCGTATGTTATCGATTCAAAGATAGATGTAAAGATATATATTATAGTTAGAGATATTTACACATTGCATCCGATTCTTAAACTAAGTTATACCCAATAAAGTACCGCCATGAAATTATTGGCCTAGTCCGTATACTTTTTGAATAAAATTTTTAGCGTCATAATCAGATTTGATGATATCAAAAATATCTAATACACTGAATCGCAGACATATTCTAATAAGTTTGGGGGGAGGGGGGGGGGGGGGGGTGCATTATTTTCTAAGCTCTTGGATGAACTCAGGATACACGTCGTACACCCAAAGAAATTTTTGCTTGCAAAAACTAAAATATTATTAACTTAACAAACGATTTTGTTGTTTACCTGGTAAAATAAAATAAAATTTACCGCTTGGAAGTAGCAGAGTATTGTAATTTCCATACAGTAATATAATTCTGTTTTTTACACGTTGCGTGCAAATTAGCATATCCACGTGCTCAGCTGCTTCGATGTCATACGTATATTTGTGCAGTGTAGAGGAAACCGGGGTTAGTTGACACAATGCCAGTTCTATGTAAATTAACAATCCTGAAAGATTTCGCTATGTACGCAATAGTTCGTTAACCGTACACGATTAGCCTCACAATATTTCATGGCTATCCGATGCATCATGTTCTATCAGTTACTGAGAGATTATACACTCACAATCAGGTGTATTATAGAGTAACTATTCTAATTTTCACTCTGTCAAATGTTCGTTGTTAATTTGCAGGAAATAATAACGAACTATAGTACTTTAAGTAAGGTTAGTAATGTGTAAAATATTGCCAAGTAAATGCCAACTTGTGCCAGAAAAATTGGGATTTGTTAAACTAATGACAATACACCGGGTCTTTTCGTGAAAGAGACTCATACAGGGCGCCCAATTATATGCAATTCGTGGTACAAGTACGTTCTGTGCCATAAAAATACAAAGAAAATTAAAACGATTAACTTTCAATTTTTTTTGTTTTTCATGGCACAGAACGTACTTTTACCATGAATTACCATAATTGAGCGCCCTATGAGGCTAATCCACAAAAATATCCGGTATAAGCTAATTGAGTTCAATATTTCGTTTAGTACTTCTTCACACTTTTCGCGGGGTTACTCCGCTGATGAAAATGGATTGGCAACGATTGATCAATTGTCAATCGTCAATCGTAATAAATCGTGTTTACCCTGTCGAAATATTGAACATAATTCAATGAGACTATTGTTTAATTGTTTTTTATTGTAAGGTTGTTATTGGATTGCAGGCAATATATTCAGGAAACAGAAACTCATCATTTTTACAATTAATCACTTGAAACCGAATCATATCCAATTTTGAAATAAAAATTATGGAAAATTGGGTAAAACTAACAACTAAACAGTCATTTTGGTGTTCAATATGAATGAGGAAGTTTTAGCTAATGCCAGTTATAGAACTTATTGATGTCAAATAACAATTTTCATATTGAAACGAATACGTGACTGTATCTAAATGCTGCGTATTCGACCTCATTACCATCTAATCAATATTTTCTGATTCAGTCTCATTGACATTCGTAGATAACTTTGGTGGTTTACACTTTGTATACAAATAACTATTTTTCTGACTGAATCTTATCTTTGGACGTCATAGATACAGTTGGACTACATTAGATCTGATTAAAATATCAATGCAGAATTTACTACATAACACGATTGTACATTGCAACTTGTTTAATCTCATTGAAATCCTATTGAAAGCAAACTCTCCGACCGATTGCAACGATTCAAAATGATTTAAACTCATTAAAATCTAATCGTTTTTAATTATTGATTTTTTTAACTGGGCAGTTAGTTTTCACGGTAAAAATCTATACAGTAATTCGATAGAAGACTAGCCGCAATGTACGCATAACAACAAGTGATACAGATGGAAGTCTTCATGTTGATTTTAATGTAAGTTGAACTTTTTGAAAATATGCCTACTAGCTTGAATACAAATATAAAATTTTATATATGCAAATGTATATCCAGGCAGTAATCGAAATGCATGCCGAAACAATATTAAGAATTCTGGATATCTTGTATGCAATGCAATAAACAGTTCGTCAGTATATTTTAAAATACTATGATCAGAATTTTAAAGAGCATCGTCAATTTTCTATGCACAGTTATAAATTTGCCATAACAAATTTGTGAAGCCGTTCGAATCTGAGTACCTATTCGAAAATACGTGGCTAATTTCGGCTAGAAAGCTGAAGTGCATGGCTTAATTACATGTATACATAGCGTATGACACACAATTTGATCACGCAATGCACTGAAATATCCCAAACAGAACACACGCCTTGCCCGGTTCGATACGGGTGATTGTTACGACACGTTCATTAACATTTAAGCCGTCGAATGAAGTAGTTTTGATGTAAAAATATTTTTGGTATGTATAATCACCAGAATAAAAGTAGCATCAATAAAAAGATTTGACAGATATTAGTTAGACATTGTAAAATTTGTTAGGTGTCACAATATATCCCTATAGATACATAATTCCAACATACAAAAAATATTATTTGCGACATTATAAAAGTCGTTGGTTTTGGTGAAAAATTTTCGTCAGTCAACTAAAATATTTCTGAATATCGTGATAGATACCTATGGGGATTTCCAGGTCACTTCGGCCTAGCCGCGACATTCACAATTTTTAATTTTCACAAGAAGAAGAAACGTGATTCTCAAAGTTTAAGGTATAAAGAAAAAAAATTAGTATGCTAGTAATCGCTCGAGTACCGAAATGACAGTGAGCCATAATCAATTTTAATAAAATTTACACATTAAATTCTTTATAAGATGAAAAAAAAAAATTACACCACAGCGAAGATGAGCTTGCATTTAGTTTGGATTATTCCATCAACCCAAGAGGATATTCTAGTCTTGAACTTTTAAAACTTCGATTTTTTTTTTTGTTTGCATTTTCATACAGTGTAGGGCTTCGAAAATGTGTGCTTCAAATGTTAAGGTAAAATCCCTAAAATTCCTGGTGCTATAGACGCTTGAAGACCGCGGCCCATTGGATAGTGGTCCCCTCCACCCTTACTGTATATCCCTTACTGTTAGTGGCCCCTTCGACCTTTATGTGTGGGTTTGGGTACTTACCTATCCAATATCTCACTCAACACAATTTCTTCAAAGGTGAGAAAGGTTTTCTCTTCGGTAATGATATAGCAGATTGAGGGTAAGTTACTGAAATCAATCTTTATCCACCATAAATTCAGTCGTATCAGTCGAGTATGAGAAGCTTAAAATGGGTTTTTTTCAAAACAACATTTTTCGGATCGGGCGTGTATTTTTCTAAAAAATTACTGGACCGATTGACTAGTACTTTTGCACACCTTTCAATTGATTGTGTACTTACAACCGGGTCTAGAATTATATTGGTAGTTTGATTATTTCCCTTCCTATCTCCCCCGATGGGTTAAAAATTTTTCGAAAAAATTGAACGTTGATTTTTAATCAGCGGGCGTTTCTGTAAAAATTTTCGGACTTGGTTAGTTCTAGATCGAGCGATAACTACATTTATATGTGTACATATATTAAGAGAATCGTTGATATTATTTTTTTTTTGTTTGTTTCAGATTACTGAGACTGTCGCAATCCACGCGCCTGACTGGATCGGAATTTCGTGACAAAACATATGCGGCAGCGTATAATTTGTAAAATTTCTAATAAATTGAGTTGAAAAGACTTGTTATCACTTCGAATACTGCTTAATATGCATACGAAACCCCTGCACTGTAGGTTATAGTTTTTTCAAAATTATTTCGCAAAAATCACCTTTTAAATGGGTGTCTAGACTAGAACACCCCCCTTACCTAATCCTCGACTTTACAATGAAGATGACGCACATCAAATTATATGTTGAAACTATTCGTTGGAGGTCGATGGATCGTTGAAGAACTATTTGTTGTGTTATAGTTCAAAGAATACATAATAAAAATGTGCTCGTTAATGTCTATCGATTACCTAATTTGTGCGGAGATTCCAGTTAATAGGTGATTATACATTTCGTAATCATATAACTATTAGCCAGGTAAATGAAACCTTCCAATTTGTCACAAGCACAAGAACATAAACATGTATATATGTTTACCCAATATAATAGAATTGGTATAAACCATAGACCTTCAAATCTATGGTATAAACTTTCGCAAATTTCTGCACATATTTACACTTACCTCGTGTTTGCAGCTAATGTACATAAATTACGATATTACTGTTTTGTTGTTTATGTGATATCAATTCTCCAACGCATTCACCCAGAATAACTTGACATGATCAATCTATAACCTGTGTAATACGAAATCTACGAAATTTGAGTGGATGTTTAGACAATCAATGATCTGGACGCTCAACTAGTTGGGAAAGGGTATAAATTGTTGATTATAATTAATGATAATTAAATTGTCAAAAAAAGCTGCAAATAAATAAACAAGATTCCTAGTACTTGTTTTTATTTATATTTCTCATCAATTTATCAGCCATTAAGCACTTGATTTACTTTTGATCCCGGTTCTATTCAGTCAGTCAAGTTGTTGGTAGCTTGCTTGCATACGTCAAATATGTTTACCGCTTGAAAAATTGATTGTTATCTGTCTACCTATACATAACAACTTTGTGAATAGATAAAGTGATTTGTAAATTACTAATATTATTTTTTCTATTTATCAAACTACGGATCTCTTTTGGTTCAGCTAAATATAGACTGAACAATTATTGATTCATTGGCATTAAAAGTCGGCAAATATAGTATGTGTATATAGAAATAAAACTGCGATTGAGTCAAGTAAATACTCCGAAGCTAAATAAACTTTACAAATTCATGGGTTCACAAAGCGATGAAAAAAAAAAATCTCTGTCGTGATGTCAGCGACTTATTTTTAGTCACTATCTTTTTACTTTATTTCCTGTGAATTACACATTTTTGTGACAATACAACCACATGCTGCAAACTACAACTGATGGATTATTGATAACAACTTGAAGAAGATCCATTCTTTCCTCCTCGAAATTACATTTATTAAATCTTCGATTTGAGACAAACATTCCCAGTCTCCCCCGTATCACCAACATTACGTCAGTTTTTAGCTTGTGTTCAAAACACCAAAATATTTGAACGAATAAATCCATTTACAATATCTACAAATAAGAATGTACGATATAGAATATGTATAGATATTATACTTAATTAAATTTACTCCGTTCACTGATATTGTCTGGCGTAAAATAATGTTTATCTATTTACATGTTTTTTTTCCGTTAACTGATTAAAAAAAAAAAAAACTATTTCTTTCGACCCACTACGTGCCACTGTGTCTGCACATTATTTCAGTCTATTATTACAGCGCATTATGTGCTCTTCTCATTATTTCAGCGTATCGTAATGTTTTCCGCATTCGAGGAATACACTGAGTATCCTAAAGTATGGTAGTTTGACATCTCTGAAGACTATTAATCACACTGTTGGACATATGAAAGATTTCCGTGAAAGAAACATTTATTAAGTAATTCACATAATCAATATAACGTATCAATAAAATAAACATGGGGCATCTATGCTGGTGCCTTATGATTCCTGAAAGCCTTATCATTCCGTAACATTAACTTTGCCAAGAAATGTATTTGCTCATTCTATTCTGAACCCCGATGAAACAGGCCAAACCTCTACATTGAAGCTATCGCCATTCAACCTTACTGAAATCTATTTCGACGAACTCGCATGATCGGAAACATTCTCATCAGAGCTCTGGGTATTTTGTTGAAATTGATCCAACGAAACGAGTGAGTCTGGAATCGCACTTGTACCGGGCACCTGACTAGTCTTTCCCTGGTATTCACTCTTCCTGATATTCATTTAGTCGACCCGAGATTCTCATGTGACCGACCTAGTTAACGACTACTGAACTACTGTTCATTCTCTAAAAATAACTAAGTCGCAGCTTGCGTAGATCTATGAGACGGATAAAAAACATCAAGAAAAAAAAAGAGGTTCTGCTTGTGGGCTTGATTTAATATTGAGTTTAACGAGCGAAGTAGAATTAATTAACAGAACAATATTTTAATAGAAAATCAAATAATATTATAACAGATAATCAATTCGAATATGTTGGGAGAGGCGATTACAGTCTCGCAGGTTCCTTTAAAATTCGCCAATAATAATCAGATTGCGAATCTTCCAAACAAGCAGCTCAACAAGCGATAATCCATTTTCAGAGAAGCGACTATCGTTGCAGATGGTATTCGTAATAATCACCGAATGTTTACATGCCCATATATTATCCGTTGTATCAGTTGGAGTCACAAACAAGCATATGCCATTAATCTAAACCAAATGTACTTTTTGCAGAAACATCATCAGACTGCCATGCTTTGTTTTTCATAGCTAATTCTGTGTTTAATGTTAAAAATTGATTTTTCTGAAAGTGTATCACGATAGATTTCCAGTTGAGAATTTTCAAAAAGTTTTGCTCGATGAGTCGAAAATTCATCAACCACAAAACGAAAATTATGTGTACAGAAGGGGACTAAAACAAGTGGCGCAGTTATCTAATCGTCCTAATTAGCTAAAGTAGAATTTCCACACTATCATACTAATATAACGGACAAGCTTGTGGTCTCAAAATAGATACTACGATAGGGTAAAACGATAATAATTAGGTAGAAATGAGAAATGTGCGAGACTAAAATAGAAAATCAATGACAAATTTTCACGATGTTTACTCGTTCACTCAAATTTTCTGGCGTGACCCAGGTATAAGCTAGATGTCCGCTTACATACATACCTACGCAGGAAAATTGGTGATTACGTAAATGAAAGCTAATCGATATTCAATTATAAATTAAACGCTAATCAATTTGCAGATAAAAAATGGGTTATGGTTCACTAAAAATCCGAGCAAAACATTTTAGATATAAACAAACAAACAGATATAGTGACATGCGCTAGAGGTAGTTGTTTGTTTGCAATTTATAGGTAGCTCACTTTAGGCTGTAAGCACGTGGATGACAAAAATCGATTTTGACGGATCTGTTTACTGTTATCTATTTTCACGGTGAAAATACGTTAGTTTCGATAACAAGTCTTGAACGTGAAAATATTTACCGATTATATAAGCTTGAGTGAACGAATTTCATAAATCTCTTCCGCGCGATAACACTGAACAATGAAGCATAATGTATTTTCGGATAAATTGTACTAACAAATAATATGAAGATATTAAGGGGGTATTACCGTCTAGAAGCGTTTTTGCGAAAACTATCTAACGGTCAGTGCCGGGGTTTTTGACGCATATTAAGACATGTTTCAACTAGCAATACAAATTTTTATGAAATACTTTATTCAAATCTATAAAAGTTATGCGCTGTTATGCAGGTCGTGGCGTGAGACGCTCGTCCAATCGGGTGCACGGGTTGCGGCGATATTGGTCGTCTGAAACAAAAGAGCAAATTTTTTTTAAAGGTTAATGAATGTAGTCATCGCCTGAACTAGAACTAAATAAATAGGAAGTTTTTTCATTGGAATCGCAACTATTTGAAAATTAAGGTTTAATTTTCCCGAAAATTGCAAACTAAAACATGAGGGCGGAGCTCAAATATTCAAGCAATCGGTATCATTTTAGGTCGTACTATAGGTGAGGGTTCCCTCGAAATGTGGGTAAAATCCGAAGTCAATCGGACTAATAGTTTTTGAGAAAAACATGCGTCCGACTTGAAAAATGTCGTTTCGAGAAAAACGCGTTTAAAGTTTGCCATACATTTAGCACTGATACAGCTGAACTTACGGTGGATAACTGATTTGAGTAACTTATTCTTGATTAGCTATACCGGGAACATACAGGCAACCTTCCTCAGCTTCAAAAAAAGAATATCGAGCCGCACTCACTTCTCAATGGTCGAGGGGATGACTAGCTGCTGCGCATTAACGCACCGCAGCCTTTAAGCCTCTATCACTATGGGATTTCTACGTATTTCAAATTAATATTTTCGAGACACATTCTCAGAACCCCAAACTATAAGAAAATGCAAAAAAAAAAAACGAATGTTTGAAGTTTCTCGACGGTACCTAATACGCTCTTAAACTCGGAGATATATAGGTATACCTACATCTAACTGAAGTTGGATGACCCAGTAAATCGCGGGCGACAATTTGTTAATATCCGAAGAATAGCTGCAATGAAGACCTTTAAAGTTTGAAGAAGCCTTCTAGTTTCGTATCAGTGTCATTGGCAGTTGTTCTCTTCATCGAAATTTCTTTCCCAGACGAAACCATACTTACGTGTGCTTCTTCCGTCCCCAGAATTCTACAGGTCTACCTGATAGCTACTTTTCGAAATAATGATACTATAGTAGGGAAGAAACTGGGGCAGGACGGAAACCACCTGAAATATTACACAAAATTTTTATTTTTATTTTTTTTCAAGTTTTAAAAAATTCACCAATGTTGAAAATAAATCAGATGTTTATTTATTTTCATTTTCAAATATTTATATAAGAAGTATTAGAAAGTTTGCTGTGAATAATAGGGAGAGATAAGCAAAAGTACAGCAAAAGGAAATAGGTATAAAATTTTCGAAAATGATAATCTCCAAGGATTAATTTTTTTTAATTTTGAAAATGGATTTATGTTGCCCGTGATTTTTCGTGTTTCAATCTGTTGACAATATTTGTTATTTTTAGTTATTACAATAAGGAGTAAAGTTTAATATCGAATTTCCAAGTACGCAGAAGGATTGGTGGAAATGATTTTGTTCAATTCTGTAATATATTAGGGTTGAGAAAATATCTCTTTCCTCTTTTCGGTATTTTTCGGTTTTCTGTGGATTACGCTTTTCAAATTGAGTTGGAATCTTACAGTTAAAAAAATTGTAGTGTTGAAACTTCATTATTACATTAAAAATTTGAGTTCGTCTTATCTGATAAATTTGCTTCTATGAATCTCTTTTGATAATTATTTATAATACAACTTTGAGTGCAACTTTTATTTTTAAGCGCATAACGATGCGCTTGAATGAAGCGTAATTTCACTCTTTTTTAAAATATGACTTTCTATTTGTTGTACTATCTTTTGTCGGTGCAGTAATTCTTTTTCAGAATGAAAGTATCTACTAATGTGAATGCAAGAAATCAATAGTTGACAATATATTCTTCAATTTCGTTGATTCGCATCTCAGTTAAAATTTACAATTATTTTCATCGATTTGAATGGTTTAAGCTGCTTTTTCAGTGGTAATATCATTCTTGTACTATTTATGTGATATAATCATTATATGGGATAATTCTACGTGAAGCCAGGTAATTTTTTTATAATTTATTAGATCAACGGAAATTTCATTTCAAGAATTCATAAAACATATATATTTTTTTTTGATTGAATACGTCCAAAACTTATTTTTTTATCTATTCCAACTTCGTACCTAATGCCTTGAAGTATACCATCTTGTGATCGCAAGTGGTTTTATTTTCGACGTTAGTTTGTTTAGTCGTAAACCACAAAATTTCGTATTGATTTTGGCGATTGGTCGCTTCTTGATATTGAAAGTTTTTTGAGGATAGTCAATACCAGACATGTCATAACCTCTGGGTATACCTCAAAACAATGTTTATCCTACGTCAAAGGTCTGATACAAATTTCCTGTGCGATCGATGAAAGCTTGAGAAGGCGTACCTTCCGTGAAACGCCTGGAACGCGATTACCCTCAATACATTTGTTCTTTTAAAATGTGTTCAATTTAGGAGTCCTGCGCGACGGATTAGGATAACGATCAATCTTGTTAATTTAATTTTGTTATTTTAAATGTTCTCAGCATAAAAAAACGTGAAAACATCCGGACGTGTTAATGATTTAGTTTGAATTTATGGTTTTCAATTTATTTTGATCGATAAGCAACGTTGTTCCTGCTATCAATTGACTAGATTTTTTATCTCAGTAGAAATTTAGTCAGAACGCAATATTCCTTTGAAATTCTGTTTATGTAAACCTAAATTTTCAACTTGAAGACGTCCTACGACACCTGCAAACAAACTCCGTGAGACCAAAGATTGATCTTCAAGTCGTCATTTATATCCTAGCTGAGATCATTAATTTTTTCAACTGCATCAGCACTTTTTCGTCCAGGCGAATTTTTGAATATTCTTATAGCATGAGATTTTTAAGAAAATCTCGTTAATATTAGGAAAGGTTTGAATCAATCCAGTCGAGTCACCCCATGACTCTACTGGATTAATTTAAACCTTTCCTAATATCAAAAATTCGAGTGCTAACTGCAAGATGTACGAAATCTCGTAAAGTTCGATAACTGGTAATCCAGTACGAATATAAATCTTTTAATTGTTTCGAATTAAATTGACTGTGTGGATTTAAAGCATTTTTCAATTGCTAACAATATTTACATGCGTCATGAGGTGTTTGCAAAGTATACGATTCGTCAAGTCATATTTTGATTATAGGTATGATATTTTTGGAGATTTGCTTCCGCGCTAGGTTTTGGCTGAAATCCAGAATTCTGGCTTGTGCGTGTTTGCGAATTCTTGGTATAAAATCACAATGGTGTTTGCAGCCTCTAGTCGCTTATATATGTGTACATACTTCAAAACAGCTTATATTAGATTACTTATTCGTTTGAAAGTTCAGATAGCGTTGCATTCAAATCCAAAAATAAATTTTATCGACCGTTTCAAAATTGCTTTTCGTTCTATAGGTGGTACTTTATCTACCATGAGTTATTGGTATTTGGTAGAACGTACTAGAGAAATGTAAAAAATCCTTGATTCCAATATTAATTACAGTCAAAGTTAGAGCATTTCGCGGTCCTAACAAATTCGTGACGGAGTTTACCTTTTGTTCTTAACATTTCCATTTGTTAACAGAAGATTGGAAATATAAGAAAGGTCTGTCCGACAATCTGGTCAAATGGTCTCAAAAATGCTGAGATAAAAAACATCTAAAATTCACAAGGTTTCACATTCAAATGATATCTGGGTTTAATTTGAAGGTTCGTTTCTATCAGAAAACAATTGATCCTCAATTTTTTACCGACAACCCATATTTTTCCCTCTTTTTAGAATCAAGATTATTGTTTTCCGAGGTTAAAACAGTAGAATTATTAAGAGGCTGTTCATAAAATACGTCACACAAAATTTCACCTTTTTAGACCCCCCCCCCCCCCCCCGTATGCGAACGTATTTTATGAACGGCCCCTAAGTAGCTGGTTTCTCAATCATCGAATAATTTTTACCAATTTTTCAAATTTATAAATTCAAATTTTGAAATGAAAAAATCAAAAAAATCTAATGATGTCGTTTAATTTGACACGTTTCCTTCTACGAGACGAAAGGCGGAATTTTAAAGTGATTTTGTTTTGAATAAGTTAGCGAAACGTATTTAATCTGTAATAAAAACGATTTTCGTACTCGTCCATAATTACCAGATCGTTTGAACAATCTACGAAAAGTCCCGAATAGATCAAT
The DNA here is from genome assembly GCA_963924015.1 of Macrophya annulata. Lineage (NCBI taxonomy): Eukaryota > Metazoa > Arthropoda > Insecta > Hymenoptera > Tenthredinidae > Macrophya > Macrophya annulata. The sequence goes on from OZ001260.1 coordinate 17,026,646, forward strand.
CACGTAATAATCAATCGACAAAATGTTTTTTGAAACTCGCACTTCATTTTTTTTTTTTTTTTATCGGGGATACAAAATGCAGAAATTTCATATCAAGTTTTTTGTGTTGTTCAGCAGCGAAACATTCACAAAACATATTTAAAACCTAGTAATCCATATTCACTTACTTTACCGTATAGAATGCCAATATTTCGAATTTCGGAAATGCGATTACTAAGACAACGAGGAATCTTAATTTCGAAATTGTAATTTCGAAATTTTAATTTCTGATCAATCAATCATAATGCCTAATTGTATGAACGCATAGGAAAGCCGAATAACTGTTTCACCGAAAGATTATCCATCCCCACGGACATTAATTCGAGAATGTATTTTCAGTCTATTTGTACTTCGAATGAGTGAAATATAGAACCAAATCAAGTGAAGAGATTGTATTTTCAAAAATTAAAATTGATAACAACTAGAAATTTCAATAGCTAATAAATCAAACGTAAATATGCTGAAAACAAGGTTTCAGTAGGTATAAGATTCACTCGATAACAAGCAGTAAGAGTAAAGCTTATGGATGGAAAATGTAGAAGGGTCGAACTTTCGAAACACGAAATTTCGACTTTTTGAGTTTCGTCTTTTACTTTAATAAGTTAGGATTTATAAACTTTTTCAATATACTTTCATACTTTAAGATTTAAGCAGCTGAAATTTTAGAGTATCCGATATTTTCGTCATATGCGAGTAATTCCACCTCAAATCGGTCGGATTTAAATCGTATGAAATTTTTTTTTTTATTTGTAAAGAATGCGAAAAAGTTGATACTTTTTTTAGCGTTCGACAAAAATATTTTGTTCACGGAAGTTATAAACTAATGCATTTTGTCACAAAACCCGTGCGCGGTTGACTTTATAGAAATTAATATCTCCGGTTCAATTCATCGTAGAGAAATGGTGTACAACTCATTTTGAAGGAAAAGGAATACACTTTCTGAAAATATTTGCAAGATCCCGAAAAATTTAAAATTGTAACCGTTATAAACAATCGAAATGTTTATCGATTTTTTCCTCAAAAATGGACATTCTTAAAATTTTTAAACAATTTGACCATATTTCTCATTGAATTTCACTGAGTGTAGAATTTTTGTACGATGGTATTATTTTTTGTTTTCTTGTGATGTTGTTTTTTATAAGGTGGCGCGCGCGCTTCGTGTAGGACTACGCTGCTCCGGGGTCAGCGAATGGCACAGCACGTCTCGTCGACGCGGTGTTTTTCTACACACGAGCCGTTAGACGAGTCACGCGCGCCGCCTTATGAGAAATACCTTCAAAACAAAATAATAATAATAATAATACCATCGTACAAAAATTCTACACTCTGTAAAATTTAATGAGGAATATGGTAAAATTTTTTCAAAATTAGAAAGATGGCCGTTTTTCCGAAAAAAATCGATAAACATTTCAATTGTTTACTATAACGGTGAAAATTCACAATTTTTCTGAAACTTGCGAAAATTTTCAAAGAGTGTACTTCTTTACCTTCAAAATGAGCCACAGACCGTCTCTCTACGGTTAATAGAACAGGAGATATTAATTTCCAAAGTTAACCGCGCGCGGGTTTTGCGACAAAATTCATTAGTTTATAATTTCTGTAAAAAAAAATATTCTGGCCAAACGCCGAAGAACATGTCGACTCTTTTCGCATTCCTCACACAAAAATAAAATTTCATACGATTTAAAAAATACGATGTCAATTAATGGCCGATTTGATGTGCAATTGTCCATATATTTTGCCCTTCGCGATTTGGCCTATTTTCGTATTTAAGTTCCATAAAACTTGTCTCGACGTTTTCGGGCGCTTAATCTTTCTTTAAGTAATTCATGGAAACTCGAAATCTTGCCATTTGAACATTTGGCATTTCGCTCATTTTCATGTTGGAGATTTCGGTCAAATTACGTTTTGGTTTTTCGAAATTTCGACCCCACGCATCCTTGTTACGAAATATAATACCATGGAAATGAATTGGGCATTTGACTGCTGATTATTACGATAAATGTATTCAATTCTGGAGTAACAAACATTCGCAAATTGATATTTGCCTTTGTTGCAAATGGCTATACCTTAACAAATAGTTTTTTCCTTGAACTGTAACTCATTTCTGACTTACAATGAATTAATACGTTTATAGTATCACTGAAATTACTCATTGGAATGTTTCCCCGAGTAAGATCCAGATTTTAGATCACCGAGTTATAATGTAGTCAACAAACATAACTGTTAACGTTAATTATGAGTTTGCCCTTAAGCCGGACAGAACTGGTTCTCAATTGTGGTAAACTCCTTCTATTTATACATACCTATAACTACCTACAGCTTGTCTATTCGGTTTAATCACTTCACGCGCCGCCATCAAATAGCGAATAAATTCAGAAGTCAAATCATCGGTATCTTCAAAATGGAGATTAAATATCGCGGATGTCAAAATAGATCGGCATGATGTTTTTTGGACGGGATTTAAAACCGTCAATTTAAGATAGTTGCAACTTTTGCCTAAACTGAATAGACAAGCTGTACCTATCACATTTTACAATAGCAATTTTTTTTTCATACAGTCTCCACACATAGGATAACTTCCGATGAACAACAGAGGCATATCTTACTTCATCAATTTCTTTTCAACCGTTTCGTACCGTTTTAAAAAAGGGAATATCTTATGATCACCTTGGGAATGAAAAGTTGAGTTTTCATCAGATCTCCAGGTTTAATTTTGAGGTGCAGAGAATCGCCCATGACGATTTTTAGATGGATATCTATGTGTATGTGATCAATTTCTTGTCCGACGATACTTCGAGAACGAATGATCGAGTTTCCTTCTTCCTTGTATCAATCGATGGGTTCCTCTCTAACTTACAACTGATCAGATTTTAGATTTTAATGATCCGATAGTTTTCGAGTTATTAGAGAACAAGATTTCGAAAACATAATTTCAATTGATGATATCTCCAGGACTAATCGACAGATTTTGATGCGTTTGGTCTTAATCTCTAGGACTAACTTCAACTTAAATCTGCTCAAATTTCAGAATTACTTGGTTCGGTAGTCTTTACATTTCTGTTCTTTTTAATTAAACTTATCACTCATAGAATACTACTTTTTGAGCTCGCAATATCCATGTGGGAATTTCTAGGGCTGGTCCATCGAAATTCAGCCGAATTACCTCCTTGTTCTTTTATATTGTTACGAAGGTCAATATACCCATCACATGTAGTTCACATGGTCAGTTGCCATTTTAAATAAATGATGTTAACAAACTGCATATGTTTACCGTTGCCAATTACATCCGGATTATTGTGAATATTAGTCTTGTTCGAGACCCTAAACTGAAGGCACGTATTTTCAATATCACAAAATATTCCCAAAATACCAATTCTCTGTGCCTTCTTTCGTGTACTCACTTTATTCTCTCTATCTCTCTTCATTCACTCAATTATCTCAGAGACTCATTTAATAATTTTTGTAACGCATGCACGATTTTCGCGTTTTTTGACCTATTAAGCGGGCCTAAAGTGACCGTTTTCAGACTAGCGGGCAAAAAAAAAAAAAAAAAACAAATCAAAACGCCCGCTATTTTTTTTTTTTTTGCCCACTACTCCAGTAGCGGGCGTTTTCAAGTTTTTTTTGCCCGCTAAAATATTTTTCAAGATTTTCAAGAAAATTATCAATGATTGAAATAAAATCTAACAAGTTCGTAGTGGCCGTTTTAAACAACAGTCACATCAGTCCCGCTTAATATAAAAAAATCGAAAAATCCATACATGCGTTACAAAGAATATGATGTGCACCAAGGGCTAAGCGGGCTTTTTAACCTCGTGTGGTTGCAGTATTCGCCTTCGGCTCGTACTAGCTCGCCTCTGACTCGTACTGCAAACTCCACACTCGGTCTAAAGAAGCCCACTTTACGCCCTTGGTACACAATATACTATACGGACTCCATAAACTTCCATTCTATAATAATATCATATAAGCCGTCGAAATTCACAGTTGTTGATTCTAAATATATCTACCAGCAACAAAACTAGGAGGAAAGGAGCCCGTTGCAATACACATAAATACTATAATGGTTATGGAAGTTATAAATAAAAAATTATGACTTTTCAATGTGTATCAAGTAGAATTAGTAAAAAATTACTTGAGAACGTATTACAATAGAGTCTTACCGATTATCGAATATAATAATCAGAATTTTTCAATTTTTTTTCAAGCTCGTTTTTTCGAGTTACGAAAAAAAAACACGACATAATCGTCTGGATAAACCGACTCATCATTGCGATAATTGACAATTGGATAATCGACGTTCTACCGTGTACGTACTTTTTCTTCATTACACAATACATCAATGCCACTCTATAATTATACCGTTGCCGTATTCTGACGTGCTCTTTCTAATTACGGATGATGATTTCTTGATGGTTAATCTAACTTATGAGAATATGTATACCCGACTTTATAATATAATTATAACACAATATTCATGCTCATTTCTAAGAAATGATTGCTTCATTTTTTCTAGTGCGGCTTGAAGGATTGTAAATTAGATTGTTGGAAGCAAATTGTGATGTGATCTGTTGACGTGGAAAATTCATTACGAACGAGATACTGCAGCAGAAAATATTGCCTGAATATATATTATAGGAAGTACTGCTACTTTGACGGACCATAGGTATGCGGCCTGATTCTTCGATAAGAGAACCAAGTATATAATGTTCACTCAACAAAAAGTTGTCCAAGCCTAGGTAAGTTTTCATACAGGAGTATCAGTTGAACAGCTGCTACCTACCAAGTCAGCTACAGTTGCAGGCCACTCCGAAAGTAACCGCGCTTGCGGGTCACCTCATGCTTGGTAAAGAGATAGAGGTCTAGTTACAGCCTTTTTTACTTCTTACTAAGATTTTTACTAAACATACCTGAAAAATCGATACTTCATGTTTCCTGGGAAAATATTCGGGGGGGTTATCCCCATCTTCTGAAAAATTCTGGAAACGCTTATACCGATTGTTTTTACTTGACGGTTAGCTAATTTGACGAATAAAATCAGTTATGAACAAGATTATTTCGTTTTGTCTATAACAAACTTCTAGAATCTGATCAAACAATTCGGAATACCATTCAATGTAAATAAGATAAACATGCATTGATCAGAAGGTTTGATGAGATAACCTTTTCAATCATCTTGGACTATAATTTCTGAAGAATTTATACTTGAAAATTAGCTCAGAAGGTTACCTGCAGCTTGGACTGAAATATCGAGGTATTGTTTCGTTGGACCTGCGAATAAATTAATGTAAAAAATTCCTGAGATTCTTGTTCAGTGGCATTGCATGCCAAATCGGCAACCCGTGATCCGTTGTATTTTTTATTTGGCTGAATTTTCTTCTCCTTACAGTACCCATTGAAAGCAGCTTCCATGATTTTTCAAGATGATATGGATTTTCGAAAAAATTTTTTTTTTCAAATTCCCATAACTCCGTAAAAAATTGCCAAAACCCCAGAAACAAGGGGGTAAAAATTTTTGTTTTGAAGTGTACTTTTGTTTAAAAATATGTACGAAAATTCTAAAGAGAGTATTTCAAATAGTTCTTTGAAATTTGAAAATTAATTATAAATTGGATATTTTCTTCATATCTCTTCAAGTATAACATATACATATTTCATTCACGAGTGAGCATGACGAATATTATACATTAGGCTGGTCGTTATTCGGGGTGTGGTTAAATTTTAATCGGGCTACTCTCCACAATCGGCTTCAATTAAATGAAAACAAACCCTGCAGCTAATTTAGATTTTGATTTTACAATACCCTAAAATATACATAACTATACAATTTTGTTATACTTTGAATTAATATTTCATCGCAGGACTACTTATTTGCGAAAAAATCTATAATTGTGAGAAATTAGTGGGCATCAATGGTACTACTTGGGAAAAACATTAGCAACATCTATGAGGCATTCCATGTCAACTGTACACTACTTGAATCTGACCTTTTCTTTGAATTTGAAAAAATATCGTGTTGATAATTGCAGGCATCGAAACATGGGAATGTATTTTGAATGGAAAAGTTCATCCCCTGTAGACAAGGGTTATACATACATATGACACATTCCATGTGACTTCAGCCACCAAAAAAAACGACTATGCCCCAAAAATTTTCTCCAGATTGGGTTATAAAAGTACAATACTTTTGCCAAGTATTATGCCGAGTTACATGCATTTAGCGTTTTTTCTTTAAACGGAGACATCCCGAAAAATGTGCTTCATATCGGAAATCATTAGAAACGTGAAAATTCGGTCATTTCATCGATTACAATAAATAAATTTATTCATCATATTTCGACTAGTCTAGACCCAACTTTCGAGGGAAAAAAAATAAAAAAAAATTTGCCCTGACCAAGAACTCATTGGTATTCGTATCATTTATTTTTTCTTATATTCTGCAAGTGAAATCGAAGTTTTATAAAAAATTGCGTCACGGAGAAACCGGCCGTTTCAAAATTAATTTTCAATTGTTGAAATTAATTTTGAAATGGTCGGTTTCTGGCCATTTCATTTCATTTTATTTTGATTCCCGGAAGAAAAAACGCCAAATGCGTGTAACGCAGCGTGCAAATCACTATGGGCCGGAATACTTGGCAAAAGTATTATACTTTTATACTCCGATCTGAAGAAAATTTTTGAGGTTTATTCATTTGTTGGGTGGCTGAAGTCACATGGAATGTTTCATATATTCAAAGAAAAATCTGGATTGATTACAGGATTTGCTTTCATCCATTTAGAGCCAATTTGAGGAGGGGGGGCGGTGAGAAAAAATTTCATTCAAACTTCAATTGAAATAATGACCACTCTTTGGCACATAGTATTCCTAATACACTTCATTGCTAGATTACGATAATGATTATACTTCATTCCTGAAATGTTAAAAATGCAGCTGCAAATGTGGAATTTGTATATGCATGCAGCAAATTTTAATATTGTTACAAATGTTATTTTAAATATTACCATTTTTCATTCTTGCATGGAATTACTGCTTTTTTTGCTTCACCTGATTATTGGATTCTCTTACATTGAATTAATGGCTTTTCTTCTGCTTTTTCATCCCTAATGGATACATCCCGAGATATATCCTCTTCGAACTAAATTAGAAATACGGGCCTTTGAACGAGTCCTGAGAATTCCTGAACTGCTCGAGCGCCTCTAACGCTCAGCCTGGGGATTCTATTGTAATATTAAACGCGAGTTCTCTTCGTTGGGATCTCTATGATTTACTACATTGAATACTATTCTCCACTTCACGGCGACTTGTAATAACTACATCGCTGGCGGACGAAACGGCAGAACTCTATGATACCATCGAGGAGCTATAAGAATAGCTCCTCGGTGTATACCTATACACACTATGTCGGTGGATAAGATTAGCATTCACAGACAAACACTGTCGATAAGATCAGCATTCACAGACACACACTCTCGATGAAAATCAGAATTTTCAGGCACATACACTATCGATAAAAAGCATCATTTGTTGTTCACAGTGAATGTCTTTAGCGTAAGAATGCGACGAGTGACAACATCACTGTCGTAGTTTTTATCGATAACTCAAAGTAGAGGGGAGGGTACACCATTAACACAATATAATTTCCTTCAGTATGCCTTGCGGTCGTATATTCTAGCTTTAGAATATAATATAGGTGGAAACCAACCGAAGGATTTTTACAGTAACAAAAAGCGGATGAAATGAATAAGATAACAAAACGGCATGTTAACAGAATAGCATTGCTAGCAAAATAGAAATACCTACAGTCGGCAATAGTTGGAACAAGTTACAGTTTTTACGACAATAAGCCTAACTTAATTAATCCAATTAATTAAGTGGAACGGCATTTACGAAAAGACGGTATCAGCTAAAGCATACGTTGAAAAGATTCGTTATAATGTCACATCCTCTGGACCTAGTGTCGCATAGCCACACAACTCCAATGGTTACTGAAGAGCTAGAAACCTATGTTACCTACAGTTACACTAGTATCCTGCCCGACTAATCCTATGTTCTTCTTCTTCTTCTTCAATTCCGGATGCTTAACTCCCGAGAACCCTATGTTCTTCTTACCCTGTGTAGGTGTTATACCATAAAATAGAATACAGCAGTTAAGGTAATGAGTAAGTACCGTAAGCTATCACCGATTACCGAATCCATTAACATCGTAAGACCAAGAATGATATTATCTACCGACTTCAAAAACCTAGAGCAGGAACACAGACAAGACCAGATAAGGAGTCCTTAACATCGACTACCTAACATCCAGCACACGCATTTTAGAACCCTAATAAGAATATAGAGAAAACTAGGAGCAACCGAAACCAAATAGAAAAAGATATTCAGATCTACTCAACTACAGATAAATAAGAGACAGAGAGTCTGAAAAGTAACATCAGCATGCATATGAACCCAAGAAGGAAAAACTCTTCTCGCATAAGCTGATCTTAAGAAGAAAACTATGGTATAAAATATATATTATATACATACACACATTTATGCACAGTATTTGACCAATAAGATTGAGATACATTAAACCCACTCCCTCAAAAGGAGTTTGCAAAAGGCAAAACCCTTTTTGATAAGTCCATAACGCGATTGCTCAATCTATGGAACGATTTAATGTAAGCCCCACTCTAAAGAACAAAACCCTTAAAAGGGAAGAACCAGTTCAGCGAAGCAGACTTTTTTCAATTCATTTCTCAGTTCACTTTTAGATACTCTTTTACGGCTTACTTTAGAACATTTTACAACACTTTTAGAACAGTTTTTGAGCAACTTCCAAGTTTTATTCAATCGGATCGTGATTTCATCTTGGTGAGTTTTCGAACGAACATTTTTTTTTTGCATAAGCATTCCTTTTAAGAGACATTTCCGTGAGTTGATCGGTTATCGTACACGGAGAAAAGCTTATAGAAAACGTTCCCATACTTCGTATCGTAATCGTGAAACATACTTGCAATATGGGGATCATTCCGATATTTATGCATTCCGCTACTATAAAAATAGCAACGTCCTGGTTATATAATTAATTAATCATTGCTACACGTGTCACACAAATAGCAGTTCTTCTTTAACCTGTACGTAATTTGGGTGTCTGCAGAACTCGAGTCTTATGTGTCCCCAAATATTTATTAGAGCCCCTTGTATTGTTTTATAATATTTATCATATAAAGAATATCGACTTTTTAGAGACTATCGTATACGAAGAGCTGAGTTCTAAAGTAATGCACATATTAGGATATTACGGTAATTGTAGCACTTCATTTCTATCGTATAGCAATCATTACCCTACTCTCGATATTATTTTATAGGAAACAATAGAAGATAACGCGATGCAACACCTATTATAACGTGTTTTCATATACAAATGAATTACTCTGTGCCCATAGTATTGTAATTATTATCGTACAGAAAACAGGTATTTTTCCACGATCCAGGAAGTACGGTAGTGTCTTGGCTACATTTATATGGTTATGTATATGTATAGCAATGCATGAGACTTGTATAGCAAAGATTTCTATACCGTACCGGGGTTACCAATATCCTGCAGGGTAGATTTTAAAACTTATGCTGATTTGGACTAGTTTTGCCGCTCCGCTCCGCTCCGGCGCGGCGCAGCGCCTCTTCATTTCGCAAAAGACCTGAATTAGTGAGTTTGGGAGCAGAGTACCTACATCCTTTTCTTTCCTCTTGTCAGAAACAAACTTCTTTGAAGAATTTTGATTCCTGTTATACGATACAGTTGAATTTTTAATACAGTAGATTAAAAATTACTATACAGTTTTGAGTATAATAAGGCATACTGTATGGTGAATTTTCAAATATACTTGGACACGAACTAGTACACTTTGTCGTAATGTTTCATGCAATTGCAAGCGATATTCGCTATATAGGTTCAGTAGCATCGAATATACGACTACAGTGGTAGCTGCTGTGCTGGTATGGCGATTATTATTAGATTATAATTTAGTAGCAACTAAACTGCTCTAAAGCCGGCTGCCATATTAGTATGGTGATCCTTGCTATACCACGCGTATAGTAATGCGTATGCAGTGAAAATTTCCATACAGTATTGTAGAATCTACCATATTGCAAGTATGTTCCACCATTCCGCTACTGTATGGCACTTCTTTCGTTATGTTTAATGAACGATTCCTATGAAATTCTCTCCGTGTATCATTCTCATTCTTACGAATTACCCAGAGTAATTCTTAAAACATCTACAACCTTTGGGTCGCTTTCCGATAATTGTTTACAATCGCTCAAGTCTCAAAATCCGTTGGTCAAGTACTCAGTACAACAGATTTGTCAAGTAAAATCAAAGTGTATTCATAACGGTACTTGAATAAACCAGTTACCATAATACAACCCGGTTAATTATCATTGCTCAGCATAAATTCATCCCTCTGCATTTAAATACTGATTATTAGTTGATTTGCTTATTCAATTCATTCCTTATACGAATCAAGTCGGTCTTACAAAGCCCTTCCGATCATCGTGGCTATAGACGCAAGGATTATATCCTTATAAAAACCACGCTATAGTGGAACTTCACAGGCAACATAAAGACGTCCCGCTATGTCCCGAACATTATTTACCACCATGGTAAAAATAGGAAGCTCGCGACAGCGCTCTGCTTAAAGAATAATATGTGCTGCATCTAGCAGTATTTATCTTTAGGCATGAAGCTGACTCGCGTGCATCGAGTCCTCAAGTTTTCACAGTCTCCATGGTTGAAGTCATATATCGATTTGAATACCAACTTGAGAAAGCAATCTCGAAATGAATTCGAGAAAATTTTTTACAAGCTGATGAATAACTCGGTATTCGGCAAGACCATGGAGAATGTGCGAACGCATAAAAATGTGAAAGTGGTACAGACATGGGAGGGTAGAGCTGGAGCGAGAACGCTTATTGCAAAGCCCAACTTTGATAGCTGCATCCTACTTGATAACGAGGTGGTTATTATCGAGCTTAAACGATTAAACGTCTGGTTCAACAAACCAATTTACGTGGGGGCTGCCATCCTGGACCTGTCAAAAATTATATTATATGATTTTTTTTCCATTTCTTACCCTCATGAATTCGGTCTAGACTTTTCGAAAAAATCTGAATAAATTTTTTCATTGTCGTCGATGAAATGACCGGATTTTTACATTTTTTGGGATATCTCCGTTAGAAGGAAAACGCTGAATGCGTGTAACTCAGCGTATGAATCACTATGGGCCATTATACTGGGTAAAATTATTGTACTTTTACACCCTGATCTGTAGAAAATTTGAGTCATTTTTTGGGTGACTGAAGTCACATGGAATGCGCCATGTATACCATGAGCGTCAGGTGAAATGGATCAGTGAAACGAAGATAGCGTTAGCTTTCTTGAACTTTAAAGGAAGAACCAATACATTAAGAATATCCCTAGTTCAGTCGCAATTTCATGTGCTCACTCTATGGTCCGCGGCTGCAGCCATTATATTTGGTCGTCAGATGTCAGAAGTTTTTTCATGGTTATGATAATGTAGAGTTGTACACGAAATAGAGTGAGAGTACGTGATGAATGTTTGAGAAATTTATTTAACAATTTATAACAATAGATCAGCGGACTTCAGAGTTTTAGTTAATCGTTACTTATTGCAATGAAAATGTAGTTGAAATTTCTTAATGCCATGTTAACTTCAACGAAATAAACATCACCTTCCGCAAATTGAAAAAAAAATATTGGTTAATATCATACTTGTCTGGACTATTTTTTGCATCGTAATTCACTCTATTTCGCATCAGTCGACTCCGAATCTTTATAACCTGTGCAACATTATCTTGAAAAACATTTCGACAGCTGTCTAACATATTCAATGGTGGTCCACGTCTACGCTTCTGAAGGCCTAGGGATATTTTCGCGATAGGAGTTAGTTCCTCTTATAAATTTCAAGAAAGCTAGCGCCATCGTCCTTTCACCTGGCGTTCACAGTATATATAATGTACTTAGCGCGAGACTCTACCGAGTCTCTTGATTACACCAAAGTTGAGACACCGTCCAGAATTCCACCTCTAGGGTCAAATACAAGTAGAAAGGTAAGAGCGTGTGATTCCGGGAAATCAATCAGTGCGGGTTCCGCCGGCATTCAAACTATCTGCAAAAAAATTTCCACTATAAAACTGATCGTTGATGTAGTACAAGGATTTGGCACATTCAGCGATAAATTTGTAGTGAAAGAATTCGCTGCAATGAGCATTCGCATATCAGAGGGACATCAACTAGGTCTGACACGCATCCTCTTCAAACCACCTTGCTCACAGATGATCCTACCACAGGCGTTGAGGAGTCAAAATCTCTGGTTGACGAGACATTATTATGGAATGTCATGGAATGTTGGAGACACACCATACAGTGATATGGAGGGAATTGTGTAGGGGATTGCGGCGGATGCATGTCGCATCTATGTAAGGGAGCTAGAGAAAAAATAGTGGCTCGAAAGAATCGTTAATAATAGTTTAAAACCGGTAATTGGTTTAGTGGAATTGGGCTGTCCGAACTTTCGAAGGCTACGACACGAGTCGAAAGTAATTCACTGGTATGGTGATTGTTACGGGGGTGTACCGGAGTATCGCTGTGCTTTCGAAAATGTCCAACGGTTAACTAATTGGTATTTGGAGAGTGGGACGGCTGATGTATATGAACCTAAGAGTTTGTTCGAACTTCGCACACGTCTTGACTCCACACCGAGCCCTCAACATCAGTACCATTGACAACCTGATTTATCAAAGTTCTTCGGCAGGGCTAGAAGACATCGATTTGCGTAGAAAAAGGTAACGATAATATTTTCCGAACATGTAAATTATTATTCATTTTTTAAAATGGATATTAAAGTGCTGATTCAATAAAATTATTTTCTCATTCAGAAAGGGAGTAAAAAAAAAAAAACAATAGACTTCATCAAGCTGAATAATGCTGTACGTATGGTGGACCGCCCAATGAAAAAGATGTCCGAACCTAAGGTTAGCGAGAAGTATCATGTTACGAGCATCAAGATGGTGAAAACGAAATTTGGTGCGGTGGTCGTGACAACGATTGCGAATGAATGTAATATATTTCTGCTTGGACGAATTTTGTTTTAGTTCTCAAGAAATCAATTCCTTGGAGCCAAAAAATTTATTTTTCTGCACCAAAAAATTCATTCTTTTGGACCAAAATAGTTATTTTCTTGACCAAGAAATTTATTTTATTGAATTGAAAATATATTCTGTTGTATATTTTATTTATATGACATATTTCAAATGTATTTCTCACTATTTTAGAAATGTAAAATTTTACAATAAATCAAAAATTACAATAACGTTCACTTGTATTTGCAGTTTAAAAAGACACTGGCAACGTTACTTTGACAACAAAATCACAAACCGTACAAAAATAACAACGACCGAATCTAAAACCAGGGAACCGTAACAGACTGTCCACCCTGCACCACGTCGGTGTTACCAGACTTAACCACTTGACACCAAGAGCTCGAAAATTACACCAAATAACCAGTCGTTTTGAAAAATATTCTTTCAAATTAACTAAAAAAAAAAATGCATTTCATTTAAGGATAGACTTAACATGGCAAAAAGTGAATTTAAGATCGGTTCTTTACAATGTTTCACTGAAAAATTAAACACCGCTACTCTCACATTTCTTACAAGCCAGCTACGTAATCAGAATAAACATTGTAAAGGACGAAGATATACTTTAGTCGATAAAATTCTAGCTTTCAGCCTGATGAAACAAAGTGATCGGACTTACAGGTTATTAAGAAAAATATTCGCTTTGCCAAGTAAAGAATCCCTAAGAATCCTTCTTCAAAAAGTTGATTTACAACCAGGTATTAATGCCCCTCGTTTTCAAAAACTCAAAAGGACTGCACAAACAATTAACAAAAAAGATAGAAAGTGTACGGTACTTTGGGATGAAATGTCCTTAAAACCAAATTTATTCTTCAACCAAAACCGAGATAAGATTATAGGTTTCCAAGATTATGGACATGGTAGGTGGAAATCTAAATTCGCGTCTCTCGCGGCTTTGAGGTAATAACAACAGTTTGTGATCAAGGAGCGTGCAATCGAGCAGCGATAAATTACTTATTAAGAACAGGACCTGGAAGACGTATGACTTTTCGTATTGGCAATAATAACATTTTTCCACTGTACGACCCACCACATTTATAAAAAGGAATCCGCAATAATTTACTTACGAAGAAATTACACTTCGAACTGGATGGGGAGGCAAGGACCGCAGAATGGCAAGATATTATTGATCTGTATATGATAGATTCTGGAGATGGCGAAATGAGGATCTTAACAAGATTGACATGTCTTGCCTAACAAAATCAAGAAAATGAAGGTATTACATTTCAGATATTATATTCTCAGTTTGTAATATGATTGTTTTTTTTTTCTTCTGATAGATAAAATCAAATTTTATTTGTAATCAGATATATTGTATAAATTTTACAACTCTACGTTTACTTTGAAATTGCAAAATTGGTTAAATATTGGTCGGTAGTATATTTGAAAACATTATAATTTGGTGTAATTACCAATTGTACTGACTTTACAAACTAGCCAAGCAAGTCAATAACTCACCTACTAAATTTTAATACTAGTATACATCTCACACAAGTCATACTGCGATCGACTATTTTTGGTATTAGTTAATCATAACCCTATAATAACATTTTCATATAACATTACCTGTCAATTCGTTCATAACAGGTACCTTACGCGGCACGGGTCTTCACTCAATCTGCATCAGCAGTAAGGAGGAGATTTACACTATGGAACCTGGCGAGTACTACAGCTATATGCACTGCAGATCTATGTCAATTCATGGATCAAACCTTTGACAGTGTCAATGGCTATCAGTTAGGTGCACCACCCGGAAAAGAACTCAGATCTGCCGTAAAGTCTTCTACAAAACATATTGAGCACTGGTACAAAGCTAACAGTTTTCGACAGTATGCGATATTACTCTGATAAACAAAAAAGATTTGTTCAACCACCGTCTGTAATAAACTGGAAAAATACTTTTTAACACAGCGTGCGGAAAGTGCGTTTTTCCATACCTGTGGAGCGTGCGGAAAGTGATTGTGCCTCGTACTGAATCGTAATATGACACAAATTTTCATTGTGGAATTAAAACAGTATGCTGTGTCAAAATTTCTTATATGTGCGAGCTGTACACTAGGTGCGTTGGATTCGGGAACATATAAAATTGCACCCAAATGTTTTGTTTTATTTGTTGCTACGGTTATACTAGCATATCAGCAGATAGACGAAATCTGGTGCAACTTCATTAGTGTCTTAGGTAATTAAACGCAATTGTTGGATGATCTACGATAGTTCATTAAATTCTAAACCGATATAGTGTGTACATCGCAAAAATGAGCGATTTCGAGTATGACGATTTTGTGCCTCCAGATATTCTCGATGCAGCAAAAATTGTGTCAATTAACTTATTGGCCGATAAATCGAAGCAGCGTTATACGGCAACGTATAACGAGTTCAAGACATGGCGAAAAACTAAAAATACAATATCTTTTGCTGAGGAAGTGCTAATTGTATACTTTAGCGAACTATCTAAAATAATGTCGTCATCAACACTTTGGTCTAAATATTCGATGATCAAAGCATGCGTCAAAGCCTATGATAATATCGATATTGGAAATTATGTTAAATTAATAGCATTTTTAAAAAAACAAGGCACTGATTATACACCGAAAAAGTCAAAGGTTTTTACGGCGGAGGACGTCACTAGATTTTGTAAAGATGCTTCGGATAGTGAATTTTTATTGATGAAGGCTATTTTCATTATCGCCATCACGGGTGCATGCAGGCGTGAGGAGCTGACTAATTTGACAAGGAAGGATATAGATGATTTACAAAAAATGCTTTTAATTCGCATCCCGAACACAAAAACAAGGGTAACAGTAAATGTGTTTTTTTTTTGTCTGCGGGGGTGGGGGGCTCCGCCCCCCTGCACCCCCCTGGCGGGGCCTTCGACTCCTGCACCCCGACCAGGGCCTGCGGCCCTGGACCCGCCGCGCGTTCCAGCTGTCCTCCCTCGCCAATCTTTATACATATACCGTGAATATTCGTCGAAGCCTACGATGCCTAACGCCGAAAGACTAAAGCAAAACAAAGCTAATTCTTGCACCGATTTGTGTGACAAAGAAAGCGATTTTATTTTGCTATCACTTTCTCTCTCTGACACGTTGGTACGAGGGTTATCTTTGTTTTGTTTTTAACGCTAAATTGCATATGCTTGTTCCTCGGCATTAGGCATAGTACGCTTTCACGAGTATTTACGGTATCTAATATGTTATATTTCACGCACTTTCTGCATCTTGTGTCGAAAAATAGTATACGTGATTCGTGCGGATTGGTGACCCTGGACTCGTGCTTCTTGCTACCTTCGCTACGCTCTGGCGTCGCACTTGTGCGGGGGTCACCAACTTTCCGCACTCGTTACGTAATGTACTATTACGTAGACTCATAATTATCCACCAAGATCTGTTCAACTTCGAGTGAAAAATTGTAACACCACAAGTTTTCAACCAAGACGCTCTTGAAAATTTTTTTGGTTGGATCAGAAGTCATGCTATCAGAGCTACAAAACCAACAACAAGTGCCTTCGTTTCTTCATTTAAAAGTACCTATATAAATATAATTACAAGTTACCACACCAAACATCTCAATTACGAATACGACAACTCTGATGGCCTTCTGTCAAATTTGAAAAATCTTTCAAGTATAGATTCTGAATCAGTTGAATCCACAGAGATTGAAGAAAATCTTTAAATTCCACTTAATATACTAGTCAAATCTACAAAAATTTCTCAATGCGTCCAAGTGTATATAAGTGGGTGGATTGTAAAAAAAAGTAAAACAAATAATTGCACTATGTGAATTATGCATGGCTAATAAATTATTAGAAATCTACCACCACAAGAAATGTTTCTACAATTAAATAACCTTTTATTCATACCAATGATTGAATAATTAGTCGATCCAGCCAGCGGAATATAACAAAATGAAGAAAATTTAATTTTTATTGAATTCGATGAATTTCGTGTGCTGAATCGATCCTATTCATTGGTAATCATTGCATAAATCTATTAGATATCATTTAACAACAACGTTCCGGAGTTTTTCACGATTTTATTTTTGGCCGGTAAAGATAGGACTATAGCATCCTTTCCATTATTTCATGTTAGTATCTGGTTCATTCACATAAAAGTGAAAAATATATTACATTTTAGAAAAACACATCTCACAAGTGTATCTTCTGTAAAATTCTTGGGAAGGACACACTTCCAATAACATGAAAACTAGAGCCAATTTGGTACACTCATAACTTTATTCGTAAATTATGTATTTTTAGTCACAAAAATCAGTAGAAATAGCAGGGGCAAAAAAAAAAAAATTTATTTTTGTTGAGCTGTGTAATTATTACAGTCTGACAGTTAAGGGGGGGGGGGGGGGGGGGGGGGGGGGGGGGGGGGGGGGGGGCAGGACGCGACTTTTTTCGACATCAACTATTCTGTCGAATATCTCCGAAACGAAAGGGCCAATCGGAATGTCCTTCTGGCAGCCGACGTTTGACAAGGAATGAATTTGATCTATCAGGTGAAATTCAACGAAATAATTAATTTTTTGTTTTTTTCATCGCAAAGTGTGGGAGTGTCACATATATCGACATATATCAAAGCCTATGCATCGAAAATGCAAAATCGGCTTCCTAAGCCCGATTCTATATGGAATTTCGAACACAACCATCCGAAAACATCTTTGCTTCCGACAACGATGAGGACAACATACGTATTCTACGAATTTGTTGTAATTAGCGATTGTCAACGGCTGGGAGCGGCCATTATATTAGTTCCTTAATCACCTGTGAGATGTCGGTCAGAGATGATTTGGAGACCAACAAAACGTATATTTACAATATAATGCTTTTCAGTGATTTCTTCTGTTTATTCCCATTATTCTAGAATCGAGACATCGGAGAAATAATTAAAAAGTACTACATTGTAAATATACGTTAGTTAGTCTCCAAATCATCTCCGACCGACATCTTACAGGCGTTCTGGGAATTAATATAATGGCCGCTCCCAGCCGTTGACAATCGCTAATTACAACAAATTCGTAGAATACGTATGTTGTCCTCATCGTTGTCAAAAATAACGATGTTTTCGCATGGTTGTGTTTGGAATTCCATATAGAATAGGGCTCAAGAAGCCGATTTTGCATTTTCGATGCATAGGCTTTAATATATGTCGATATATGTGACACTCCCACACTTTGCGATAAACAAAAAAAAAAATTAATCATTTCGTTGAATTTCACCCGGTAGATCAAATTCATTCCTTGCCAAACATCGGCTGCCAGAAGGACATTCCGATTGGCCCTTCCGTTTCGGAGATATTCGGAAGAATAGTTGATGTCTCTTAACTGTCAGACTGTAATAATTACACAGCTCAACAAAAATAAATTTTTTTTTTTGCCCTTGCTATTTCTACTGATTTTTGTGACTAAGAATACATAATTTAAGGGCATCCCTAGTCGCCCACCTCCTTTTTGTCGAAAAAGGGGCAGGGTTGACACATGTCGATTAGTATCCGAACCCTTGCTCTTAAGTGATTCCGTCAAGTCTTTTAGGCTTAGGCGAAGCCAGAACACAAACGAAAAATTCAATGCAACAACCACGACTCTACTCTAAATTCAATTAATTTTATAATTAATTAAAACCCCAAGCGTCGCAGTATGTATGTATTCATATTGTAATTACATATTAATTATTTCATTGCTGTTGTGACTTTTGATTTATTATTGTTGCGATTAAAACAGAAACAAAAGTTTGGTTATAACGACTACTGGTTTTAACGACCAGATTTTTCTATCCCCTTGGAGGACGTTTTAGACGATTTTGACTGTACTTCAGCGTTGTTCAGACAACGATTTGCTCCAAACATGTTTTATACAGTGCAAAACATATTTAATATTTATTCAAACTAACACATTCCCTCTTGTCATGATTTTTACAAGTTTTACGATTTCGATGTAATGTGTCTTATCACGCCTCAGTGATTCGTTTTGGGGCTAACTCTGTGTATGAGTCATTCTACGTCAAGCGGACACCTTTTTGACCGCATGTCCTGGAAAATTGTCGTAATTTTTTTACTTATTCTCCAGGTAAAATCAACAGATGAAACATTTTGTTTTTTTTTTGGCTCGAATGGTTAAGCAGCTACAATTAGGGGTTGAATTTTCGAAAAAACAATAAAAATCAGAATCGCGCTCTGCTTCAAACGTTAATATCTCCGGTTCCCTTTGTCGTACAGACGTCCGCGAAAATTCATTTCAAAGCTGTTGAATTGTACTTTATTGTTTTCAATTTTATATTTATCGAATTAACAATATCCTATTTGTTAAGAACAATTATATTTTTTAAACGCAGTTTTCGAGATGATAGTACCCTTCGAATAATCTGAAAAAAAATACGAGTGTGTTCCTTGATTCATTCTCTACGAAACCTGTAAGTTTTGAAATTGAGTTCCTATGGTAACTATATTCAAAAAGCAGTTGATTCATGCGGGACGTCGCGCGCGGTTGTGACCACGAGCGTTAGCGCGGCAAAACCCTGTTCGCGCGCCGTTATGTACTTGACATTCAACGTGCGCAGCCGCACGCGACGTCCCGCATGAATCAACTGCTTTTTAAATATAATTTCCATAGAGACTCCATTTCAAAACTTACAGATTTCGTAGAAAATGAATCAAGGAACACGCTCGTATTTTTTCAGAATTTTTGAAGGGTGTTATGCTCGAAAATCGCGTTTAGAAAATATATAATAATTGATCTTAATGAATAGGAAATTGTACATTTGATACATTGAAGATTAACAATATAAAAGTGCAATCCAAAAGCTTTAAAATGAGTTTTTATGGACATCTTTACGACAAAGGGCGCCGGAGATATTAACGTTTAAAAAAGGGCGCGATTCCGATTATTAGTTGATTTTTTTAAAATTCAACAACCTGCAGCTTCTAAACCATTCGAGTTAAAAAAAAAATGTTCCATGTGTTTATTTTACCTAGAGAATATGTGAAAAAAATTGAATAGAATCAGAAACATCGAGGAATAGTTTTAGCCAAATCCGTCCCGCTTGACGTGGAAGGATTCATATTGCCATAATGTCCAGATAGCAGTACACGAAAATTGCGGGAACGTGTTTTAATTTCGCATGATTTATTCATTGTGCAATCACTGACACTGATCACTATTCACCTTGTCTTACCCCCGTGATTTTTTTCAACTACAATGGTAGCAGCCGACAACAACCTTTGTGTAGACTCGAGGATATCTGGCATATCTGCGATTCCTGCAACCAACTCTGACGTATCATCACAGAAACGATATATTTCAGTCGGTAATCGCAACACATATCTAGTGAATTTCAATATTTTTTACTCAGTTGCTGACTGCGCCGCCAGAATTACTGAGGTGGCGCAAGCTCGCGACAAATTTTAATCGGCTCATGAAGTTCCATAAGGTGAGCTGTCTATATTATTCAGTCAACGCGTACTATAACCTAGATTACAATTAACAAGTCGCATAGCAATAGAGGGTCTGTGGATTGCCAGTGAGTGATCATGGCCTCCACGATATACAAGACGCCAAAAATTTGTAAGTTTGTTACAAATTGTCTCTTCGTATTCCTAAACCATCGTCAATTCATCAAGTAGTTCATTGCAGCTTCAATATGTTGAAGATTCATCATGATTTCCCAACATTGTCAACTGTACACATTAGTGCGTTTTCACGAACACGAATTATGTGTCAACCATTAGTAGTCCTCTAGTAAATTGACCTAATGCAACAATGTATGCCTCTATTTGTTAGAATGTCTTTTTAAATTTGTCTATATAACATTCTTGTGTACCTATATACCTATCAGAAATCTAGGTAGTCATTTGCGGAATACATCATTCTACTATTCGGACTTTGTCCTCACTCTTCAGCACTTGATTCAATTACAAAGTTCATCAGCTCGATGAAGCGTCTTACATAAACATATTTATCACTCTATTTCAATTTTTCTGCCTTGTCATTCAGTTTACAGGTCTTATTATTTGTTGATTTCGGTTTTTTTTTTCACAATTAAATACAGGAATCTAAGATCGTGATATACATTTCACTCGTGCTAATTCATTCAATAAAAACATGTGTTTTTCGTGAATATCGTTTATTTTTCGATAATTAATTCACCCTTTTATTTGTTTCGATTAATCTATCATAATAATCAGAAGAAAATAGTTTCACAGTTTTTAGATCTGACGATCAGTTAAATTTATCACATATTCTGACGGAGTGTGTTTTAAGTGTACGTTGATGTTCTATATTCTGTTGTCTTCTTTCCATTACGGTTATATCAACAAATAAATGCAGTTGTGTCAGAATTCAATCCATCTAGTATACATACATAGTAATACTATCCTAAATTTGACAACCTAATTTTTTATTTAATCAATTTTCTGTTAATATAGTACAAAAACTACAAAGAGCATGCCAGAGATCGTACTCAGATGTATCTGTTCCAAAAATAACTACACACTATACAATTGTCCCAAGGGAATCGGATCCAAGATGGAAAGGTATAATATACAAATGTGTTTATTAATCTATGATCAGATTGTATTTAAAGTGTTCATTTCTTCAATGAGTGCAATGAATCGCATAAATGAGTACCAAAGTGTTTCATTCGATTATCAAAAGTCGAAAATTTTTTAAATTCCTAAACTTTATATGAATAATTCATTTCAGATATAAATATGGAAAGGTATGTCGACGAAACTGACATTTTGATTGTTGGCGGTGGTCCAGCAGGAATGGCAGCTGCCATTCAAGCCAGAAAATTGGCTGAAAAACATGGTAAAGAACTGCGTGTTACATTAGTGGAAAAAGCGTCAACTATAGGCGGTCATATTCTGAGCGGTGCTTGTATAGATCCAGTAGCATTGAATGAGCTATTGCCAAATTGGAAAGAACTTGGCGCTCCGTTAACAACTCCGGTTACAGAAGACAGGTTTGGTTTCTTGACTGAAAAGGGTAGAATACCAGTACCAATTTTCAAAGGAATGCCTATGGACAATCATGGGAATTACGTTGTCAGGTAAACCTGTATACAAGATACAAAAAATCCACCAAGCAACTAACAAAAAATAATAATCAAAATACGAACAAAAAAATCGGTAAAAATCCCGGGCATTGACAATTTGTCGTCAAGTTAATTATTACCATTAATTTCTCTAAAGATAAACAAAAAATGAAACAGGTTGGGCCACGTAGTTGCATGGCTTGGTGAACAAGCTGAGGCAGCTGGAGTTGAATTATATCCTGGCTATGCGGCAGCTGAGGTAATTTATCATGAGGACGGCTCTGTGAAAGGAGTAGCTACTAATGATGTTGGAATTGCAAAAGACGGATCTCCTAAGGATACATTCGAAAGGGGTATGGAGCTTCATGCAAAATGTACCATTTTCGCGGAAGGATGTCATGGCCATTTAGCTAAGCAATTGTTCAAGAAGTTTAACCTCAGGGAAAAATGCGAACCGCAAACTTATGGCATAGGACTCAAAGAGGTTTGTTTCATTCTTGAAAACTACCTTTATCCATGTTCCATAGTTTGTACAAAACTGTGATGCCTGTAAAACCGAAAAAAGTTATCAAGAAATCAGGACATTTTAGTAGAAATTTGAAAATTATAATAATCCAGGTATATCTAATATATTTTCAAATAATGGCTCACCTATTTCGACAATACTAGTTATCAGTCTTGATATTTGATCGCTGTAACAATTAACTTCATGTAATTTTTTTAGTTAATGTAATTTGAATAATACTTTGTTGACTATCAATGAACAATGAAATCAGATAAGAGATCTCATGTTATGCGGTTAAGTCTGATTTTATCCGAAAATTTATGGTACCAAGATAAGATAATAGTTCATATTAAAATTGAATTGTCGTTCGAAATTTTCGATCCTGAAATCACATAAAACTAAGATGTATATCTTTGCCTCTTCCGAATTTCAAATTTCAATTCACCTAAGGGGATACATACATTCAAAAAAGGAGTATTTTTGAAGGACTGGTAAGTGTCTAAGTTTTATTTTGTAAAACTAGTTTTATTACCAAAGTCCACTTTTTTGAAGTATAATCAATCAAAAGTTAGGAATTGTGAGTAATCCAGTCTCAAAGTTAAATGCAATCAAAGTAAAAGCAGTTAATTTAAGGACTTCCGTCAATCGCTGATTTGGTTTGATTTCAGATATTTGGGTTTCTAATTGGTCAAAACACGAACCTCTGCTGGCTGAGCAGATAACTTTTCTTGTGTTCATTTTTGTTCTAAAAAACTGAAAACAGTAACAAAAAGTTTGTAAACTTGAAAATTTGGCACCATAACATTGATAATCCGAGTCACGTTTACAGTATCAAAAAGTCATATGTTCATTGAACAGAGGTTTGATTTCTGATCAATTAGAGACTCGAACATCTAAAATCAAATCAGTGCTTGTCCCAAGTCCTTAAATTAACTGCGTTTACTTTGATTGCAGCTAATTCTGAGAACCAATGTCTCACAATTCTTGATTTGTACTTGATTATCTTTCAAGAGTTTCACAAACTACTGTAATCTAACTGGTTGATTGCAGAACAATCTGAACACGTGCCAGTCCTCAACAAATATCTGTATTGCAGATGTATGTGGGTTATCTAACCCGTCACCCTGAGTATCTTTTTTTTTTATGTGACAGTTCTCACCCCAAAAACCACCCGCATTGTTTCTTATTATGAAATCTGTGTGAATTTTTTTCTTATGGAATAAAAAAAATCATGTAAAATGATCAGAGTCATAGGCTGGGCGACTAGGCAAGAAATGTCCCATATCCATTGTACCACATTTTCTACATCAAAATAACTTTGATTCTTGCACCTAAAATTACTATTGAATGCATGTTTTGAATAATTGGTTTTATAATCGTTAAGAAACATATCTTACTTCTGAATAAATAGTGCTACAGTATGTCCGGATTGCAAAGTAAAAGTTCCAACTGTGATGTAATGACTTTATACAATTGTCATAGGTTTGGGAAATTGAAGCCTCCAAGCACAGACCAGGAGCGGTCGAACATACTATTGGCTGGCCATTGGACAAAAATACGTACGGAGGCTCGTTTTTGTATCACTTAAACGAAGATACTCCATTGGTAGCCGTTGGCTTTGTAGTGGGATTGGATTACACAAATCCTTACTTGAGCCCGTTTAGAGAATTCCAGAAATTTAAACAACATCCTTCAATTAGACCAACCTTTGAAGGTGGAAAGAGGTGGGTTACAGTTCGTAATATTTCGATTTGTAAGGAGAGGGTTTGATAAATTTTCCAACAAGATGGTGGTTCTGTCGTTTTTAGGAATTCAGTTTTGATTTGATCAAGAACTCTACAAACCATTGATATTCTAATAAAAGCCATGGAAAACTATTTTGCAACAAATCATTTACATGCCGGTTTAGACATAGCATATTTTTCATAGTTATTTATCGACACATGTGAAAACTCATAGTTAATTGAATTTTGGAAATGGTTCATGACTTATTGTAAAGTTACTTTTTCAAGAAATTGGAACAAAGTTTTTGTAATTTTTTCACCAGTCTACCCAAAGTTGACACTTTTCACATCTAGAAATTTTTTAGGGTTTTAGCAAAAACGTTGCATAAAAAATTAGCTTTTCTTATATCGAAACTTGTGTCGAATGCGGCACTCTAATAATGTGTGTTTGAGAATAAAATCGAATTTTTTTTTTTTTTTCAATTCACATCAGTTTTTTGTGGAGTTTTGGAAGCTACAATATTTCATAGAAAGTCAGTTTTTAAAAAACAAAGCGTGGTCATAAACACAATTTGCATATCTGGGAGTTCCGAGTCTATTACATTCGCCTCTAGTATTTTGTGATTGATTGGAAATTTTCATTGGATTTGGTGGGATATCACTTTCACTCTTTGTTAGCTGTCGGATGAGCAAAATTAAAAGAAAACAATATAGGTTCAGCGAAATCAGTTTGTTATAGTCAAAGGGTCAATCACTATTAAATTTTGGTGTACATCTCTTCGTGAAATCTTTGAAATGATTGAAAATTTTTTTAATTCATTTGTCGCGATTAAAAATTATTTGAAGACTTTAAAATTCGTTAAAATCATTTGAAATCTTGTAAATAACTTGAATTCTTCGAAATAATTTCCAACCTTTCCAATCCTTTGAAATCTACGAAATTTTCGAAATCTTTTGAATCATTTAAAATCTTTAAAATGCTGAAATTTGGTATACATCACAACTTATGAGTGGTTGTTCCTGAAACTGAAAGTGAAATCCGAAATTCGGCAAAAAAGGTGACTGAAATACATCTTTTATCTGTAAAATGATTTTCTAAGACCTCGTTTGTGTTGAAAAATGAGGACACGAGTAGAAAAATCACACAAGTATGTATTCATCGTTACCTTAATTTTAATGGTGTAATGCTCTTTGCAGCTTTAAATCTCCACAAATTCATCAATTTCAAATTTCATTACCACAGAATAGCATACGGAGCACGAGCATTGACCGAAGGTGGTTTCCAGGCGATTCCCAAACTTCAATTTCCTGGCGGTTGTTTAGTGGGCTGTACAGCAGGATTTTTGAATGTTCCAAAAATCAAAGGAACTCACAACGCTATGAAGAGTGGTATGTTAGCTGCTGAAAGTGTCATAGAAGCAATCATCGATGCTGAAGTTAATACGCCAAAGTCTCGGGGTCTAGAACCAAAGAATTACACTGATAAAATAAACAGCAGTTGGATCTATAAAGAATTAAAGGCTGTTCGGAATTGCAGACCAAGTTTTCATTCGCCATTAGGGCTTTACGGCGGGGTGGCATATTCTGGAATCTCAATCATGCTCGGCGGTAGAGAACCATGGACTTTGTCGCATGGAGGTAAAAATTGACTCTCATTTTTAATCAACTTCAATAAGTGACAATCTTAAAAAATTGTTCCAAAGATCATCAATACTTTTGCTAATTCTTACTTCTCACAATTATGATTGGTAAAAATTTTCTTCACGTACTTGAATCACTGCTTGTTCTAGTGAGCTCTCATTTCTCCTTCTGTGTCATCAGGAAACAATAATTTATAGCTATGATCTTACCAATTTCAGGTCCAGATCATGAAAGATTGAAACCTGCAGCTCAATCTACTCCGATTGATTATCCCAAACCTGATAACGTAGTTTCCTTTGATCTTTTGTCATCGGTTGCTCTTACGGGTACAAACCACGAGGGTGATCAACCAGCACATCTTACACTCAAAGATGACTCAGTACCAGTGAATCATAATTTAGCATTGTATGATGGACCAGAAGGCAGATTTTGTCCAGCTGGTAAGTAAGCCCTTGAGTGTTTGCCCAAGGAATTTTAGAGATTTTTGCAGATGAGCTCAATTTAAAGTAGATACCACTGACGTGGGATTTCGTGTTTATTTTTTTGACAAGCATGTGACATCAAAAACAAACAAAGAAGATTGATACAAAGTTTTTATCAACGTATAAAGAGACTTAATTTATCGACAAATATTCACTGTATCGTATTGTTTTGGTATCACACATTAGAGTGGTTTTAAATTGGTGTGTTGGCAAATTTTGACCAATTCGCTCCTCCAATAGGCTCCACATAAATTTTGAAAAATCTATACAAAGCCAGAGCTCTCTGTTTCAAGTATAAATTGTGCCTGTAAACTGCCTCGGTTTATCTCCCAAATTTAATAATATGAATTCTTGTGATACTTGATGCTATTATTTTTTTCAGACTTGCTAGAAACTTGCGAATTCGAATTTCATTGTATATTGATGTAACTTATAGTAATAAAATTTATTAGACCCTGATATCATATTTTTGATAGTTGCAGATCGATAAACTTAATGTTAAAATTATTTTTTGGAAATATTGTTGAATTAGGATTTCACTTACTTTTTTTCAGTTCAATTGCAGTGATATTTTATTCGTAAAATTTTATTTATTAGGTGTCTACGAGTTTGTACCTCAAGAAGATGGATCTGGACAAAGATTACAGATCAATGCCCAAAATTGTATACACTGCAAGACCTGTGACATTAAAGATCCGACGCAAAACATTAACTGGGTGGTACCTGAGGGTGGCGGTGGCCCTGCTTACAATGGAATGTAGAATTTATAACTTTTAAGTTAGAAATGACGTTGTTTGCGGACTTTTTGAACGATTTTTCAACAGTTGCGGCAATATCTGAAATCCAAAAAGAAAGCAAACCGTTTTATACAAATTTCACTAGCATTGAACCGTGATGTTATCATGACCTGAATCCTGAATTGACACCATCTATATACTGAAATTGCATACATCATGAGACGACTTAATTCTCATAAATTTTTAGTAACTGGTCACGAATCCGGCTCTAAATAGTTCTATGACCTAATATTTCTAAAATGATAAAATCCCGATTTTAAACAATGCTGCACTTAATACTGGCATGAGTTACCTTTCATCTGGGATCTTATAGGTTTTTTTTTTACACATTGCCATACTGCGAAAAATGATATTTCACTAAGGCATTGAGATAATGCAACATCAATTAGGTAATGGAGTTTTGTTTTTTTCTTTCACTCGGATTCGTGCACAAACAATATGCAAACTGTGGATTAATTTTGTTAGCCACTGCAATCACGTGTTTTAAACGTGCCGTTAGAATGTGGAAAGAAATTGATTGATATATCGGAGGTCATTCTAATTCAAAATATTAAAACAAAAATGAAAGAAAAAGAAAATAAAAAGCAAGTATATTTTTGGATAAAATAGAATCTTTTCAATATCTATAAATACACGTAGAATTGTTTTTCTTATAATCTATTCTGGAATTAACGACTGGAAAGTTATATTTAGTAATCAATCCGAAGTTTAGTCAAAGTAAGACGTAATTATACATTATACCTATACACCTATATGAAACTAGCTAGAATTTTAGTTAAGATAATTTTACAGACACGTTTTAATGTGAATGAATGAAAACTGTGGGGACGGAACGGTTGCGGTTGTTTTGAGGACTATAATAATAAAATTTTCCATAATTTTATTTTAAGTGTAATCCGGGTATATGCCGGGAAACATAAAATCGAAAGTGTGTCGACAGATTGGTGACAATGATCGTATTTCTGCACCTTATGCATTCCAACAAAAGCGGGATTGAAGCAAAGCCTATGCTTATCCAATGTGTCGAGTGCTATTGGAATCTGAGCTTCTGGAACCGTTCCATTCCTGACTCAAACACTTTGCAAGTAATTCAATGCAAGATTGTAGCAATAGTCTAAACTCTAATATATATAATATGTATCGAGTCACTGTAGAGATACCTGGTGATTATATCGGTCACATATAATTCAGAGTTAAAAATCAACTTGTACATATATATATATATATTTAGTCTGTAATTAGTTTATATATGCCAATACGAAGGTAGCCTTGAAAAAAGAAACAAATTGAATTCGTGAGTTCAGTTCATCGTCTGGTTGGATTTACATTAAATTTGTACAAAAATCTAGAAATTTATACTTCTTCAGTCAGCATGTAAATATACGATTAACGTTATTCTTTATATTCTTGACGGAAGTGTAAATGAAGTATTTTTATACCCAAAAGTTGTAAACATTTATTTAATATAAATTTTTATAATTTCTGCCTTAAATGTTACGAGGCGTATAATTATTAGGATCCTCCAAGTTCTTTGGTTATCGCTTGTCTACATAATTTATAGACGATGTTCTTATTTTTTGAGTTTTCCTATTTACAAAATTAGGCAATGTTATTTTACTGTCCGTTGAATGAAATTGTCCTGTTTAACCAAATCCTTACATAGTTTCCGTGTTGTCGGCGAGTAAAATTCAGTTTTTACGTAATAATCTATAATGAGTTTAATTGAATAATATTTATGATACTCCACAAACTTGAATTCTAAAATGTGTGTCGAAGTTTCTTAATTCCGATAAATCTGAATCTTTTGTGTCGTTTGTGAAGTGTTTCCATGGTTTCATCGAGTCAACCGTTGTTGTTTCTGATGGAACCCCACCATCAACCTTATCGAATGCCATTCCGGTCACACCCTTTGACCTTTACGACTCGCTGAGGCCCCAAATATTTTTTTGTCAACTTTGGTTTTGGTTCTATTTGTGCTCGTTTGATCGTGACTAGATCGCTTCGCTGATCGTAGCTTTGTCGATTTGCTTTTTAAATACATAGGACTAGAGATGGGTGATATCCAAAAAATTATCGATATTGCATATCGATACGTATCGACGTACAAAATACCGATACGCCTAAATATCGGGCATTGGCATATCGATATTTAGATATATCGACAAAAATTCGGAATCAAAACAAATATTGAAGAAATCAAGCATTTATTTTCATTATTCAGATGGAAATCACGTAATAATTTGTGCAGCCCAAAAGATATTTTTGATATTGCAGATTCATACTTCTCATACTTCATACTCATCATCATACTCATCATACTTATAGGACAAAAGTATTAGTTTATAGGTCTGACTAGTTTCATATAGAATTGAATGAATAGTTGGTACAAAGTGCGGAGAGTTTTAAGTCGGAAAATATAGTTTAAACTACAGAAAATATTACCTAAATTGAGCTGTCAATATCGGAATATGATATCAGCTGCTACAATATCGATACAGCGATAAATCGGGCCACTGAATATCGAAATAAATAGCGATATTTTTGCGTGAAAATATCGATATATTGATATATGTATATATATCGACCATTCCTACATAGGACCAATCTGTTTTCTTCTGCTCTTTTCCGTAGTGCTTCCGTAGTTCTGATTTTGGCTTGGAGCTGTCCATCGAAGTTTTAGTTCATCGCAACACTCGGTAGGAGTTCAAATGGACTAGCAAAAATCAGCCTTTGGTATTGTCTTGCGCAATCTGTTCAAATGCTTTTTGACGAGATTGATTTTGACTGATTCAAGGCCATGTAAATGTTGAACAAATGCGAATCTAAATGTTACTTTTCATTGACACTTCAGCGGATTATCAGCCTTCAGCGTTGTCATGAAAATGGCTACGAGGATGCGGTAGTTTCTCTCGACTTTCCTGTTTGCCCGTGGCACTCTCGTCGTTATGAGCACGTGCTAGATAGTCTCGTAGCTACTGTATGCTGTGAACTCAGTTGAGGTAAACACCGTACTTCGGTCCGCTATAATTCTTCCCGGATTTCCAAACATCTGCTGGATCACGCTCATTTCTTTTATCAAACTCCTTTCGTGACTGTCGACTTCACAGGAAAAATCAAGGTGAACTTGGTAAATGAGTCTACGATCACTAATTATAAAAAGTATTTGTATTTCTTCTTGGTTGACGGTCGTATATAGGTCTATAACGTAATAGAAGTGGAATGTTTGTATAGGCAGGTCTTCTTCCGAGATCGGATTAAGCAACACTTCCGACTTTCCTTATTCTTCGGATACAAGAATGTAGGAAATAATAATAATTCCCTGGGACTAGACTAGAGAGCCTATAAAGCGGTTCGAAAGGTGGACAAAAGCCTGATTAGGAAATCCAAGGAGGAGGCCTGGAAGGGATTCTGTAATGGGATCGAAGTCCTATCTCTAGTGGCCAACCTCCGCGAGACGTTTACCTCGGGATGTCTGTTCAAGCTGAATGGTCTCACGTTTCCAGGCGGTAGCATATCTTTGAGACAGACCCGACATTCTGAAACTAATGCCGTGCTTCCATTTTTAACATTATGCGTGTTTATAAAAGTGGAGGGGGCTTTTGACAACACCTTTTTCCACGCAATTTTTGAAGTTATGTATGTACCAACAGATTCAGTATCAATGGCATAGTACAGTGCGGCCTCTCAATAGTGCCACTCTCAACAGTACCGATTCCCCTAATTCACGTCCGAACGTTACCCCCACTACCAACGCTGCTGTTTTCAGCTCCAGAAATCGAAGCCGATTCTTTTGATAGTGCCATTCGTAAACGATTAATTTAACAGAGTTTTAACTGCATATGTAGTAGGTGGGTTTATATCGATCATCACTTAGCTCTGACTTTTATATAATTTGGTTAGATGTGTTTTCTATATTTATTCAAATTTTACTGCATTTTTGGATTTGAGCGGAATTTATTTTTGTAGGAACAATATTAATCAACTAGTGAAATATGGTTCAAGAGAGGAATATTTTCATCATGTATAGGTATAAATTTGGTTCGTCCAGTGTATTTTTCAAAACATATAGATTTGTTCGTATACTCTATTAATTCTGGCGTTACGTCTAATGTGAACTCTTTCCTGTATTTACGTTTCTTCGCCGTATTATGAAGCTCTATTATTTTTACTTAACTGCAGACAACAACCAATAAGAATGTATTGCACAGCGGCACTATACAAGTTCTCACTTTCTAGAGGCAAGCGGTACCCGTTGGTGGGGGTACTAAGATTCTCAGAAAATTACTCTCCTAC
Source organism: Macrophya annulata (assembly GCA_963924015.1). Classification (NCBI taxonomy): domain Eukaryota; kingdom Metazoa; phylum Arthropoda; class Insecta; order Hymenoptera; family Tenthredinidae; genus Macrophya; species Macrophya annulata. The sequence continues at coordinate 17,058,362 of OZ001260.1, forward strand.
CGCCCCATGACCAACAGTATTGAGAGGCCGCACTATAGTGGGCCGGATCAGGTGAATCCTTCGAACCTAAACTATCATAACAGGTCTCAAGGGGGGTTGAGATCAGAGCCCTGATCAACAGAGGCTGTCGATAGGAAAGAGTACTATCTCTCTTTTGCATACCCTCGTCGTGGATGGGCTCTTGGTTCAGTATGTATGTATGAATGTGTGTACATACGTATAATGTTTATTATGTCGTAGTCTGCAACCTGACCTAAGGGCAAAAAAAGTAGTACAAATTACGAGGTATCGAAGAAAATAGTTGTATGAGTAGGAAACAGAATAAATCGTGTATAGCTGAAAGATAGTAGTATAGACAGAATTATAGTAATTTTAAACTAGAAGATGAAGCTAGTATTAAGTGAGCATGTTGGGTACAAAAAATAGAAATGAAAAATGATAAATAAAAAATTGGTCAAAGATTGGAATGATAGGGATGGTAGATAACAAAGTGGCATGGCAGTATGAGCAGGATAGCTGAGCGATGATACAAATGCCCGAAAACATACAAATTAGAACTGAGCTAGGGCGTACGACTTGAACTTGACCGCCGATCGCCGCCCTCTGCCTAACTGAAAATACGACAATGAAATTAATCAGTATAATCAGACGTCTGTTTTTTTAAAAACAAGCAGGGGCTAAACAGCCATATAAATGGAATAGTATACATAAATATAATAAGAATTCACGAGAGCAGCAGAGGGTTAGGGTGAGATGCTAGAGTGTGAGTGAATGAATGAACGGAGCAAGTGAGCGCACTAAACAGTCAAGGCCTTTTGGCCTAGGCAGGCTAGCAACGTGGTGGCACTCAGCCGAAGCAGGATATGCAAGCAGATCTGCCTTAAATACCTCCATAGATGACGAATTCCGTAGATTCAGAAATATACTGTTTACCCTTATGGACAGGATCTGGTAAAAAAAAACAACCAAGGAAAAACAGACGTCGGTCCATGACTGATAATCATTCTAACTTGAGATGGTAAGGGGTGATGTGCGTATTCCTTTTCAGCCTAAAAATAAAGCGGATTCCACAGTTCAAGTAATCAGAAGCGTCTTTATACACCAAGCAGCAATACTCCAGATAGAGAATGATTAGAGTTCTGAACAAGTAAGGCTTTTACATGAGGGGAAAAGTTTGGTTGAGCTTATGTAAGGAAGTGTGGACTTTTCTGGCGATATGGGAGATGGTGCTATTTATAAAGAAACGCCGCTTTAAAATAAGACCTATCAGGGTTTTCGAGACGAAGCTGCTGCTCTCCACGGAAGTGCACTACGTAGAAGTCGAAATGGGTAGCAAACTAACCTGGAGGGCCACGTCAGCAAGCAGGCACTGAAGGCAACCGCTACATACTGGGCTTGCAAGAGTATGATGGGAAAAACGTAGGGGCTCAGACTTGAAATGGTCAAATTCTCTCATGCCGCTGTAGTAGTGTGGTGGAGTGCCATTGGGTATACTGCAGGTTGCAGGCTCGCCATATGGGCTCTTTTATACCTGCCACCTCCATACATAAGAGTAAAGGGGGAGGCTTGGAAAGCGGCCCTGTGACGACGGCAGCAAAGATTCTAGAATAGGACTGGTGCGGGACACACAGTAATACTCCAACGGATGCAGGGATGCCGCAGGTTTCCTATATCGAGAAGGAGACCGGTGCCGTAGTCAGTACCAATTTAGTCACAATTATAAGGTGCCATTCCCGAACAGATAGTCCAGGGTGGATGACCAACATGACCTTATCTGGTACACAGACGGGTCCGAAACGGGCATCGGAACAGGGTCTGGGATCTGGAGTGAAGGATCTAGGAAGAGTACTTCATATTTAACGAGCCATCTCCAAACTGATCAAGCTTTGTATTAGAACACACTTCCTGTTTTGTAAATACTTTCATCCTTTCGCTTCAAAATAAGCATACAACGAACTCGTGTCTTAATTTTGCGCCAAGTTATTACTGTGCCAGTGAAAATGTTCTTTTTCCACGGGCTAATTATAGGTGCTGGGAAAACAAATCCCATTCAAACGAGTAGCTTACTAAATTTGAAAGAGAATTTAACGCGAACCGCGCCTTCGGCGTTTTACTCTAAGTAATCAAAAATATCTATTACCAAGAAAATATAGTTCGTTGGGCACCAGACGTTTTTATGTCACTTGAAACACAGAAATAACTAAAGAAATTAGAGGTTATTCGGCGAAAACGACCGAATAGCTCAACATACAATATAATGAATGGTAGAGTGGATACGTTCACCAAATAAAAAGGCAGAATATGATGTTTAACATATGCTAGCCCGTTTTATTAAATTTCGACGGAACAAGCATTGGCGGAAATCAGTAACATTGCACGAATTTTTCTCTCAGTTAACAAAATAATTGATCAGAAGAAGCGATGCAATATAAAACAAGAAATAGATTACTAAAGAGAATCAGATAATATTCAGAAGGAAAATCACATAATATAATTAAAATTACACAAGAAATGAAGCAGACACAAAATAGCATTATTATTGTTATTGCAATAGACTCGATATAATGAAAGAATATCATTGAGAAAACAGACTAAAAAATTGACGGGAACGGATCTCGCAGGATAAAGAAGGATAAGAGAGAGTAAGAATAGAAATTACTTCACAAATAAACAATAAACTATAAACTAAATAACAAATACTGACTTCTATGCTCTAGCTCTTAGGAAGTTTTACGACAGATTGAGTATAAAATATAATGTAACTACCAAAAATAAATTAATCTACCAAAAAAATATTAGTCACATGCTCAAACTAGCGGCTGATCGCTGTATACTAAAAAAAATGAAGCAACTGATTGACTCTGAAGAAGACTACCGGTTGAATAACTAAATAGTACACCACAAATAAATCGCTAATCACGAGTCCTCTCGGGAATCCGGTTTTAATAAACTACATACAGACTAAAAACTAGCGGGACGAAGTCTCATGGCTTGACGTACCAAGAGACGGTAGGTGGTTCAGCTCCTAGCTGATAAGTCTTCGGGACGGGAGGAGTTGGCTCAGGGAGCCATGCTTGTTCGACCATCCTTGTGGCATCCACAATCAAAGATTGGCCAGAGGTGAAATAAGTAGAGATTTGACCATAAATAATAGACGGAAACCGGCGCTATTGAGGTTCAGGTTTTCTCGATGTCCTTGTACCAACTCCATTGTTCCGAGTTTTACAGATTTTCATAGAAAAAATAGGCAAAACAATAATATTAATTAACATAATAAATGAACATAATGTAAGTTGACCCATGATCTGTCGCTACCTCCGAGAGATATCCGCCTTCGTCGCTTTGCTAGGATTTATGCATTCCTGCACGAACTGCAAAATGCAACGTCACAGTACTTAGAATTGAGTCCAGGCGCGCTAGACGACATAACGTTAAAACCTCGGAATGCGTGGATCCTAAAAGAAATTGAATGAAACCAGTCGGAATCACTTTTTAATACAAATACAAATAAATTTCACCACCTGAGAACACTTGTTTTTTTTTCAAAATCAAAAAAATTTGACGCAGAAAATTGTCGATGAATTTTTTTTTGTTTTAGTTTATAACAGAGGAATTACGTAGTTAGAGTTTTTTGAGGATACTGGGTGTAATATTACTGAAGAAAGTAAAGAATAGCAAGTAATTTATACAGTATTCCCGGTTTATTATCAAAATTTTAGTCGTAGATGTCATTATCAATTTCGTGTTCGGCATCCAAATCTTCTATCCGAATAATCGGTGCTGAATTCAGGCAACTGCTCCCATTGCATGCACCACAAATTTCAGTGCAGTGCAGCCCACTTTTCCTACAACCACAAGCTGAACTACATCCTTTTTGGCAGTTGCAAAAAATTGTTTTGAGGATATTCTCTGGGGCTGCTTGTTGGTTCATTATAATGGGCATCAGGAGTTCTCGACCATACTTCCAACCCCACTCCAGTAGAGATATTTCATTTCCGAGCCACAATTGAACTTGAAGATACACCTTCTTCAAGTGTTTAGATGATGCATCATCGGTAGGGGGTAAAGCAGCTAATTGAGCAGCCCTACTATTATTCATGGTTGCTTTGATGAAACTCTCGTACCTAGGTTGAGATGTGAAAAAATGTCATTAAGATCATAATATGATCAGAATACGATGTAAATACACATCTGAATTCGTTCAATGATTTCTCTGTTTTCGGTGCTCCGTACAAAGCAAGAATGCATGCGACCCCAGCATTTACCAGCTTTGTTAAATCTTGATTTTCCACTTCAAATATTTCTGCATGGGCTTGAAGATCGGTTCGTTTTTCGAAGGCTTTAGCAAATGTATTCTTTCCTTTATTGTAAAACGCTGAAGTGGTGTCACATCCTGTCAGTGCGTGGAGAAAAAGTATGTGCTGTTGACAGTTCGGTAGCTTTTTTTTTAAGCTCTTGGACGAAAACACTTTCTCATCTATTTTTCCTTTGGCTGGTTCCAAATAATAAATTTCTTTACTATCAGGCGTGAGAGCGGTCAGAAGAATAAGGACATCCATATCCTCAGCTACAGTAACTACATTTTCTCCAACGATATTAATAGCTGTAGAAACGATCAATCTATCTGCATCACTTTCTGCTTGATGAGACAAAATGTTATTTTCCGTGAGCAACTCCTTCAACATTGAAATGAGGCGAGATTTGTTTTTACTGTTGGCTAAAAACTTGTCTTGTGCAATTTTCAATGACATATCCTTTTCAAAAATAAAATCAACCGAAGCATTTTTCATGAAACGGCGATTTCTTTCAATACATTTCCTTTTATCTTTATCATAGCCATCAAAAACGACGACGACATTGTTCCCATAATTATTTTTCAAGTATCTCACTTAAGCTTCGCAAATATTCCAAAACTTTTGCTTCAATTACCATTTAACGCGGTGCAGAAGCATCTCTCCATCAACAATGAATACGGATTGTTCGGTTTTTTTGAGGTTTATTGATAATGACGGGAACAGATCGAAACATGAAGATTTTCGCATGCCTGCATCATCAAAAAGAGATAGTAGATAAGGAGCCAACTGAAACTGTAGATAATTTTTTAACTCGTCGTCCGATCTTTTCGAGACACAGATCCGTTGAAACAGAAGTAAGGGATCAATCGGAACAATATCACCGTGAATTTTCATTTTGCTGTGTACAGCCAAGAGAGGAACAACTTTATCTTGTCTAGACAATATCACTTCCTTGAAATCGGCTTTGTCTATTTTCTTCATCGTCTTGACACCCACTGCAAAAGCGTCACAGCAATTTATTGTCTCGTCCCCTGTTACTCCCGTTGCGATGGCACATTATGGGACCAGTTCCAGAGAAAGGATTGTGTTGGCTCAGAAATTTTTCAATTTTTAATAGATCCGAATGGTCTCTTTTCATGCGAGCATCAGTGGCGTCAGTATGCTGAAGACTTTTATTGAAAGAAAGGTTGCAGAATTTTTCCATAGCTTCGAGTATATCCCTACAGTAGATAGTTCCTTCAACCTACTGATGAACGACGCTTTCTGTAGCACCACGTCGAAAAGGACCACCCTCAAAATTCATAGCTCTCATCAAAGTTTGTTCAATAGTTTGATCAGAAGAGATACCCGCGAAATATTTATTTGAACGTCGAGCTGTGAAATAACCTTCTTCTGTAAATTTTTTGAATTCTTCTGGGTCCATTTTCTCGCCTAACTCTTTCATATCTTGTAAATATAATTGAGTGGATTCGGCATATATGGAAAATGACCTGCAGCGTGAAAGTAGGGAATCATCAGTTCGGTAGTACTGAAATGTAAATCCCAATTACCCATTCGTTCAGCGGAAATATTATCCTTCAGTATAGACACCATTCGAAAATATGTGATTCACAGCTTACATGTCTCACTCTTTTTTTCGAGTTCCATTAATTTTTCTTCAAACAAATCGGCAATTTTTTTGAAAAATTTATTGTCTTTTATCTCGTTTGAGTTGAACATGTAAAAAATATTAGCAGATTCTTCGTCTTTAAATAATGCGGAAAATTCGTCATTATTTTCTATTAGATCAGAGAATATTAGTCGCGATAGAGCAAGTTGAAATAACGTGTGAGCTCTTACTGCTCTTACATAAGCTTTTTCTGATAGAATGTGCTTCAACGTATTTTCTGCATACACGGTTGCAAGACCCTCTTGGAGGCCACTATCTCCCATTATAAATCGAATACATCCCAAGAATGACATCAGTGTATGGAACCCCCCCTAATATAATAAAACGTAAGAATACACATTCTCCCATGACCATGACATATTTCTTTAATTTTTTTACAACCGAATTTACGATGAAGTGTCACAGATAATGCAACTTGCAGGGGCGATAAAAACGTTTGTGGTCTGACTGCAGCCATAATAGCATAACCGATAGAGGTGCACTTCTTGTCATAGGAATCGATGTTTGTTTGATCTCCTTTTTTATCCTTTAAAATAATTTCCCGAACTAGATAAAGCAATGCGCTTGGTATGGATTCGTTAACATTATCGAACATTTGATCGCTCGCTGGGTAACTCTCCTTACAATATACTTCGGTTCGGATACGTCTCCGGATAATCTCGGCAGCAGCTTGTAAAATGCGAAATTCCTCTTCATTGTCATTTTTTGAGCGTTGATTATACCAATCATTCGTCAAAATTTCATGATGTGTTTTGGCGAAACAGACGATGGAATTGCCTCCAAATTTACTAGATATGATTATATTACCTGCATATTTCGATAGTAACCTCTTTTTTATGGTTCTATCGTCAGGTACATGCGGACTTGTGATTATACCCTTCAACTCTTCCAAACTAAATTGTGAATCATCGTTTTCTTCAATATACGTGAATATTTGGTCCATTGCATTGTATACTATGATCGTAGATTTTCTGGGGGTTTTATCTTTTTTTTTTCTCCGAGAATTTTTGTAACCAATTAAAACAATCTGCATGATATCGCGCTCACAACGATTTCAAGTCGATCACATTTGAAATTCTCCTAAGAATTGCTTGAGCTTGAGCATCTCTTTGTTCTCTTAGCAGATTGAGGACTGTTTCTCTGAAATGATACTCACTTACGTAGGGGAAAGGTGGGCAATCTCGGACGGCGGGTATCCCCGGACATTACAAGATTGTACATTTTCTGCGTGTTTGTCAATGAGGACAACTGACTCTACGTGTCTGGTGGGACACAAACTTGTGCAGACATGATAAAATACTAATAGTAAACACGCGGAAAATATACAATCTTGCAATGTCCGGGATTACCCGCCGTCCGGAACTGCCCACCTTTCCCCGATTCGATTTTTCTTCGCGATGCTTTTGGTAATTTTTTGTTTTTTATCTGATCTGCTTCTTGATTGCATAAAAAACAGTTACTCTCCCACTCAAATCCGGCAGGACTATATTTTCTTAGTTTTTTCTTTGGTGGGCTAAAAGTTTCAGACGTTGATTTGTCAGAATTTTGTTTGTTTTTGAAGATATGGATGTATTTCTTATTGACGTATTTTTGTCGGCATTCTGAGTGAGCGTGAACAGATTCAACGCTATTTAAAAACATTAATTTTCCATCTGATCTCTCGGTTACAGCATTTCGTGAAATAGCCATCCCTCTCTCAAATTTTATGAGGTCATCCGTAGTTTCTTCGCATCATTGGAATTTCCAGAATCTTGATTAGGTTCACCCATTTTGCAACGTTTTAAGTCAATACAAAATCATATTACACTGAAAAAATGCACACACCACAATATATCTTCTGTTGTTAAGGGCAATCCCTAGTCACCCACCTCCTTTTTGTCGAAAAATTAATATAAATTGACGAATATCAATCTACAATGAGAATGAGTAAATCACAATAATCGGCATGAATATTTGTTGCAAGAGAGTTACAAAGAGTGGAAGAGGCTATGCAGAGGAAATAGTGAGGCTATGCAGAACGAGTACCCTATAATTATGTCGAATGCGAATGCAGTTATAATAAAAATGCGAAAATATTCTTTTCAAGTTCACTGTTAAAAAGTGTATCTTATTAGAAAAGCGATATTACAATGCCACGTCAAAAAATATTATAACTGTTGAAGAAATAGAAGAGTTTAATCGCTTGCGTCGTGAAAGAGACGCCTCCAATAAACGTCAGCGTAGTGCACAAAAAGGCACAAATAAACGTCAGTGTTGTGCAGAAAACGATTCTAATCGGCATCAGTGTGATGCACAATCTTTAATAATGAATACTGCAAGTTCTAGTCGTACCGCGGCTCAGGATATTGAATTGATTGATTCCGATTATATTTTAAATTTTGAAATCGAACACATCGCACTGCAAAATAAGAAAGATTGTGAGCGAAAAAGACAGTTTCGAATGAGATGTAGAGTGCTATTGAATACGCCACGTTTTGATATTGAACAGATCCCTCAAATATTAGAGCACTACATAGGAAAAATGGATGTATCCTGTATTCATTGTAATGCGAAGCATTTTGTATCTGAAAGAGTGGCTAACAAGGGGAATTCGTTCAATGATTGCTGCAATCATGGGAATGTAATTATCGATGCAATACCTCATTTCCCAGAGAATCTCCGTTCACTTTTTGAAAGAACTCATCCAAAATCAAATGATTTTCATAGACAGATTCGGTATTACAATAGCTCATTTTCCTTTGCTTCCTTCAATGCTAATTCAGTCAATTTTGGAGCACGATGACCAGGACCGTACTGTTTCAAGATTCACGGTCAAATTTATTATCAAGACAATACAGCGCTTTACGCTTCACCAAATGAGAATCCAAGTTATGGTCAGCTTTTTATAGTTGATGTTAATGAAGCCGTAGCATATCAATTAAATCATAAGGCACTAGGTATTAAAGTTGTTGAAACACTTGAACAAATCATGAAGGAACATACTGCAGATTCTTTTGAAATCATGGGTGAAGAAATTGAAAATCAACGACGTTTGGCATTAGAAAATAATCAGGCTGTACCGGAATTACAGTTGTTGTTTAATCTAAAGCCTGGAATGGATCCACGTCGATACGATTTTCAACGAACCAATGAAGTTGCTGCAATATTTTCAACGACTGCTGATGGGGAAATTCCGGAGTCCTATGTGTCTCTACGCTCACGGAATACGAAAGTATTGCAACATGTCAGCACTATGGATCCTAATGTAGAGCCATGGGCTTACCCATTATTCTATCCACACGGTTCAGCAGGTTGGCACCGAGATTTAATGCGAGTAAACAGCAACAAACGTATATTACGAATAGCATACGTAAAATACAGACTAGGCATGCGCGATAATTTTAATGCCTTTATTATGGGTGGTAGGTTACTCCAACAATGGGCAGTGGATAATTATGTCAAGATTGAAAAAGATCGAATTGAATATTGTAAGGGGCATCAAGAACGTTTACGCGCTGAATCGTACAAAGGACTCGTAGACCATCTGCATGATGTAGCACATGGTTCTAATGCTCGTGTCGGAAAAATGGTAATTCTTTCATCAACGTTTATCGGATCACCGCACAATATGTTGCAAAACTATCAGGACGCAATGGCAATTGTTCGTAAGTATGGGAAGTCAGATCTTTTCGTGACAATGACATGCAACCCGAAATGGCGTGAAATTACAGAGAATATTCTTTCGGGTCAGCAAGCATGTGACAAACGAGACATTTGTGCGCGGGTTTTCAATTTGAAAAAAAATTATTTAATTGATTTGATTGTGAAGCAAAAATTTTTTGGGGAAGTAGCAGCGTTTGTTTATGTAATTGAATTCCACAAATGGGGCTTACCACACATACATCTGCTGGTGATTTTAAGGCAAGATTATAAAATAACAACCCCTGAAGTGGTCGATCGCTATATTTGTGCTGAGATTCCTGATCCAGCATCTGATGAATTACTTCATGATATTGTCATGAGAAACATGATTCGCGGACCTTGCGGTGATTGGTGTATCGTTGATGGGAAACTTTATAAAAACATATTTTCAGAACATATTTTATATCATATAAGATCAGCATATAAAAGTGAAAAAATTACAATAGACGAAATAAAAATATGAAAACGCAAATATTTGTTATAGCAAACGAACGAACGTTGCTATAGCAATTTTGAAGACAGAGAAAATAATAAATAGCCATATCAACCATTCATTTGTTATCATAATTAGTTTTAACATTCATGCATTGAAAAAAAAAGAACATAGAATCCTAGCTCTCTCATCTATCCGAATAATAATTTACTGGTCGTTCACACACTTTCTTATTTTTCAAATTTATTTCCATGTTGTTTTAATAATCTGGTTCCGGCTATAGAATTTATTGATTTTTTTTTTTTTTTTTCGAGTCAAAGGGGTCGCACTTGACGAAAATCGATTTCTTATACTTGAAAGCGTATAAAACAGAAGATAAACCATCAGAGGATGTCATTTAGAAACCTGCTGTGTGGAACAAAACATATTGAAAAACAAAATGAAAAACCGAAAGAAGTGTCTGTGAAAAAACAAAAATAACACATGACTATTGCAATTGAGGCTGTTTCCCAAAAATTTTCCAGGTGACTCAATTAAGGTGGTACCGTTATCTTATGCTTTCAATGAACAAATATTTTATTGTCAGAATAATATTTTTAGAATACTTACAGCATATAAATACTTTTCCGTCATTAAAATTCAAACAAATTATCAAAATAAATTTTAATAAAATCGATCAATCAATCAATATCATAAAAATGGCATGTTTTTAAATGCGAAAAAAACAAAACAAGAATACGGTACCAGAACATTCCGATTAACCTTCCGTTTCGGAGATATTCGAAAGAATAGTTGATGTCGGTAAAAATCGCGTCCTGCCCCCCCTGAAGGGGAGACTCCCACTGAGCATTGAAAATTATTTACCCTTGACAGTATTACTTTAACGATATCTCTACTTGGAACCTCAAAAATTTAATTTGAACTATAATTTTCATGGAATAATCTAAAAAAATATGAACAAAAAAACGGACCAACAACTGTTTTATAACTGTTTGACACGTATTAGAAGAAAGCAAAAATGATACCTTCACGGGTTAAGGATTTTTAAATTTCAATTTGGTACTCTTTTGATGATAGAGTTTATACACCTTGAAATTGAAAAAAAAAAAATTAATTCGAATTAAGTTGAAAAAACTTTAAATGACTTTGTATTTGTTATACAAAAAGAAAAAAAAAACATGAACTGATTTCAGATTGACAGTGATCTTTGTAAAGAATGCTTTCAGCAAATAAACTGACAATTTTTTCATCCGATGAAAATTAAATCTGAGTTTAGAAATTTAGGAGACACAATGTGTATCATAGAGGCCAACGTATGATGATCCCCGATGCGACCGATCACTTATCGTTCAATGATCGCTATTTAAAGTGTAAAGTGTACAAAAGACCCCGCACTTTCATGATGGGAAATGGGCCTCAGTTAAACTCATAGGAAATTTGGATTTTGATAGTCCTTGATGAGTAGATCAAAAGTCTTAATGGGTACCAAGTTCTAAAAACTCATATTTCGAAGATTCAACTTCGTGAGCTTGGACTTTTCCGGGGTTCTGCAGTAGCATAAAGTCACTGTAAGCCTATATGTCTGCATTTATATCAGTATTACAGTATGTATGCATGCATATATGCATGTATTTATATATGCACGAATACATGTAGGGGAAAAGTGGGATAGTCGCCGTAGGAGGACAGATGCCGAAAACATGCATAACTATCGTACTGCCAATGATTTACTTTAAAACAAAGCTTTTCTTCGCCATCCGCCAGTCTGGCAGGGAAAAGCTTTGTTTTAATGCAAATATTGACAATCTAAAGTTATCTATGCATGTCCAGACACTATCACCGCGGCATTTATCCTCCTACGGCGACTATCCCACTTTTCCCCTATATTTGAATGTATGTATAATGGGATGTATTCCATTTAAAGTAATTATTTGGGGCCGTTCTGCTCAAGTCGTCAAAATTTATTAATAATATACAAACGTATTTATATTTTTAATAAGTTTTGACGACTTGATCAGAATGGTCCCATATACCGTGAGGTTATGAGGAAAGGAAACACAGGATGCAGGCAACCCAATAGTCAAAGTCCCGAAGATTTCCGAAGTCATTGTATTCGTAAATAATAACATAGGACGAAAATCCCCACCATGCGGTTGAAATGACAAATACAATGTCTTCGGAAATCTTCGGGAATTTGACTATTGGGTTGCCTGCATCCTGTGTTTCCTTTCCTCATAACCTCACGGTATACTTTAAATGAGAAAAATTCCAATATACATACATACATGCACATGCATACATATAGACATACAGTTTTACAGTGGATTTATGCTACTACAGAACGCAGGAAAAGTCCAAATTCAAAGGGCTCTATCTTCGAAATATGAGTTTTTAGGACTTTGCACCCATTGAGACTTTGGCTCTACTTATCAAGGACTACCAGAATCCAAATTTCCTATGAGCGTGGCTGAGACCCATTCCCAGAAGGAAAGTGGCGGGATCCTTTGAATGAGTATAAAAATACACAAAAAGTAGATTCAAGTATTATATTATAAAATCATAATAATTATAGTTATAATTCACTTATGAAAAAAGGTAAGTATGATTCTGTAAAAAATAATAAAGATTATAAATAATTCATTGTAAAAGAATTACTTGTTTCAAATAATCCAATTACAAAAAAAAAAAAACACTTTTATTGTCATACTACTAACTTATTAGTAATTTAACTTATACTACTACTTTTTTGTCAATTACTGGGGATGGATAGATACAAATAAAGTGGCGATTATAAATAAATGTTCGATTGTATAAATTAAAATGTATTTGATTACAAAATAAGCGCTTTAAAAAAAATGCATAATCTGAAAGCTGGTTTCAGAAGCGCGTTATGGTGAGCTAGTAGAATGAAAAATACAAAAATAAAAAGTTGCTACCCTACTGATTATATTACAAACGTGGTTGTATCATGTTGCCCGTGATATTCATGGTAATAAATCAGTTGCATATCAACTAAAGTGTTATTATTTTTATTTGTTATTAAATATTAAACAAAAGGTAGTTGCCAATTGTGTGAGTTGCTGTTTTTTTGTTTTGAGAAATCCCATCATAGTCGCGTCCTTCTTTATGCACACGCATTTGTGCATATCGTCGGTTTAACAAGAAGATTGGTATAAACATTGACAACAATAGTGCAATCACGAATTGAGTGATAAGGTAAGAAATATACTTAACTATACCATTTCTCTATAAGTATGTACATTATAATTATATTAATATACGAAAAACTAAGCGTCTAGTTGTTCTCCTAATTACACGTATATTCTTTTCATGATACATCTTTTTGTCATCTAGGCAGTGCGATTTCAATGGATAATCATGCGCATTTAATCGTTGCGTTTATCGCATTACGCAATACGCATAGAAATATCTAGATTTTCAGAACGCGGCGTGTAATAATCGCTCGCATCTTACTTTTACTGCAGTTGAGGCAGCGCAGGCAGAATCCGGTCAAAGTTATATTCAACTGTAATAAATTCCGAAAATTGGATTAAACAATGTAAGTGATTTATCACGATTGTATATAGAACGTATCACGAGATAATCGTTTCTTCGAAACAATTTCCGATCCTATTAAGCGTGGACCTTACTGTCAAATCGTTCGCTACGTTGACCGTTTACTTGGCGCTATATTACGACGGAAACCTCGAGCTACGAGGGAAAATTTGAGAGTGAACCCCAATAGTTTACGGCGTCTAGTTTATCTATGTGCAAACATACCAAAACGATTTGGCCGAATGATTGAATTTCAAGTAAGTTTTCGGATTCAATCTAGCTACACTTTCTGCAATTATTCTGAAACACGACGTATATAGATTCATTTTCAAAATCTAATTAAAAAAAAAAATGATAAAGAACTAATTAATTTGTTCAACATCATTTTAGAATTTTTGCGTCATCAACTTAATATATCTTGATGGAAATACGTGAAAAATATCTAGCAATACATCATCATGAAGTTAGCACTCGGACTGATGGTATTTGGGAAGAAATTCAATCAATCCAGTCGAGTCAATTATTCTATAATTTTGCCTGACGTTTCGGCAGTCATATGCTGCCCTCATCAGAGGCTTATAAAATTAAAGTTGTGTGTACGAAGCTTGTTTCCATGGCTTAGCCATTATCACACTGCAAGATGAGCCACATTGACTTCATTTAATCCTAAGATCGCAAGATGACACATTGCTCATCTTGCAGTGTGATAATGGCTAAGCCATGGAAACAAGCTTCGTACACACAACTTTAATCTTATAAGCCTCTGATGAGGGCAGCATATGACTGCCGAAACGTCAGGCAAAATTATAGAATAATTGACTCGACTGGATTGATTGAATTTCTTCCCAAATATCTAGCAATACAATTAAAACTTCAAAAGATTTTTTAATTAAAAATACTATTTACACATGTTGTTGATTTTCAAGTAAACAAATATAAAATCCATAAATCTAATTTATATTATTTTATATTAAAATGTTTGAATATATGTGTAGAAAATTGTAAGTGATTCTCAAATGGCCTTGATCAGTACCACAAATATTTAATACCTAACTTTATTCATTTTCAGGTAATCATTTTTCTACTCTGGCTTGGGTGTGGAACTTCATATCGCGTCGTGGGACATTGTTTTGTTATACCAAGATCTACAGTCCACAGAATGGTTCACCGTGTGCTAAATAACGTATTAACATTGATACGTTTAGTTGTTAGGTTGCCGGCATAAGAGGAACTGCCAGGGATCGGATTATCATTCGCGCGTAGGGCACGAATGCAGTATTTAGGCAATGCGTTGGTGCTATCGACGGTTGCCATGTACGTATCCATTGCCCAGTTAATTTGCATGAGCAATATTACAACCGTAAGCAGATCTATTCGTTGAATCTGCAAGCCCTGGTTAATGATTCTGGGAAATTTATCGATATTCTGAGTGGGTACCCAGGTTCAGTTCATGATAGCCGTATTTTCCGAAACAGCACACTATTCACTGATCACATTTATCCACCTGAAGGATATTTTATAATTGTTGTAGGTGGTTATCCGTGCCGGCGTATTCCTATCACAATAATAACACCGTACAGAGAATCACTAACGCCAGATAAACACGCGTTTAACCATTCGCTCAGCAGAGCAAGAGTAGTAGTTGAGCAGTCATTTGGGATGATGAAAGTACGCTGGCGATCGATATTCACCAAAGGACTTGAGGTAAGCATACTAACTGCGACCAAAGTTATTGCTGCGTGCACTATCATGCATAATATATGCATATCCGAAGGCGATGTGCTTCTTGCAAGCTTCCGCCACGTCGCATGCCGAATGCCTTACTATTACTATTTATAATTTACTATTACTATTTTTTACAGCCAAGCAAAATAATCCGTTATAATCCCAAATACTCGACCTACGAACATTTTCACACTTTATCTTCCTTCTTCTATTTTGGATCATCCTAATTTCAAACTCATAACGATCAGATTTCAATAAATCATCAATTAAATTTTTATCTATCCAAATTTTTATATGCAAATAACACACACATTAACTGGGAGACTTTTAATTACAAACTTAAGAAGCCAATACTGCCTTCAATATGTTTTCAAATGCAGTGCAACCTCCGAATAAGACCACACTCGGGCTTGTAGCGGAATATAATTCCGAGAAATGAGTTACCCCCACCCGCGGTCCGAACTCGCCACAAAAAAATTTTCAGCTCAACTTCCAAATAGGACCGCTTGCACTCGATGAATTTCATGTGTAAAATGTGGTAACCTAAAATAAATTCTCATTTTCGAAATTCGGTTTCTTAATGTTGAATTCGTGTAATACCTGGTAAGTATATGTGGATTATTGTTCTTTAATTACGTCTTGTGTATGATAATATTGGTAAGAATTAGATTTTTCGAGTGAACATAAAAACGTAAGCTCACATAATGTTCGTTTGTAATCTGTTTCGATTATTTTTTCAAATGATTTTAATTGTTTTCAGATTAAAGATGACGGAGTCTGTAACGAAGAAAGTAACGCGAAAATACCATTCAACTGTAACTGAAACCGAGGTAGAGCAAAGACAAAATGTCGATTAATGAAATTGATTACAATCAATTGAAATTTTCATTACTATACTATTATTCAAAGCATAAATTAAGATTAAAACACAATTTCTACGCGTGGTCCTATTCAGAGGTTCGCCCCCGATTCTACGATGCACGAAGTAGTGGGGGCAAGTTTCGAACGGAGAGTTGGAGAAGCGGTCTTATTTGGAGAGGGCTTATTCAGAGGTTGCACTGTATATAACAATCCCATACAAAAAACGTTCGATATTCGAAATCGCCGGCAATTGTTGTAACCTCCCTAACCTCAAAAACTGCATTCGTTCATCACTTGTTAAAGATTTTCGAATTACTTCTACGTTTCATTAATGCTTACTCTTGTCTGCTTAACGAAATTTTTAACCTGGAATTCATGTTTGTCTTCCAATTTCTTTTTAGATATACGTCGATAAAATATGGTCAATAGTCCGTGTAGGTACGTGTAAAATACATGCAATGCGTACACCCATGCCACATTCACGTATGGGCTCTGTACGAGTTAGACCACGCATAAACACCACAAGTATCAAGTGAATTTGCTGGATATAGTCTTGATATAATACTGGTCGTAGACCACAGTCGGAATAATTTGTACACATTCGACAACTTTTCGTATAATAATAAGTGCATTTAATTTCGATCCGCGTTCGAATCAAAATGTTAAAGCTTTATAGATTTATTATAACTTAAATGTCATTCGAATTAATTACTTTCAAAATTTTTTACGTCGAACCAATGATTTATAGCAATAATTTTTTCACATTTACGATTTTAAAACAGCAAATAATGCCGTTTCTAAACGTTAAATACTATAATTCTAGCTACCACTGATTATATTGAAACATATCGAAATACCGTGATCTCCCACTAGCGTGTAGAAATGAATTACTACATTACCTCCATTATCCATAAATTCATAAATTTTAAGTAAATTGTTGATACGCAAATATTGTAATTACAAGTCTGTTATATCCCATGAAATGCATTTATTTTGATTACGTAATATTTATGTTAAATTTCGCTATGCATGTTAATCTTATAATAATAAATGAAGTTGCGAACTTGTAAAAATTGAAGTAGAATTTGAAGTGTCATTTATATAGTAAAGCACCGATTATCGGCAAATATAAATTCAAAGGATACACGTACACTTGGCGAGGTTGATTCTGAGCCGGAAATGAAAACCAGAAAATTTACTAGACTGATTGTTACTAGGCAAGTAGCTAGACACGAGCTGTCTGCTCTCGGAATGATGTCACTCGGTATCAGACTCGGTCTAGCAGACAACTCCTGCTGGTTTCGCAGTAGACTGTCTAGCTACTTGCCTAGTAACAACCAGCCTAGTAAATTTTCTGATTTTCATTTCCGGCTCAGAATCAACCTCGCCAAGTGTACCTATAAGCCCATTAATGTAACTGCTGTATGTTAGAAAATTTGCTTACTTAAGTAACGTATATTTCTGATGAAATGTTGACCCGCTCTTCCTATTACACTTATTGTGTCCAATCAGTATCTAGTTCCTTGCTACCTTGTATAATAAAACTAAATTTGTGGTGCAATATTCCAACACTGATGTTTTTCTTATGAAAATTATAAGTAGATTTAATCAATGAATCGTTATCTACTTGTTGAGTTTCATTTACCCTAATGATTATTTACTGTTTACAGCTAGCCTAGGCGCTCTACTGTTATACTTAGAGCCAAGGTGGCTCCCAAGAGTTAATTAAGTGTTCCGCTCAATGTATGATGTGATGTACTTTTAATACCCACAATGCATTTCTTGTACATTATTTCGAATCATTTATATGATGCTAAAAAAAATGAAAGGATTTGGTTGAATGAAATGTTAATTCAAGTAATAAAAATCACGCAATATTACATTTTTCAAGAAATTATTCAATATAAATCAATGTATGTGTACCTAAATTGCATGAATTTTTAAAATTAGTATTACAGATATATTATACATATAATTTTAATTTTCTTTGTTACGCATTTAGATTTGTCAAGTGTGAATTTCCTCGGCGGCCATTAATATGCAGCTGTTCGCCGAGCTTCGCTGACCCGGCAGGTAGGTGGCGCCACGAATACATCGCAAAAAAATTTGAAAAAATTCTGAGAAACATTTTTCATAGGGTAGAAAAGGATAAAAAAAACTTTCAGCCAAATCGAAAGGGGTCGGGTTCAAAAGTGGTCGATTTGGCGTGGAATGTCCCACCTACATTCGCAAGAATCTCAGTCAACCATTTGTTTGTATTGTACTACTATTTGCCTCATATTACTGTATGATCACATACTATATGGTACGCAATAGCCGATTTATACATATTATGTACAGAGCCACAAAACACACATCTGACAGTTCGATCTCTTGGAGTGAATAATTCACTCCAATAATGGAGTGAGTAGTTAATTTACTTTATTCAGAGTGATTATTCACTCCTTTGGAAAGAAACTGTTCACTTTTACGCGAATAGTGAATAATTTCACTCTAATGTAAAGAGTGGTATATTTTTCGCTCCAACTGTGACTCTATAAAGAGTGAAACCGCGCACTTTTGTCCGCGCAAGTAGTAACTACAGGCAAAGGAGCTTGTACCGCGCATGCTTGCCGCATAAACAACGAGTACACGTGTGTTCATTGCACTGAATTTTGATATGATATCAAGATATCGCGATCTTTATTGCGTCTCTTATTATATATTACTTAATTCGACCAGTCTATTGGTGATATACGTACAGTAAGAGAAAAGTGTCATCTACAGTTTTGCCTTATTTGTGAGTATTTATTATAAACTCTACAGTAGCATGGTAAGTAAAATTTGACCACATGGATACGGCTCAAAAGTGAGGTTATATTACAATTTGACCGCGCAAAGTTTCGTAGAGATTTTTGACAAATTTATTATTACTCTGTACAGGTAAAATTTTCAGTATTACGAAGAATTATAGTTTTCAGGATTTTCAAGGAACACAGGCGAAAAATGTGAATTGAACAATAAGAATAATAATAAGAATAATTAAGAAAGTCTTCGCAGTTGATCAACTTGCCAGATGTAAGTATTACTTAGATATTCATATATGCTCACACTATTGCATACTATTCCATTCGTGCAATAATTGTTCTTCAAGTAAATGGTTTTTGTAGTTGTTATTAAACATATATTGTACTGCATATCTCTTTTTTTTCATTATTTAAATAATATTTTCTTGACACATGCACTGAAAGTCCTCTTTTGCGCACGTCTACAGGCACCGAAAAGCAGACTTTCGCGCACCCGTGTGCGAGAAAAAATTTTCCTCGCATCGCCAGCGGTGTGCAAAGTTTTTCCCGCACACGGGTGCGCGAAAGTCTGCTTTTCGGCGCCTGTAGACGTGACGTCGCACAGACGAGTACCTTTCGTTGTATTTGTTAAGAAAAACAGGGTTCGATACGCGAGACCAAACTCGCTTCTTGCGCACTACTCGTCTGAAGGCAGCACGAAGCCTCGGCTTTGTGCTGCCTTCAGACTCGCAGTGCGCAAAACGCTCGTTTGGCCTCTTGTAATGAAATACTATTTTCTGTTTCACAAATGATGCCTCTTTATAATTTGAAAAAATCTGTAATTTTCAAGTTTTATAGATTAGTTGCGTTCAATACATTGAGTTCTGACATTTAGTACTCAATGCAAACAGATTGAATTGGAGGACAAAAACAAACATAAATATTATTGTTCCAACTCAATTGATTTGCTATTAGTATCGAATATCAGAACTGAATGTATTGAATACAGTTTATGAATGTATGACTCTTTTTTGAGTGAAACAATGAACTCTTCCACCTGGAGTGGAAATATTCACTCCAATGACGATTGAAAATTGAGCTCTTTCATGAGTGATTTTTCACTCTAATAAAGTGAGATATCACTCTAATTTAAAGAGTGAAAATTTCACCGTTCATAAAAGTGGATATCCACTCCAGTTAGACTGGTGCTGTTTTTACACTAGCTTAAAGTCAGAATCGACTCTTTTGGAGTGATATTTTACTCCAAGAAATTTAGAGAGATAGTCACTCTTCATAATCTGAAAATGGGGCTGCTTGATATTTTACGGTTTAATTGTCGAGCGTTTAAGTAACAAATAGCTGAAAAAAATTTCATCACGACTACCTATAGTTTAAAGATTGAAATCATATCACGCAGACGTAATGTTTACACAACGACCACAGACTAGTGCAGTATTCATGGTTAAAGCAGCGAAACGACAGAGACTCGGTAGAATCTCGCGCCAAGTACAGTAAAAAAAGCGAATATTAATCTCTTTTTAAATATGTCTGTTCGTAAACTGTTAAAACTTGGTTGAAAATTGATACAAAAAACAAAAACATTTCAAGTTGTTTTCAAAATGTTTACGATAATCATTTTGGAGTTCCAAGTTTTCTATTAAAATTGATTGTAATTTTTCGAATTTTTCTCTCTATTATTTATATATTATTTGACCTCTATTACCAGCGACAGTATGCATGCTGTAACTCCTTGACCAAAGGTTAATTGTTAAAATGTTTAATAAAAAAATCTTGAATTGAACGTAAAGCGTCTACAGTATCTAAAAAAATGCTATACATGTTAAATAAACGTGATTTTTCAAGACAGTTTGCCACTGTTCGTTCAAATTTTCACAGATATAGATGAAAAATATTGTAAACGAATTTTATCAAATCAATTTGAGACCTTAGATTTGAACATTGAAACAGATTTTCACCTCATTAAGTTTTTCGATTTATTATAACACAAAGTTTAAACGTTTTCACCACTAATTCTGTATGAAAAATTTATGTAAATTAAAATGTATTTATATTTATAGATGATATATTTTCATACGATTATATTCGTAAATTGGCAGAAGGCGAACAAATTCATATCCCAGGGCAGATAGAACTAATATCAAGATTTATTAGTCCAACCGAGTAAGATGTCATCGAAAAATTAATTAATTATCATAGAGCACTTACGCAATGGTATAATTGAGCATATTTTTTTGAGACTTCATTATTAAACTATTAACAAATCATTGTAATGCTGTGTCACAGAGAGGAAATTATATTCGATGGGTGAGCTCTGGACGATCAACTCGATCAGGATGGAAGTATTCTAATGCTCCAACCGAATACTTCCATGGTTGAGTCGGAAGACTGCGGCGAATCTAACAAATGTATAAGATCTGGTGATGAAGAAGATTTAAGAACCGTCCGTAGTAAATTTCCAGCACGAGAAATTTTATTGCTGAATGAGCTTCTCTCATCTTCATCAAAAAGTGAAGACGAAGATATATCTGGATTGACTCAGAGGCATAAGAAGATAAAATCTATGAATTTGTTTGAATTAGCCCATTAATGTACCGAAAAAGAAGTAAGAAATTCATGGTCGAATCTTTTTATCATAAAGTGTGATTGTTGCAATCAAAACAGTTGTTATATTTTGTACTTTTTTAGTTCAAATCGCATTTTCGATTGGAAAGACGAACTGCATATGCAATCATAAAATACTACGAGGAATCTGAATTTTACCCATCAGAAAATACTCACGGAGGTAGCCTGCAACCGTTGTCTGCCGAACATGACTTCTTATCATTTTTGTGGTAAGACGAAGCGCTTGATTTTATGCAAACTTGCTGTGAAAATGTTTATGACTTTCCGAATGCTATCTAATTACAGGTTTGCTGGCAATAAGGTCTCGTTAAGAGATATCTCTTCAAGATTCGGTGTTGCCTGTTCAACAACTTTTTACCAAGTTAGCCGTACAATGGAGTACTTGATATCGAACCGAGCATTATTCGATTCTCCGTGGAAAACGAGCTAGCAGCAATGAATTTTAAAAATGTGCGTGTTTGCACACTATTACATACTGCTATGATAACAATTAGAATATAATACCTTAACAATTTTTGTATGTATTAGATCGCACAATTCCGGGCACCATGGGTTGCATAGATGGCACATCTATTGCAATTAGAACTCCAGCTCATAAAATCAAGTCAACTTATGTAAACCGGCATGACATCCCTAGTCTGACACTGCAAGCAGTATGCGACTCTAATGAGAGATTCATAGATACGTTTGTTGGTGCTCCTTCAAAAATACACGACACCAGAGTTTTCAAGCTATCTGATCTAAGTAGCTAACTCCCAGAGATATGTGGTAAAACATATCATTTGTTCGGAGACTCTGCGTACGCAATCAGAGAATGGTTGTTAGTTCCGTACAAAGATTATGGGAATTTGAGCGACGGTCAGAAGGTTTTCAATAAACATTTTTGCACTACTAGAGTCCTGATCGAAAATAGTTTTGGTTTACTGAAAGGATGATTCCGACAACTTAGTGAAATACACATGAAAACGGTGGACAAGATATCTAAGTTCATCACCAGTCGTTGTGTTCTGCACAACCTATGTATTCAATTCGACGATGATTTCATATGTTATCGTAGCATCGATAATCTAGAGTATCCCAACTTTGACATTCACAAATCAGACCAGCAACAGAAAAACTTGGTGAAGTAAGACGAGATGTTCTTATGAGACAATTTTCCGAGGGTAACAGTTCGTCTGAAAGTGATGCACCACTCAGCTAATCCTATGTTGTAAATTTTTACAAATGCATTAATAGAACAACTTTGATTTAATTTTGTTTCAGTTCACACTAAACAAACTACTGCAAATCATTGGAAATCATGTGGAATCCTACGAAATCATCAATAATTATGTATCAGTGGAAATCGCGGAAATCATAAACGAAATCAGCAGAAATCGATTTCTTTTGCATTCACTGAGCCACTCAAATAGGAAGTTGCTAGCCCCTCGGTGCAAATTGCATGTAAAGTAGTGGTACTTTATGTATTATTACACCTCATTGCTGAGTGTATCATATTTTTTCTCTTTTTCATATTAATAACTGCATATAAAAATAATTGATCTTTATTTTCCCAAGATATGACTAGCTATATGGATAAAAATGATGGAAAATTATATAAACGTTTGGAACTTTCATAGATTTTCATTGTAATATATTTGAGAATCCAGAAAAGTCTATTTGAATCTCTGAAATCGATTTTTTCACATTTAATAATTTTATGAAATTTTCCTCGTTTTATTGATTTTTAAGTGCGTCAAATATTAGATTATTAGAAAAAAATTGAAAAAAATCGTGAAAAAATCCTATGTTATTTAAAGGGGAAACAGTTCGTGGTTACCTGCACGTCTTCTTATTGAGATGGAACCCTGAAGTTTTAGCCAGTTTTGTTTTTTTGATTTAATTTGAACTAAATGAAGGGGCGTCGCGATTAATAATGCTTCACATATGGGTATTAAGGACTGCACGCTTATACATATGGGGCATTCCAAGTAAAATCGAGGAGTCACTTCTCTCAGGTCATCAGATCCTTGCATAACTTTTTTGATTTTATTTTTTTTAGAATATATTGATCTTTTTTATTGAAAAAAAAAGATTTATCCAATATATTTGGGAAAATTACAAAAAAATGCAAAATATCAAAATTTTCCAAGACACTTTTTATTTTTATTTTTGTTTTCAGTCCTGTGAGGACTATTAGGAGTTAATTTTTTGTTTTTAGAAACTAAAAAATAAAAAAAAAAAAAAACAAATTATAAATAAGATATGAGGCAGCCGCATCCCACTTTCTAATTAGGATAGATATACCTTATTTATGATCCAGAATATGTGGAAAGAATTGCAGAATTTTAAAAATGGTGTTTCTTCAATTATCCCTTTTTACACAAAAACGATCGTCGCGCCATCTGAAGGACTAGCGAGAAAATTCTACAAAAAATTAGGCTTTTTATGAAGTGAAATCAATGCGAAAAGAAATTTATGTAAGGATCTGATGACCTGAGGGAAATGACTCCTCGATTTCACTTGAAATACCCCATTTGTAGATTACCTACTCATAAAAATTGGACCATGACTTGATTAAAACTAGGATGAGGCACACCCTTTTGCAGCTGATTTTCTTATTGTTTGGACTCTTAGGAACATCACCCAACTCGTGAACACGAGAAAAATAAGGAGGTCCATAGTCAAAATGGAGGTTACAGATTTTTAATCACGATTTTTCACACCAATTTAAAAAAAAAAAAAAATTGTATGTCATCATAAAATATCTGTTTTGCGAACTGGAATACAGTAGTATCTTTAAGAATAGATTCTGGAATATCATTCACTATTTTCTGACATACATTTTATATGAATAATGATATTACACCAAAAAAAATTGGTCGTTAACTCTACTATAAAACAACTATAAAATACAATGCTCTCACGGTCCTGGCATATTTTTCCTTTTCATCTTAGATCGAAAAGTATTGGATTCGGCTGGAAAATGACCCTGTCCGATTTCGACGAATCTTCACGTTTCATGACCACTGGAATCCGAAAATCATGTATTTAGAGAAATGTCGGTCTGTCTGTCCGTTTTGTTCAATTGAAAATTTCAGAAACGGTTCAATAGAACAATTTGGATTTTGGCGTGACATCTTGATACATTAGCAAGATCAAACTCTTCCATAATTCGTTTTGATCCGAGCTCCAGTTTTGTCGGAACTAAGAAGGACTTCTGATATTTTTAACGGAAATTTCAAATTTTCACGCTGGCAAATGAAAGTGCGAGTCGGTCCGAATATACACGTATGGGGTCCCAGGACTTCCATTGCTTAATATGCTTAGAAATAGTTGCTTTAGTTGCATAAAACATACAAAAAAGTGGCACAACTAGTTGCATCTATAGCCAACTAAATACACATTTTTCTGGAAATAAAAGGAATAGATCGACAATAATAAAGTACCCTAAATTAATACTCCAAGGAATCGGAGGCTTCATGACAAAAAAGAGACAATCACAGGTAAGTAAAGTACCAACTTGCACTTATGTAATAATAATTAGACCCATTTTTTTTTCAAAATAATAAGAACTAATTATTTTATAGGAAGTACGTAGTTCATCTCATTACGTAACATTAACAATAATAAACCGAAACACAATTTGTACTTGCCAAACAAAAATATTGTTAAAATGTGGTATTTAAATGAAGTATTCAGTAAACTCATATTATTCTAGTAAAATAAACACTATGACTTCTTTATTTTAGCACATTTGTTGGATTAGAAGTAAATTAACTGAATATAAATTATTTAAGTGGTAACGGGTTTGGAGTTTATTGTAAATCCCGTAATGAATTAAGGTTCTCTGAGTATTAAATAATTAAAGTGAATAGACAAGAAATAATGCTTGAAGATTGATATTTTGCGAATATGGAGTTGTATTGAAATACGTGCGTTTTCTTTAATGTCTTGAACAAGACTGTTATTTACAATAATAGTGTAGACACCGGTAATGGTGTACAAGATGACTACTAGACCGTATGAGCTACATGTGAGAGGTGTATCACTTTCGTAACACTACCCCCCCCCCCCCCCTGCCCCGGGGAAAAGAGTCGACCCGACTCTTAAAAAAAAATTGGAGTTGAAATCCAAGATCAAAAATAAAATTTCAGAAGAAAAAATAAAAGGTCTAGTGGACAAATGTGCGTAAGTACTCTGTTTGGTAGTGATGAGCATAATTGGTCTTGCATTTTTGCAAGATCAAGACCAAGACCAAGATAACCTGTAACTTATCAAGACCAAGCCCAAGACTATGCATGCAAGACCAAGACCAAGACCAAGACCGAGTCGGCAAGACTCGACCAAAAATAAAACTGGAATGCAAGACTCTCGCAGTTTCAAATCGTTCTTGTATAATGTTTTGAATAGATGAAGAATACAGAAGAGCCTTTTCATATAAATATACATATATTGATCTTACATTGGTGCCCCTGCAGCCTTATTCCGAGAACTTTATCACCAGACCAGTAACAAATGGACGTTACAACTAAATGAAAAATATTAAACAAAACAAATATAGATTTTGTTGTGATAGAAAGACAGAGAAATATTAGACACTATGAACGCAGTAAATTTATTCAATTTTCAAGTTTTGTCGCCCAAGAGCTTGTACATACAAAGCAGCCATCTTGCGGATTCGTTATTTAATCTATTTCGGTGCTTACGAATTATCAAAGATGTTTATCATTATTAATGATATTAAGATTAAATATTATTTTTGTAAATATATAAATCAATATATAACACAACAGATATTTTTTCAATTTATTATTATATAATTATTATTTGATTATCAATTCCTGCAACTTTAGTTACTGCTGAAATATTTTTCTCATAAGCATCTTTGGTAATTCGAAAGCACCAAACAGATTGAATAACCAATCCGCATGATGGTTACTTTGTATCAACGACACCTATCACCGTCGAGTGAAAAAAGCAAGACTGCAAGAATATTGCAAACAAGACTGAGACCAAAACCAAGACCAGGGGTTCCGATACAAGACCAAGACCAAAACTGAATGTGCAAGACCAAGACAAAGACCAAGAATACCATAGTCTTGGTCTTGGTCTTGCTTTTGCTCATCACTACTGTTTGGGAAAGCCTGTGTGGTAAGTAAGTTATAGATTTGATACTTTCCCATTAACTATCCGGCATTTGCCTTATCTTCCAAGGGAAAAAACACACTAAAAAACATTGGAAACATAGGTGAGCGTCAAAGTTATCAAAATGTAAGTTTAATATAAAAATGTTCTTTTGAGTGTTTATTCTAGAAAGAAGAACTTGGAGGAATGCAGGATCAGGATGTGAGCGGTAAAGGAGTAAGATCCTGCAAAAAGGAAGCGGTAGGATGGGATATGGAACAGGAGCTCAGGAAAAGTAGTCAATCCATGATCCCAAATCCGTCCTGATCGAAGCCTCTTGAAAAGCCAGTAATAAAACGACCTAAATGGGACGACAAATATGAGTTTCAAATGTATAAAAGAAGTGAATTCTTCTCTTAAAGACAAAATAAGAGGCGAAACTCTTTGAATTAGTTCATTATTCAAAATTCAGAATTAATACAATTAGAACAATTTTTTCTGAGGGAGCAGGAAAGAGGATGGATAGGTTTAGGATGGGATTTCCGTCTTTTCACCCTCAGATTATCAGATCAATGCTATTGAAAATCTGAAAATCTTGTTAAAAATTAGTTACTAGAACTAACATGTATAATTAAAATCCATTGGGACTTTTATAAAATGAGAAACAAATGAAAATACTATCGTACAAGAGAGACCTTGCCTACCCTGAAGACGATATTCTCAAAACAAATGCGTGTAAGACAAATGACTGATATAGCGCAGAAGAAAGGGATTCAGTTGTTTACAACAAGCTTCTCAAGGACCGATAGCAAAGGAGATATTGAGATGGTTGGAGTTACTGAAGGTTTTCTATTTTTAAGAAAATGGTGTAAACGAGAATATGAAAAGAGGGAAGAAACTGTGAACGTGGGGGCTCTCGCATCTAGTTTTGATTGGGGCTTGGTTGCTCGCGAAGGCTTTGAAGAAAATTGAAACAAACTATTTTGCGGAAACAGAAAGGGATACAAGGAGAGGCTACCATACGGTCATGGCGTTATTTGTTGGCGGTGTTTGAAGACAAGGTAAGGCTTTGTGCCTCCTTTATTTTTTGTTATATGTTTTAGCGACTTCCCGTAATAACTATCTTGAATTTCTACTTTGCAGGATACAAGATAAGACGAAGTTTTACGAGGTGGACATTCATCAGACTTTTATCGATGGACAAGAATACGAAGAGGCAAGCAGCTGTTGCCGCTATGGGAAGTGGTTATTGACGGAGGGAGAACCAAAAAACTGTTCTCGGTGTTTGAGAATGAAAGCATTTTTAAAAACTGTTTCAAGAAGTATTCTGGGATAAAAGATCCGCAGGAATAATAATTTAATTTAATTAATAAATTCATTGTCTGATAATGAATTGATAAATAATTATTAAATGAATAAATTGATTTTAAACGAATATCGAGTTGTTTTGAATGAAATTGAAAGAAAGAAGAGTTAATGTCTGTATTACCAACAAAGCGTTCCTAACCTTATTATTTATAAGATCATTCAAAATAGGATTTCAATCGATAAGCGTTTCCTCAAAGAAGTCTCTATGTTATCGACTAAGTGTCCATAACCTCACAAAATTTGTTATATATCGAATCAGCTGATAGCTCGGCATCGATACTTAAAACCGGACTTGGTTGTGTTTGAAACGTTTTATGAGTCAACCAGTTTTCGTGTATCTGATGAAGAATTTTAAGATAATCTAGTAAAATAGGATCTTCTTCGCTCCTGGACCGACATAGTAATCGAGAGTATGAGGTTTCAGGACTTGACCTCAAATAGACAATAAGATCTACTTTGAAGAAATAAGAACTTTCTACTAAAATCTGGACGTTTTTGGTTAGGAGGTGAGCCTCAAAGTGTCCTCCTGAAGGGGAATTATGATGTTCCGAAAGAGTTGAGGTTATTTTCTTTTCAGGGACCAAAACTTACCATTTGTAATATTTCGTATCTGGTGATTCCCATTTTCTACATAATAATTCTTCGTTGAGGTAGATAGAATCCCATTGAGCCTAGTAGATCTTTGAATGTTGATGTAATGATGAAATTTCTTGCCAATCTGGTTTGATACCAGATTCTTTCCAGAGTTTCAATTGGGACAGAATATTATCTTTTACTTGAAGAGTCTTCCATTCTTCTCTATCTCTATCCAGGGAAATCATCCTGATTTTGACTGAAGGGACTTGATGTTTTTCTAAGCGAATACCTACATTGCTTACAGTTTGAAGAATCATCGCAGGGTTTTCTGGATAAGGCATCAGCGTTCTCATGAAGAGTTCCAGCGCGGTGTTGGATATCGATCTCATACTGACCTAAGGTATCTATCCACCTAGCGACTTGACCTTTTGGTGCTTTGAACGAGAGTAACCACCTTAATGAAGCGTGGTCAGTTTGAATCAAGAATTTCTTCCCATAAAGATAATGATGGAGATGAGAAATAGGTTTGACTACCGCTAAGAGATCTCTTCGGGTAACGCAATAGTTTTTCTCCGTCGTACTAAGAACTCTACTAAAATAGCTAATTACTTTTTCTTAACCTTCCTGAATCTGAGATAGAACTTCACCTAAACCGGTTAAAGAAGCGTCAGTGTCTAAAATGAATGGAAGATTCACGTCTGGATGGGCTAAAATTGGAGAGGAAATTAAACACGATTTTAAATGAGTAAAAGCTTCTTCACAGTCTTGAGTCCATTTAAAAGGTGTCTTGAGTCCAGTTAGATGATGAAGAGGTCTAGTAACGGTAGCATACCCTTTAACAAATCTTCCGTAGTAGGTACATAATCCGATAAAGCTTCGAATTTGTTCTTTGTTAGTTGGGCGAGGCCAATTGGAGACTGTTCCAATCTTTGAAGGATCTGTTTTGACTCCTGAAGGTGAAACTACGTGTCCTAGGAAGCTTACTTCCTTTTGGAACAGATGGCATTTTTTTGGACTCATATTTAGTCCTACCTGTTGAAGACGTTGGAAAACTTGTCGAAGGTTATCCACTTGATCCTCAAAAGTTTTTCCAAAAACGATTACATCGTCTGAGTAAACAAGACAAATCTTCCCAGACAATCCATGAAGAGTAACTTCCATAGCTCTCTCAGACGTTGCTGGTGCGTTGCAAAGTCCAAAAGGCATGACTTTAAATTGCCATAGGCCCCCAAGACCAAGAACGAAAGCGATTTTTTCTTTATCGGCAGGATCCATGTCAATCTGCCAATATCCGCTCTGAAGATCAATGCTACTAAACCATTGAGCTCCGGCTAAGACATCTAGGGTTTCTTCGGTCTTCGGAAGAGAGTAAGAGTCCTTTTTCGTGACTTCATTCAGTTTCCTGTAGTCTATGCAGAAACGTTTTGAACCGTCTTTTTTGTTAACAAAAACAACAGGGGATGCCCATGGACCAGAAGAAGGGTCAATTACGTCATTGGCCAGCATGTATTTAACCAGCTTGTTGACTTTTTTCCTTCCGTTGAGAGGAAGCCTCCTGGCTGCTTGTTTAAAAGGAACGTTATCTTCAGTGTCGATCTTATGTTTAACTATAATCCCGATACCGAAACGGGCATGTTTTTTTTATTGCAATTGACTCGTCCACGCTATTTTGATGAAACACTAATGTGCGGCACAAAAAAATAAGGATTTATCAAAACAGAATTGAAAACTTTTTTTCTCATCGGATTTATTGACAGACACGAAACAATTCTATATTTATGACGAAATCTCTCGTACGACGGTTGAGAGAGGAGCGTAGCGGCAACGTTACTAATTTTATCATTATTCAAATTGAAGTTTTATTTAATGATTTATATTACATCTTACTTTGGGTGAGGAATGTATGGGAGTGTACTTTGTACCGCTTGCTTGGTGTCAAAGTTGCATTGACATCGATCGCGACTTTTTTCAACGCCTACATTGGTGTTAGAATTGCATTTACACCAATGTAGCGTCAATTTTACACCGATTTGGTGTTGATGATGCACCAATGGTGTCAACCTGACGTCGAAATGTTTCGAATTTGCCAGTTGTTGCAAGTTTAAACTTCTTTTGCACGCTGACTGGGTGCAGTAGCTTGCGGGTGATAGCGCCAGTCACCTCTGAGCTATCGTGAGTGTAAGAAGAGTAGCTGGAAAGAATAGAAATAACTATTCAACAAAAAGTGCACGGTTACAATGAATGATTCTGATTTTGCGGAAGATTTTTCGTCTTCTCTACTGACCATGGACAGTAGTACGGTTCAAGAACTGTTGGCTATAGGCAGTGAGTCACTATAACTGACAAACCTGCGGACTCAACAGTTCGATACTACAGTGCACATTGGAACGGGAAAACTAAGTGGATCCAAGTACCAGTCAACAGTGATAAGTCCCCTCAATACGAAGATTTTCTTGCGGCAAGTGAGTGCTGATGTGCAAATACTATTTTCCGAAAAATTATCATATAATACTGGTAAGGTAAACTTGATAATGACGATACAAAATGGCGCGAAAAAAGACCGTTCGAAATGCTACTTTAAATATGCTATTTTACAAATATTTTTGAAATTATTACCATCCAAAGGGTATCATTTGTCTACTGTTATCAAAATCCTTTAAACATTCAACCGGTGTACACATAATTCTTTGGGCAGCTTTAAGGTGTTAATTATTCTGCATTCTATACAGTCTTCGGAGGGTATTGTAAATACCAATAGGGGTGTAGCATGTTACACTGGCACAGTTGAATGCATTATACTCTTTCTCACATGTTTAATGGCTTGTGGAGTGCAATGCGGTGGATCAGTAGAGAAACTGCAGTAGACTTAAATTCCAATTATCAATGATTATTTCAATTCGGTCAAGGTGTGAAAATAACTATTATAGCTCAACACGCATTAGGGCTGGATTATAACGAGGAGGTTGTATTGCGTGATGAGGAGGATGCTATCATCGAGCCGGCGCTGTTTCATTTATTTCCGAAGACTACGTTCCGCGTAACGCCGAAAAATTTCACAAGTGCAGCGTCAGGTATATATCTCATTAATGCGAAATCTTTAATAACCAGTTCGAAAGTAGATGCGAATACATACTTGTATCCGTTTAATTCATTGCATGCCCTGTAAAGAAAATTTCCGTGAACTTCTGCATCTAACATTTTTATATGAATTGAACCTAATCTCATTTTATTGATTGGGCACGCATCCGGTGTTATTCTATACACGTAATGCTATCCAATTTTTGAATGAAACACAAATTTCGTTTTTTGCGTATTCCATATCGGTCGAACTTCAACACTACAGTTCTTACAATAGAATATGATATTTTTATAATTTGACAACTGTTCCTTGAGCGGTCAGAATGAACAGTGAATTTTGATTCTATGAACGATTTAAAATTTACGAAAACATGCAAACAATTGACGCGTTGTCTACTATAAATTACCAATAAATAATAGAAAATAATTGGTCATAAATTTTGTGCAGACACAACTGCAGATACAGTTTCCCTTTCGCAGGTAGAGCGAGTAACGTCGTGTGGAACAGTACCCCGTATTCCAACGTTCCTAGCATTCGTACTTCGTATTCCACCGTTCCGATACTACGAATCAGCATTGGCCCCAAGAGTTGTAAAGCGCATATGTCGGCTTTCGTCACCGATCCTTTTAAAGTCCCGTTTTGAGAACAATGAACGCAGTTTATTTCCCTCCGGACAATAAACAGACCACTTCTGCCCCCTTAAGGTAGTTCACTACCGACAAACCAAACCGGAAGTTTGAGCGCGTTGAACGTAAACAGCGCATGCTCTGGTAATCCCTTTCTCTAAAAAACTTTTGGTCAAAATGGTAGGTTACTGTACTTTGTTGCGTCGTAAATATCAAGCGTTGCTGCTGTCTCGCTCCCTCTTACGTGTTTCCATCGTCGAGTACATTGTCACAGCTTATTTCACACTACGATTACTCTTAAACTGTACGTCAGATCGCTTTCATCTTTTGGAATAACTTTCAAAACATACTAAACTACTACATGTTAGTTTTTTATCAAAATCTATCGAAGCAAAATAACGCTATCAATCAAAACGTTGGTTTTCATAGCCTCGGTCCTATGCTTTACGTGTTAAAACGTCCCACTTTCGAGGCGAATATCTCATTTTCTGTACGTCAGAAGTTCATAAAAATTTAACTGTGCATGTATTAAGTCACTCTTAACACATAGTTGAAATTTTATTAACATCTATAAAAACTCGATTTAGTGGTGAACTACCTTAACACCGCCAACTTGTGCCGGTCGGTAAACGACTACATTAGCCCTTCTTCTCAGAGGGCGGTACGAGCTCTAAACGTGGTTGTTGGGAATAAATTAATTAAGGTAGTCTCAACAAGGACTTGACTTTCGACACTATTCACATCCTATAACTAAAACATTTGAGATGTTAACGGCAATCATCACCAGCACTGGATGTGACTCTCTGCAGTAATCAGCGCTGGCGAGCGGAGTACCCAAAACACTGATGCGATAAGAACTGCAGGTATCATACTCATGAGATAAGGACCGCGTGGATGGACCTGTATAAACAACCACGCGTAGGATTATTATCAAAGAGCTTTCCTCCATATCGCCACCTAGTGGATATATATTGAGCCCTCAGAACACTCAAGGTAGTCAGTAAAAAACTAGCAGCCAAGAGGGTCAGTTTAGACCACACTTAGAAATCATCCACTACTGAATTTCATAAAAACCTTATTGTGACATAACACCAATACCTATAATCCCTTTTTTGAAGAAATAAATAAACCAAGTATATTATAAATTAAATCAAGTATATTATAAATTTCGGAGCTCTATTTCCCAACCCTACCAACTAACAAGCAGCTTTTGAGGGACCGTTGATAGGGAGTGACACGGAGACTGTCACCGATTTCCCTACAACACCCTCAGAACCGGTGCACCTGAGTGCATACCAGGACGAGGAATCGTTACCTATAGGAGTCCATCTCTAGGACCCTGGGACGATTTTTATAGACTCACGATCCGATCATCGACGATCACACACCCATCCACACAACGGTTCAACACCTAGTGGTATTCCAGGACGGCGTCTGCATGGTCAACACTAAAGAGACCATCTAATCAACCACGGTGTACGAGCTTCCGCTGAGTCATCCAGCTGCGAGACCACAGCACACAAACAAACCCACTACGCCCAGCATTATCAAAGTAATAGACTTAGATTAAAGCGTGAGTTATTCTTATCAAACTATTTTTATCAACTAACTGCTAATTAAATCCGGTCTCTCTGGCAAAAATTGATATTATTGTGTCATTGGCCATCTGGTTTGTAACAACAGTCTGTAAACAGACATATTTAAGAAGAGATTAATATCTGCTAAAGTCTAGAGAAAGGACTCAGGTACGCGAACCATGAAGGTAAGGTCTTACATACGACTTCGCAGCGAATCAAACTTCAATTGACTTACTCTTAAACTCTTCACAAGATCTTCATCTTCGGCCGGTGGATAAATGTCTATAATTTCGTAGTTTACACGGGGTACGTTCCAAAACTAGCTGTAGCGGTAGCAACAGAATCTAGTAATATTAGGGGTGAACAAAAAATGAGAGTGTGGGATCGCAGCTACTTTCAGGTCATATCGGAATGCTTTTTGTCTTATCTGTAACCCGGCGCAGCTAATGTAGTACGATTCAGAACGCACCCTTGATATCGCATAAACATTTCGATTATTGTAAAAGTTTTAACTATTAGAATGAATACAAGCCTTATGTAATGTCGAGTAAAAATTACGAACGAAAGTTAGTTTACGTTAGAGTTAAGCATTAGGATATCGTATGAAGAGTGAGAGTGGATATGTTTAAGTTATAAATCTTAGGATTAGGAAAGCTACGGGCAGAGGCTAGGCGCCGGTATGAGCGTTGACAATAAGGGTATGTCTGGATAAAGAGAATGGAGAGTATGAGTGAGACTGCATGCATGACGAAAACCAGATGAAGGATCTTCGGTGGTTCGTGTGAACCTCCCCATGGAAAAGAAAAAACGGTAGAATTGATCTGAACAGCGAACTGTAAAGACGTATGTACATATGGAGCTAAGGCGATTTTAGGACGAAGATTCAAATAAAGATTGTTCATTGTTATAGTTTATCAGAAGTCCTTGTATTAAACTTGTATTTAATTAAAGAGGACTAGAAATAATGATTTTAAAAAAATGCTTCCTTAATATTCATAATTAGTTATAAAAAAAATTGTTAGTTAAAAAAGGTGCTATTAAACAATGAAATTTTTTTTTTAAGAAACGATTTTTTTCTTAAAAATCATAATTTTTATTGATGAATACATTACCAGAAAATTTTTTTTGATTATCTCATAAACAATGCATTTGTTTATAACAATTTTTTGAACAATATGACTTAAAAAATTCAAAAAATTATTTATACTCAGTTTTTCATAATCAGAAAATGAATTAATTAAGATATTTGAAAAAAAATTTTTTTTTTTGATAGATCTATTTGAGTTTTTCATTTTTGAATGCCTCAGATTGTTAATAAAAAGGTGGAAAATAAAAATTTTTCAATTTTTCGAACGGCGATCTTTTCTGAAACCTTTTAAAGAATGGATTCAAGAATTGAAAAAAACTCAAGTTTTTAGTCTGATAATTATCATAGTTCTTATGTAAATCTCCAACTTGCAAAAATTACTTAATTAACAAAAGCATAAATAATTGAAAAATTGCGGAAAAAAAATTTTCTGGACGGATTTTCGTTTATTGATGTACCTAAATGATTCCTAAATTTTTTGGTTCGTTAATATTCATATTTAATAGGTTAAAAAAAAAAAAAAATTCAGTGAGAGAGCGAATCGTGCGGCGCGCGCGGAAGACACATCACCCGTTCTATTTTCACCTCTGAATTAAAATTATAAATATTGGTGGTAGATTTCCGGGAGTTGGGACTTCTTTTTAGGAAATTTCATTTTCTTTAAGGATCTGTTTTTTTTAATTGTGATATCTACAATACTTTTTGAGATATTTGCAAAAAATTAAATCCCTTTTTTTTAATAAATTGTTTATAATTTTTACAATTTTTTTCAACGCAACTTAAATTTTTTCAAAAAGTTTCTAGACGCCATTCCGAGTCGAATGACACCTTGATCGTAATTTTCGGTGAAGGCGGAAGGATTTTCACCCAAAAGGTGCTTTTTGATTAGACTAACAGCAGTGTAACCAGCTGAAACAGCCCAGTCAATTGGTGATTTGGGGTGTAGAAAATAAAGAACATGGGATAATTTCAGGACTGGTAGAGGGATGTCTCCTGAGTCTAAATCTAGATTGGCGACCTCTTATCGTTATCAGGGTCACTGCCATCCTGGACAACGCGTTTCATTCTATATCTCGCGAACCGTTACTTTACGACAAAATGTGTTGAGACCTTTTATTATACATTATTAAATTTCCCATCTTTTTCATTTATAACTTTTTCTTGTAACATCAATATTTTCCAAGTTATAACATTTACAAAACTATTTCTATCCTAAACGGTTAGGGAGATATTCGAAGAAATCGTTTTGTAAGTGTTATAACTTGGAAAATATTAATGTTACAAGAAGAAATTATCGATGAAAAAGATGGAAAATTGATTAATGTATCAAAAAGGTCTGAACACATTTTGTCGTAAAGCGAACGGTTCGCGGGATATAGAATGAAACGCAGTTTCCAAGATGGCGATGATCCAATTAACGATAAAAGGTTGCCATCTAGATTTGAACTCAGGAGACATCTCGCTGACAGCCCTGTAATGATCGCATGTCCTTGTTTTTTTTCCCACACACCACTTTCAAATCACAAATTGACTGGGCTGATGAAGCATGATGACACATTTTATTGTGCTTACTGGAAAATCTGGAGACAATGTGAAATGATAAATTGTCGTTCAATATTCGCTCGATGCGCTCGGAAAAATATTAATTTCATCGTTCACGTTGAGGGTAATCCCTAGTCGCCCACCTCCTTTTTGTCGAAAAAGGGGCTGGGTTGACACATGTTGATTATTATCCGAACCCAGACGTCGAAAACGCAAAAACAAAATGCATAGCGTTGATTCTATTCCAATTCCGAACATATGCGTCCAAAAACATATTTGTTTCATGCAAAAATAGAGCTCTCAGAGCGCATTTACATTTGTCAATGTGTGATTTTCTTCGGCAGCCATTATTATGCAGCTGTCCACCGAGCTTAGCTGGCCCGAGAGGTAGGTGGCGCCACAAATTTCACGATTCTTTATATACTTTAGTGTACTATTCTTGCGTAACACATTTTATATTTGTAAAATTTGGATATACATTACTAATTTTCGAAATTATTACATACGAAGCTGATGATGAAATTTGTATTATTTATCTACATTATGTGGTCCTAGGTAGATCATTAAAATTAGATGACTTTTTTTGATAAATAATTTTTTAAATCTGTGAATATAAATGACAATACTAGTTTGAAATAAAATTAAAAAAGCATCGACATAACGCAATCTGAAGAATAGTTTCCACTTTTTTGTCTGTTTAAATAGCAACTAAACGTTACGATAAATTATTTTGAAAATCTTTTCAAATTGGATTCTCCAAAATTGTCTTTGTGGATGTTTTTTTACCATTCTTTCACCATCGTTTTGTCAGTATGAAGCTCCCAGCACTGATTCCATTCCAATTCATGCAGGCTGTCACTATTTGACTTTTTTTTGACTTTATAATAATGCATTCTTCGAAGTAAAGTCCAAGTTCAATGTTTAAAAATCAAAAAAATGAGGTAAAACTTCAAAAATCCATAAAAAAAATTAAACAAAAAATCGTATATTCTCTTCTACCCTAAAAACTAGTTTTTTCAATGCATAAAAACATTTCAAATTCTCAGAAAAAAAGATGTAGTTTTTGAGAAATGAGGTTCAAAAAAAGAAAAAAAAAAAACCTTTTTTGGTTTTTTCGAAATAGCGCAATAGAAAGAGTCGAAATCTCAAATCTAACGATGAATCCCAAAACTAGACTCGATCTCTGATATTTCAAAAATAAAATGGGCTCGATGGGTTAAAAACTCACGAAGCTACAGCAGTTTGAATCTTGGTCTCCATTTTTCGATTTTGGTACACGACGATAAAGTCTAATGTTTGATGGGCTGTACGATCGAAACAAAATTTTTCAGGCAAAATCCCGAGATACGTGTCTCTTTAAATAGGGTCTAGAATGTATTTTCATTATTATAAAGTAATAGAAAAAATCAAATAGTGACAGCCTGCATGAATTGGAATAAAATCGGTCCATGGACAACTCTAGACAAGCAGCGAATCTTTCAAAGCCAAAATCATAAGTTACGAAGGCCTATAATTTCATTCTCGGTGGCTCGAATAGTGATCAAGCTTGAATTAATGAAATAATCACAATTAGGTGGCCAAATTACATCTTTAACTCCTTCAGTACTTGAATTTTTTTTTTTTTTTTAATAGCGAGACTACCGAGTCTTTTGATAGATACTATGTTTGTAATTAAAAGTCTGGCTAGTTGATGGACTGTTGAAAAAGTTAGAGATGCTCCCAACAGAATTCTTACTGCAATCAGAATATTTACTGAAGGACATAAAGGTTCGCGAAGTTTTTAACACTTGTGTGGTGGACATCGGTAGTAACTTAGTACTTGCATATATGCGAAGCGTAGTCCGAGTGTTGGTGCTAGCGAGAGCGAAGTGAGTTGGATGCACTGCGTAGTGAGTGTTGAGGAAACACTGTTAATGTCGCGACACCGTTATCGTTCGAATAATTAAGTCGTGTATCTGATAGTCCGGCTCATTACTAGAGCAATAGTAACCGTAATTTGACCCGCAAGTAGGATTTTCCCTTTTCCTTCTGACAAAAATAAACAACAACCAGGTAAAATATTAGAATGAGGTATATATTTTTATTAACAATGTCAAGCACATGAAATTAACTGGAAGATAAAAGCTTATAATTTTATTGGTCCTTTAATTCTGGTAAATGTAAAAAAACAGGAAACACATCATCTATACATATAACGTGATATACTTTCACACAGTCCGCAAACTCGATGTTGTTACATTTGCACAAGAACTTCATACTCTCGAAGGGCCACTTCTTTTCCACCATACGGAACGTACAAACAACCATGGCTAGGATGAACCTGTGAAGAAAATTGTATCAAATGATTCACGATTATTACAGCAAGACTACGTGACCATGACATAAGACTGTACTGTTACTCTTAACCCCTTGACTGTCAGTGACACACATATGGGCAGAAAAAGATCGTGCCACTTTTGTGTCATGACACATATTTGGGCATTTGAAAAAAATCTGTTTTTACTACATTGATTTGAATGTAATTTGGTAAATCATCGTTTTTGAGGTCGATGAATTCGAAACTGAAATCGGATTTCTAAAATTCGAAATGATGAATCCAATATGGCGGGAGAAAATTCGAAAAGTAGTTGGATTTCAACAAAAATTTGTATAGCTATAGATGTTTGTGGTCGCGAATTTCGGATTAACGTCCGCCATATTGGATCTGCAATTTTAAATGTTGGAAATCTGATTTCAGATTCGGAATCAGCAATCTCAAAAACCGTAATACTGAAATTATGAAATTTTTTTTCCAACACAAGTGGCACGAAAATCTCATTTTCGCCTGAATTCTAAGGGGTTAATCGAGGACTGATAAGATTATATGTGCAACAACTTGATAACGAACGGAGAGATAGTCGATACTTCGAACATATGCTGAGCAATTCGACTAGACACGAGTGTTCAACCAGTGCAGAACGATGTTTCAAATGCTTACATAAACTGCTATACAATCCAGATTTTTTTTTCTAGATAAAGGGATTGTGGCAGGAATGTTATTAAAATAAAATAAAACAAAAAGATGAGAACCAACTGATCCTTTCTAAATTTGATGCCTTCCACTCCAAGTACCAAGAAAGGCTAGCAGTAGTAGCATTAACTAATGATATCCACGCATCAACTTTGCCTGAACTTTTTGAGTCAAATGGAGACGTTTTGGAAATAAGTTTCAAGCAAAGATTGCTCAAAAATTATTTTTGCCTTGGATTTTTAAATCTTTATGGAAGGAGCGGAAAAGATATTCATGGTCATGATTAATACCAAATACTAATGGCCCTCACCTTTCCAACAGTGGGAGTGCCTTCTTGGAAGCCACGACCAACATAAAGTGTTTCGCCGCTGTTAGTTCTTCCCGATTCTACGGCACCATGTGGTACCTGGCCATTTCGACTTGCAATCCAGTGGAAATCCGCAGGCATTAAAATCTAAATCCACAAATATCAAATCAGATTAGGAAAGTGTTATGCTAGGATGTAAATCAAGATGAATGGCCACAAAGATATGCATTATTTGAAAGGCATAAGTTACAGTCATTGAATGAGTTCAATATTGTATAATTATCAATCTGAAACTGCTGAATTATCAATAAAGGTAGCTTGTCACATATCAGTTGAAATCAGGCTTCGTTCCTTGAACCTAGCGTTTAAATCCGACAAATTGGAATACCGAACAGTAACGAGATACAATTTGGTGTCATTATATGAACACGGTTCGGAAAGGTTGGAAAAATTAACTTTCAACGAAAACGCGCGACACTTAGTAACCGGCAAAAAAAAGGACCATTGTTCTTTGTTCAAGTATCGAGAAAATCAGCAATAAAGACAGACCAAATACTAATTTATAAGAAAAATTCGATGCCTCATTAACGAGTTTATAATTATTGAATCATTGGTAATTATTCAAAAATAAATTGTTTATCAACTTCAAAATTTAATGATTAGTCAGACATGTTTCTCGCAAAACTTTTTTCTTTTTAAGCTTTGGAAAATTATCGGAATAACCTGTAGTGGTTATTCTAAGAATCTGTCTGCTTAGAGATTGACATCAATAACATTCGATAAAATCTAATAGACGATAAGACTCACATGCATGAAATTGTCACAGCGAAATGGTGAAAAATAATTTTCAGAACAAAATGAGATATAAACAGCTGAAAATGGACACATCATATGGATTATGCATGATATTAAGATTTTTTTTCTTGAAAAAATGGTAATGATTAACAATCAATTAGATTCTATCTCATTATTACTTTGTTCAATAGTTACAAATTTCCTTCAACTTATTAATTATAACATAATCAACTTATTATTATCATAATTTTTATGGTAATTATAAATGTTCATTTTTATCTTATTTTCAATTGGTTCAATATTTGGATACTTATAATTCTTGTCTGAATATTATTTTTTTTTCGATTTTGATAGATCTACGTTTTATTGCCAATTTTTTTGGAAAAAGTTTAACCGGGCTTGCATGTGAAATGTGCCTTACCCGAATTGATTCACGATGTGTCAAATTTTTTTTTTACGGATAAGACTAACTCAATTATTTAGGCTACGCATTTTTGTTATTGAATGATTTTTCGAAACGATTCTACGTTTACTGCATTAGTGAAGGGATTCATGGTTTGTTTTATACAAAAACTCAGCTTTAAGGGGGGACGTAACTGAAAATTCAGAATCCTTAACTGTTTAAATTCAGATATTACTTGGACGACCTTTTCTATACCTTACTGGAGACTGTAAAAAAATGGGAAAAAAGTTGTTGGCTAACATTTTTTTCGTTATTATTGGTCAAAAGCAGGGTTTCCCTCGAAAGTTATGCTTGATCTATAATTTTCATTGGACAATGTCTAAATTTTTTATCATTAACCTGATTAGACGTTGATGAAAACCTTAAATGATGAAAATATATTACTAGTTGATTACCTGCCAATTGATAGAATTGTTCAAATTTTATCCAATATGAATATATGAATGATAGATAATTAATAACAAATAACTTATAACGATGTACTTTCGGGAAATCATTTTCTTCTGATTTCTAGTCGACACTTTTTTCTACTTAATTAAAACTCCCTTGTATCACATATTAAGTACTGTTAGCTACTTATCGACGGTAGCCGTTGAATAATTGACTCAATAATGATGAGTAACGATCAGTGTCATATAGCTCAGTGAAAATCACCTCAAGTAATAAAAATAGTTCTTCAACAAGAATTAGTACTGCAGAAAATAGCAAATGTGAATTCTGTAAAGAATCATAGAAATGAAACTTACTTCAAAGCTTCGCTTTTCGTGCTCATAACCATTGTAAGCTACGTATGCTACAGCATGTTCGGGCTTGGCTTTGGCGGGCAAAACGTCACCGTTGTGCTGGGCGCGACCCACAACTAAAGTCGCACCATCTCGGTCTCGTCCAGCGCATATCATCCCCGGGAGTGTGGCGCGCATCCCTGAGTACTGCACCCATTTATATCCTGCAATATACATATTAAGTGCTTGTTAACATAAAATATGGTTTGGTGAGGAGGAGAAGAGTGTTTCAAATTTAATTTTATTTTTCTTAGTGGTCGGAGCATTGAGAATTCAATACCTTTTGTGAAAATGGTCCAAATTAGTACAAGGCAAACACTTCAATTGAGTCGTGTAATATCTATAA
This sequence comes from Macrophya annulata, assembly GCA_963924015.1. Lineage (NCBI taxonomy): Eukaryota > Metazoa > Arthropoda > Insecta > Hymenoptera > Tenthredinidae > Macrophya > Macrophya annulata. The sequence goes on from OZ001260.1 coordinate 17,100,653, forward strand.
ACACCAGGCAAGTATAACGGTATCAGGCAATTCAGGAATGTTGCTGTGTACAATAGGATGTCTCTAAAAAATTTTATAGGTATATTTTGTTCCTACCTCTTGAAACGTTTATAGTTTGTGACTCGAAACGAACCCTGTTCCATTATGAGTTTGATATCTCGTCTGTACGAGGTGGTCGCAATCCATTGTTCTATGTTTATTGAACTTTTTGAGACCTACACTTTACCCGATATCCGATCTATCTCAAATTCACTCGGAAGCGGTTTTTTTGGGTCACTGATTTTAGATCTGAAGTACTAATATAGACATTTAAAATGGCGGATCCAATGTGGCGTACCGAAATCATAAACAGTGAACTGTTTCGCATCGAAATCAGTGATCGAAGGTTCTTGAGGCTGCTAATTTCAAATCTAAATAAAAAAATTACCAAATTCACATTGCTGGACCCTGAAAACCCAAAGTAGCAATTTTCAAACGACTTAACCTAGTTTTTACAAATTTGATCCACCATTTTCAATTTTCGTATCTTAACTTTAGATTGGAAAAAAGGATCAAAAAAACCGTGGAGTACTAATTTTGATGCAAATCAGTCTACTTTTTCTAATTTTGCTCCGCCATAATGGTCCCACCGTTCAGAATTTCTGTATTTTGACTTTCAAATCCGAAATGAGTAATCCAAAAAACACCTTCTGAAAGTCTAAAAAAAAATTAAGGAAAAGTGCAGGCTGCAGAAAGTTAAATGAATATACAAAAATAGCCGATGCGTATAAAAAACTAATGCTTAGAGCTGTAGGAGTTACATAAATGAAATTGTTATTTTCTTAGACACCCTAGTGTATAACGTATACGCCCGTTCGCGCTGCCGAACTGGAATACCAGGCAAACTTAGGTAGCAGTTATATTTTACATGCATACGATAGTATATGGTAACACGAGTCTGTAACTGTGTTAGTAGAACTATACTTGCGTAGTGTATAGGCTCATTAGAACCCGTAGTATTTCACAAAATCGTACAAATGTTCAACAATGCGTTAGCTCTTACGTTTTATCTTATATATGAAATTTTCGATGCGTTACGAAAAAATTACCATATTTAATGGCGGCTGTGAGTTTGGAACACTACTTCCAAAATTCAATGATTTTGGAAGGGTAAGATCCGAAATGAGGAGCAGCAGAACAAGACCATACCTGTCCGATCTTTTTCTCAGGAATCGCAAAAAAAAAAAGAAAAAAAAAAAAAAACAAGTTGTGACTTTACTTCTGCATGAAAAATTCTAAATCCTCATGAATAGTTATAAAAAAATCGGTGCTTTTTCAAATAATCAGAAAGACTGAGAACAATAAGATATTTGATTTTTTGTGTCTATTAAGAAAGAATGGGTACACAATAAATGCAAATTTAAATATTTCCGGACGTGAAACAGACATTCATGAGAATTCTTGCAATTTTCGCAACGAATCACGATTTGTTTTTTATATTTTGCTAAAGAGCTATATATAACGTGAAAGATTTCATATCTATGTTTATGCGCGTTATCAGTGTAAGATAGGCAGGAATGTACTCTTCAAGTATTAATCGTTTTGAAATATATTCTGATATCGCTATGTTTAGATCAGATAAATAATGTGTTACTCTGCATTGACTGTAAATTTGAAAATCGAGTATAAATATTAGTGATGAGCATAATTGATAGTTTAGAGGTGAGAAGTTCTTAAAAGTCGAAAGATTTCTAATTATTTAGCGGAATATCATGAAAAACTGGTGCATCACAAAAAAATATTACATAAACGAAAGTCGTTTAATTTTTCAAGTAAACCAAAATCACATAATAAAAAATATAGGATTCTATTTGAAAAAACGAATTTGACCTTGAAATAATCTTGAAACCTTCTACCACATAAAAAATTAAAAATCTTACCATTTTTACCTCTCGAAACGATACAATTTTTGTTGGAAAAGTTCTGCTCGGAAACACCTGGTTTCCGAGATAAGAATTCGCAACGCCTTATTGTGAACACCCGGTATATTTGTATTAAAAAAGTCAGTTCATACTTTTCATCTTTGAAATACAATTTTTTTTTTCCTCTCACATCGATGCACATTTAGCATGTATTGACTTATTACTAGTTATCATGCCTTCCCACCTACTGTAACATTAGAAATATTTCTGTTCGAATTTTGGGATGACAAACGACAGGTGGAAGTGCTGTAGGCCCTCGGTTTGACTCAAGTTTAATTGACTCCTGCAGTTTTTTTTAGTTTGGTGAAAATGTTCATACATTCTGTACTGCTTGAGTTGCATTGGTAATACCAATCCTCCTTCCATCTAAATGTATTGATCAAATTTATCAACCCAGGTTAGATCACATGACAGATAATAGGTATTGGTCTATCGCGATATCGATCTTTAGTCATATTGTCGCGAGAACGATGTTACGACATCATTTGAAGAATTGATTAATCACATTTATGTTCAATTCTGCGAATATAATTACGCTATAAATAAATACAATTATCTTGAACACAATACTATAACAAGATACAAATTGTTATATCCAAAGTACAATCGTCAAGTCAAACGATGTATCATAATTGAGAACTTAAGTGAAATATCTATAATAATCGAACTAAATATTCAACATTGTAGGCCCTAGGAAAATATTCTCGACTATATCCAGAATTTCCTTTGTACTAGTCGTTTGTTATAAAATTTTTCTACTCGCGATTCATAAATTTCACCGAAGAGAACATTTGTTCCATATCCCTTATACGTATATGGGGAATTCCATATCAAACCGACCAATCCATGACCCCGACCATTTTTGATTTTGTTGAAAATTTTATATTTTTTTGTACCTACTGAAAGCAGTCTTTGGGAATTTTTTCAGATTTTTGTCTCAACCCGTCCAAGAACAATGAATTTTTCAAAATTACGCACAATTTTTTTTTTTTTTTAATGCTCATAGCTATTCCAAAGACAGAGATATCAACGTCAAATACTAGGTGTTTTTTTCGTTTTGAGCTGTAGTTCCATGAAGAAAATATGAAAAACAAATCGAAATTCATTCTCATATGATTTTTTCAGTTCTAAACCGAACATATTTTTTTTTTTTTTTTTCAAAACTTGGACGGTTTTGATTTTTTTGAAATAATTCACCACTTTTCAAGACATTTTTACAAGCACTGAAAAATTTTAAGCTTGTGATATTCATAACTCGTATTTTTTTCATTTATTTTTCTTCTATTATTTTTTTTTATTTTTTCATTTTTTTCCGTTTCAAGGTTCATTGCCTCATAATGCTCTTGAGAGGAAAATTTAACCGTGATAGTTGGCAAATTTTTCGAAGCCCTTTCATACAGCTCTGTTGCATTCATTATTTGTTGATCAGGAGGTAACTGCAAACTAGCACGAGCTGGTAGCTTCTTTTTATAAAAAATTCACTGCGTCATCCCTTAAAATAACGGTAATATAGAAGTAAACAGGTACTCCGATGCAAACGATTCAAAGATCCACTACGTATACAAAAAAAATTCAAAGCTTGGAATCAGTATAACAATACGAACCGGAAACGAACATTAATATTCACGCGAAAATGTAAATGTGTACAAACCACTTCAATGAAATGAAGAAGAATTTGGATTCAAATCACTCTACTTACGTTATCAATACAAGGAGGAAACACGATTCATTGACTTACACGTGGTGAAAAATAGAGAATAAAATACAAGTTATAAATATATCACAAGCTACGAATTTTTCAATACTTGTAAACATGTCTCTTAAAAAATGGTGAATTTTTTCAAAAAAATTAAAATGGTTCAAGTTTTGAAACAAAAATATTTTGGGTTTAAAACTGAAAAAAAGATGAAAATGAATTTCGATTGTTTTAAAATATTATTTTCATATCTCTGTTTTTAGAAAAGCTATGTGCATTAAAAAAAAAAAATTGTGCGAAATTTCGAAAAATTTATTGTGTTTGGACGGGTTGAAAAAAAAATCTAAAAAAATTCCGAAAGACTGCTTTCAGTGGGTACAAAAAAAATATAAAATTTTCAACAAAATCAGTAATGGTCGGGGTCACGGATTGGGTGGTTTCGTATGGAATTTCCCATATGTATACGGGTTGTTCAAAAAGTCTGGGACTCCCCCTTGATTTCAAAATCTAAGGACTTTTGAGCAAAATGACCTCCACAAAAGTTGTTGAGCAACAGAAGACAAACTTGACCGTGCCCGTGAACTTGACCTTGAAGGTCATTTTAAAGGATATCCCAAGGTCAACTTTGCCTTTTCAAATAGAAACCCTATAGGAACTTGTATTAGATTTCAGCTCATTGAGTATTTGTAGCCACTGAGGATGAATTGATGAAATTGACATGAATTTAAACCATGACTAATGAACTATCAGTTGAGATCATACTTAAATGCATCATTGGAATGTAAATCAGTCAATATCTAATCGAAATAAATGTACAAGACGTTCAATAAAGGCCAAATCCAAGTTTGTTCGGAATCGCAGGTCAAAATTTGGCGATTTCATTAAGAATAATGAAAGCGATTTCGAATCGACCTTTAAGACGACCTTTAATCTAAGCCCATGGTCACTAGCGGTTGGCTCCTTTTGATCACTATAACTTTTGAAGAGGACATTTCACTTCAGAACCACAATTTGTTCGATAATCACATTAGAAACACTTGACCCTAGAATGACTTCCAAGTGTCATGTCGACCAATGGGGTCAATACGTATCCAAACGTCAAATTTCCCGATCTCTCATGAATCGGGGTTAAAAATTGAGGTTCTTATTTGAAAAAACGAAGTTGACTTTGGGATAACTTTCAAGGTTAGGTTCGCGGTCACGGTCACGGTCAATTTTGTCTTCCGTTGCTCAACAACTTTTGTAGAGGTTATTTTGTTCAAAAGTTTTTAGTTTTTTAGATCAAGGGGTCCTAGACTTTTTGCACACCCTCTATTAGCTCGATGTTAACACCTACATGAGAATTCATATTTACGTCGTAATTTATATATCTTTCAAGATTAACAATCTAATGTAAGTCATAAACAATTGATGCCATTACTTTGCGAAAAAATAAAAAATGTATATATATATTTAAATATATATTATATATAGATATATATTTACGGACAAATAAATTTTTGTATAAACGATTGCGCTTATGAGAAATTATTTCTGGGCGTGTCATACTTAATATAATTATATCTTCTGTGGTGGAGATAACTGAACTATGTGTATGTGTGGTATGATTAGATATCCACTATCGCGATATCAAGCAGCGAGTGTAAACCGTCACACGTATTTTCACAGCGTTAATAATACAAAAAGAAGAGATATTTCTATCGCCGGGTTCTGTTCTGACCGACTTCTTCGAATAAATTTGTTATTAATTTTTTTTTCTTTTGAATATAGTATTTTACTGTAACATTTTTAACACATTGATGGATCGATCACACTAATATTCCAAAAATATTCTTATAATATTACGTATGCGTATAACTTCGACTATCATTAATATTTCCTTATCGTAGAAATTGCAATACATAAAGACTACTTGTAATATTCTACGAAAAAAGATGAAATATTTATCAAATGTTACAAACACATTTTTATGTCTTGATTTTTACAACACAGAACACGTTATACGAGATTTGAGCAGCTCATAAATAATTCCAGATAATTCAATAGATAGGTACATATTTCATATTCATTACGGGGAAACGTTGTATTTGAACCATTTCAGTCACGCTAGCTCAGATTGTATTAATCGAATGCGCCAACAACTAAGCTGAACTCTTGTAGAGTTATTAACTCAATATTTGTCTATTTGTCTTGAGTTTCATATGTGGCTAAAGATCGTTGTATCAAAAATGTATTTATTAGAACCAATTCCATACAGTAATGCATGTTCATTTAAATTCAAAATTTATTTCATTGTGAGATATAAAACATAATGAAATCCTGTGTCTAGATAATATACGGACGTTTTACTCTGTCCATAATTAGAAATCATGAATTGAAAATACATGGTTGTGACAATTTATAATAGTTTTTTAACTTTATTCTTTCTTGCAGAGATGTCGCTAGGTACTCTTAACATAATTATTGTACACTATAAATATCTTTGTAATAGTTGTTTAATACTTTTCAAATTGTTTTGACTATAGTTGGTAAGAAACATTTTTGAAGTAAGACTCAAATACTCTTCTTTCATATATTTCCAATATATTTCCAAAATTTCCTACTATATATTTCAGAAAATGTTTCTGTGACTTATTTCTGGAACAGTTTTTCAAATATTTACAAATATGAAATTTCAACAATATTCTATATTTCAACATTTCAATATTTCAACGGATCGGTTTATCACAGACGCAACACATCTGCGGATCCTTTTACAGTGAAATAAGAAAATATTGCTCAACATTTTCAATGTGCGTGTAGCATACAATGGCATCACCGTCATGGCTGTATTTTCCTCGTATGATCAGGCCTCTGATTAAAATAGTGTTTTAATAATTGTAATAATGATTTAGGGGGTGCGTAATTGAAAAAATAAATTTGGGAAACAACGGATACCCTAATAGTTGCGGGGAGTCTAGTGTAACAGGTAAAAAAAAAGTTAATTTTGTTCTATTTTTGTTGCATAAATAAAGAGTATAAGGCTTGAGGAATATCGTCCCAAAGTTCTATCTTCAAATTCATAAAATTAACACTGTAACATCCCCTTTGGTGAGACGCTAGCACGCTCGACATAGCCGGGCGGTTGCCGCAGGTATAAAACGTAACGGCACTCTGAAGTCTTTGAAGGAGAAAGGAAAGTCTTCTGCATGGGCCTGGAAGGCCGACTGAGTGCCAATCAATCGTAGGTATCGTGCAAATATCGAGAATTTCAAAAGCGTTTTTCACGAAACTACATTTTACAAATTAGCGTGGCAGATAACTGGAAAAGTTAATCAACCGAATGTCTTTTTTTAAAGCATGTCCGAGTCCTTATAATTTTCTCCAGAAATCAAACCCAATGTTATAATTTTATTTTTTCATTTATAACATTTTCATTAACATTGCAAGATCGATTATTATGTTCGAAAAAATTACCGCTTCTCACGATTGTTGACTTTTCCAATTTACCATATTATATGTGTTTGCAAAAGCGTATAATACCCACGCAATTGACATATAGCTTTAAAGGGATATTTGGATTTTCACTTTCAGGTGACTCATCTCGGTGCTAAACTGCACGCTGATAAGAGATGCACTACCGACGTGTGACGGGAAAGTGGTAACCCAATATTTCAGGAGTATAAAAATTTCATAAAAGGCGTATTTTTCTCTGTTTCAATAATGCCCCTTTATATCAAAATCTAAAAAAAATGCCATCATGAATCATTCACAATTCTTACAAAAAAAAAAAAATCACTTCTTCATGCGGTTACACTAAACGGCCCCTTAAGAAATTGCTGACTGAATAGAACTACTTTTTAGGAAGAGTATTGTCGGACAAAACAACCAAACTCTGATTTGCTGATTCAGTCTCGTTTAAATCAGGGTTTTCTGTCGCTTGCTAAATTTGATCTAAGATGTCTTCACATGTAAACGATTCAAGTGAACACCCTATATATATACAGTTTCTTCAGTCCATGCCATGGACTTATCGTCTTCGCCATTTGATACCGTCGAATTTCAGGATTAAAAGTTGAATGTCGGAATTCAAATTTCATGCACACATATGAACAATAAAAAATGTATACTTCTCAATTATATTATAGGTATATTGATTCTTGCACAGACTAGATACAGTTTGAAGGAACTTTGTACATAGTACACAGCAACTGACCAGAACCTTTGTATCGACGAATAAATTTGAATGTATACCTACATACACAAGATCCGTGATATTTTTCAAAGTTGAGAGCATAATTTCAGTACCATGGAATCATAACATCATAAATTGAAACCACATATCATCCCTCCATAATTAAATCGCTTATAGCGTAGTCAAGACAGTTTTTATGTTTTGGAGTTGGATTTGAATTGATATTTTTGTTACCGCATTTTTTACTTTTACGTATCCTGAACGTGAAAATGAGGGCAAAATATGTATTGTCGAATATTGCGTTCCTCGAGTTTATCACATACTTTTCAGATCCATATTCCAACGTTTAAGAAATAAGATAATAAAAAACAACTCACCAGGCATTTTGCGAGTCCAAAATTCTAACAAAGTCTCGTCTTTGACCTTCTCACAGTACACTAGCTCGTCAACTGGGTACGTGCCTTCTCTTAATATCCTCGTGTAGCAGGCCATCCCCACTCTTTCCAAATCCTATTGGCTCAGGGACCCAGCCGGACATTGGCCCAGGGGTTTTCATATCAGGCGTAAGTCATCTCGGCTGCAAGCCTGCAAAGCAGTCACGAATGCCGGCACTTCAGTGGTGCCGGTTCACCGTCAAAGGTAAATAATATAGTTTGATTGTAGTGGAAGTTTATGGCATAACTACAACTTTGTCTTCCCTCGGTCCTCTATACTAATATTTAAAATGAAACAGAGATTATCACATGAGTGTAAACGACGATTGAACACTATTAAGTACTAAATTTATTATAGTTTGATAGTTTTCATCGAAGTATTGGTTCAGGTCAACGCCGGCGGCTTGTAATTTTTTTAGGTACGGCGTTAGCAATTGGAGCACCACAGGGGGGCAAATAGGGTTCGCATTCTGGTATAGCAACTCACTGAGTTATATAATATGGTCATCTATTTGATATTTGTATTTCTGTCGTATCACAAATACTTATGATAGTATAATTTTCGTTTCCTTTTTTTTTCCAAGTGTTAGGTGAAAAATGAGGAAAAATCAGCTGAAATTGCCCGACAGATCAGCATATAATTATCAAACTAAATAGTTGAGCGCCGATAAGGATGAAAATGCTGATAATCACTCATTTGACCGATGTATTATATTATAGTTATAGTTATATATTATTATAGTTATGCACGTTCTTAAGGTGGTTCGAGCGTTGGAATCAGTGCATTTGTAACTAATTTCATTCAGTGATAATCTCTCATTGAATATTCATCGCATTCATTTACTCGTATAGTATTTATACTTTTCTTTAAACCCCCCTGTAAGAAATATAAAAATTATAAACACATACTCAGATACGAATTTTTCATTTTAAAACACTTTAAAATCAAGTAAAATCTATTAGATTCGGTCAATTTCATTTTATGTCTGCTAATTTTGTAAAGAAATCCATTATCTACAACTTCACCTTCACCTTCAACTTCGTTACACATTTGTTTTATTGTTGAGTATTCAATTTTATAATACCGCAGCGATCTAGATTTTGAGCACTGGCAAAATGCGAACGCTATTTGTCCCCCGTGGTGCTCCAATTGCTAAGGCCGTACCTAAAAAAATTACAAGTCGCCGGCGTTGATACCAACTGTAATTCAGGTATGGATTACTCCATACTGACCATGCCGAAGTCGCCGGCGTTGGTTCACGTCGTAAAAGACTTTTGCCGATTTCAACGAATTTTTACGTTTTCGGGCCTTTAACATCCGAGAAACAGGTTCTGAAACCGATGTTGATCTTTCCGATAAACTCGCTGAACGATCTCAGTGAATGGCTGGATGAAAAGATATGAAATTTACAAGATGTTTCCATTCAAATGATGGGCATGAAAAACAACCATATCTCGTTTAATTTTATTGAAGAGTTTGAGGTGAATGTTACACGTATTATATGGAACACTTTATTTATCTTTTAGTAGTACCTATACTTATTGCACATTTACTAAAACTGACCTACTATTTTCTCCCTGCGTTCGGTATATATACCCTGATTATATTTTAGAATATTCCAGTTTCTTTTCCTTTCCCGACCTCTTTTTCTCTTCTTTTCTAGATCTTTCTCCTCTACTTTTACTCCTACCGATACTGATATCCTTCCTGTATTATCTTCTATTTATTACAATCGATATTTATCCTTCCTGTTTTATCCTATCAATAAAAGGATCCGCATTGCTCTTTCTATACATAATTGAATATCCGGTTCTATGGGAAAAAGTTCGACTATTAATTTTTGACTGATAATCTTTATTTTCTATATCATTCGAACGAAAGATCATATTATCCCGAGTTTAAAAGGGTAGAATTCAGTAAGATTTCTCAATCAGAATAGTTTTTATCGCTTACTAGAAATTTGAGTCTAAGTCCGCCGAATGATGTAGAAAAAAACTGATTAAGAAAATTTGGAATTTACAGAATTTTTGCAGTTAGATGATGGATTTGAAAAAATTTAAATTTTTTTTCAATTTTAACAGCTTAGCGGTTATCCTATTGCGAAATTTGAACAAAATCGATTTTATTTTTCTCCAATTAATAGTTCAAACTGTTATACAGTCCCACCACCCTAACTTGCCAACTCCAAGGGTTTGAGTTCCTAGAATTCTGGAAAGTTAGAAAAATTGGTAACCAAATGGGCTTCTCCCACTCTACTCTGATAGAAGGAGATAGCGAATATACTTGTACAGCCGGGCACTAGAGTTCATCAAGGGTAGAAATTTAGGCTCTAGCGTTTCAGTGTCTACGCTGTTGAGCAGGCCCCTCGCTCCGCATACCCCTCTCCTGACTACCTACTCAAAGTGAAGTACGAAATACTTTCAAAAAAGAAATAAAAATTAATTTCACAAATATCCACAGGCCGGGGTAAGGTAGCCCATTGACCAGTCGTAACGCATCGATGGGCTAATGGAGAGGGGTATGCGGAGCGAGGGACCTGCTCAACAGCGTAGACACTGAAACGCTTAAGCCTAAATTTCTACCCTTGATGAACTTTAGTGCCCGGCTGTACCTCTCTTCCTTTCGTGCGGAAATGGGCGACTGAAGTGTGGAGAAGTGGTATGAGTTTTCCCCTGATAGCTCCTGACGGATGCGAATTGTGGAAAGTTACAGAGGGCAAATTTAGGGAAGTTGGCTATACGTTCAAACTACTTTTCAGCCCAGTCAATTGGTGACTTGAAAGTGGTGTTTGGGGAAGAAAATAAGGAGCACGGGATAACTACAGGGCTGGTAGGGGGATGTCTCCTGAGTCTAAATCTAGATTGGCGACCTCTTATCGTTATCAGGGTCACCGCCATCTTGGATAACGTGTTTCATTCTGTATATCGCGAACCGTCCACTTGACGATAAAATGTGTTGAGACCTTTTTTATAGATTATTAAATATACCATCTTTTTCATCTATAACTTTTTTTTGTAACATTAATATTTTCCAAGTAATAACATTTACAAAGCTATTTCTTCGAATATCTCCCTACCAGCTGTTTTGGTACGTTTATACTAACTTCTTCGAAGGTGGAGGCATCTAGTTCATTTCAAATTCAACATCTTTCTTGCAAATAGAATGAAAAATTTTTATTTCTACTATTCGATACAACATTAAATTTTTATTACAAATTTACCCAACATATACAGATTTTACTCAATAGTTAGAAGATATTTATACTGTTGAAACAAGAATGGATCACATCACATAATATCTGGACAGTAACATAAATACGCTATGACATCCATGCACATACAATTAGGATTGACAGAGAGAAGAAAAAAGAAAATTTGTGATAAATCTTTACTAAGCAGTGTACCGAATCTCACCAATGCCAGTGTGCAAGATTTCTACAGCTTCTATTTGAATACCCATATTTTACTCAGGACAAAAAAATTAAATCTTGCCGAACAAAGTCTAATCTCGCAATAAACGTTTTTCTGTGTTTCTAAGTTGCCAAATTCTAATCCCAAACGGACTCGAGTTTTAAGACAGTTTACCTGAAAAATTTTCTATGATCGCACTTCCATGAAATCTCCTGCACTCTGGTAACTGCTACCCTCACCTCCTACCTCTTTTGCACCCTTATTGGTTTTCCTCTTAGTCTCCAAGTTCTACCACCTTTTCCGAAATTGATAAAAACCCTGACACGACTTGAATTCGATACAACTATTCACTATTATTCAGACACTATTTCAATAGGACCACAAACGTAAATATATCCGTGGGATACTGTATTTTGTGAAAAAAAAAACGTAAGGATTCGGCAGGATTTTCAATCTTATAATAATACAGTATACACATTTTTGATATTCATTTCGCATATTTTACTTATTTTTTCTTGACATTATATAATTATTACTGGAAAATCATGTCCTTTGGTAAAATGAATGAGGGGGTATATACAATCATAAAATTTTCAGAAACTCATTTTTTTTTTTGGCATGTTCCAATAGCCTCATCTTCTACAAATATTTTGAGTCTATGACCAATAAAATATTTCAAGAATTGCGGGAGTTATTCGAATTTTAGCGAATCAATGCTGGTCGGTCGCGCAGGTCAGGTAGTAAGACGCTCGCACCGCGGGATCGGGACAGCTGCAGCTGACCAGGTACTTTGTAAATTCTTCCCTTAACCCGAGGGTACAGGTAAATCGGTTAATCAGTTATTAGATTATGCTTAGTCTACGTTGTGCCTTCGCAAAGCTACGACAATTTTGCCAGTAGACAAAAGTTTGCCAGTTTGGACAAAAAGGGTAAAAAAGAGAGCATAGGACGGCCGTACGTACGTAAAAAACGAGTATTTCATGGAAACCAGCACACGAATCCTAAAATAAAATAAAATAAAGGATACTGATGATGCCGCCAATGTCGAAGAAGGACCATCGTATTGCGCCGGCTTATACTGAAGTACCGTCGGGCAATAAAGTTAGCATAAGGTCGAAATTTATGCTCAAGCATTTCAGTGTTACGCTGTTTAAGCAGGCCCTTCGCTTCGCATACCCTGCTTCCTGAGCCCATCGATGCGGTACGAGCAACCGGTTAGCTTATAGCTGGCCCCGGACTGTGGCATTTCGGAAAATCGGAAGTATTTCTTACCTCACTTTGAGTAGGTAGTTTACTGTATTTGCCTTCTTGCCTACCGACTCGTCAAACGTCGTTGACAAATATATATATACTGGGTGATTCATTTTAATTGCCTCAGGTCGATTTTTCCGAACCTAAGCAAGATACGAAAAAAATAATGGTATAAAATATTCAGGGTTCAGAGGAAGACGAAACTTGGTGGTATCAGTATTTCCGTAAATAGTCACCGAGGTCAGGTGAAGGTCAAGTTTGTTTTTTTAAATGGAAACTCATATTTTTCATTACGTAATTTTGTTCTACTTGAAAAATCAAATGAGTTTCGTATGAAACATTTTTTTTTTGAGACAGCAAGTCTTTATGATATTCAACTAAACGACTAGAGATTTCTGAACTTTTAAGAACATTTCACCCCTAAACTATCAAGTTTGGAGAAAGATTGCATGAACAAAAAGTGCGTAATTTCACGTAAAGTTTCTTGGAGAATAATTGCAGATTTTTTAAAAACACTTTCTGCTATTTTGTAGGCAATTAAAGAAGCTACAATGAAAAGTTATTGAAAAAAATTCTTCAATCATTGTCCAAGAATTCGTTGAAACCACACAACTCCCAATCCCCTTTGGTCAAACCAACATAGGCATGCTCCCGAACTGAGCCTCATGAATGTAGTACGTGTTTGTCCTTGGTTTGGCCGTCGGAGGGGGTTGTGGGGATTCATCGAACTCGCTCGGTATAAGTAAAGTCGAATATATACCAGACTGGGTATGCCGATTTCAGTCTTTCCACGAATCACATTTTTTGATCTAGCGTAGGCAACGGCGGACTAAGCGGGGAGGGGGGGGGGGGGGGGGGGGCGTCCCGGATGACAGGTAGCTAAGGGGTGTCATTAAGGAGACTGAAAATTAAGTTTTACATTTCTTAAGGGGGTCGGGTACTGAAAATTTCATATCCAAAACCATTAACGGTAGAGACTCGCTGATTTTTGTCTGAATAACATTTCTCATAGCAAAATATCACACATTGATAATATGGAAAAAATTAATTCTTCCATCGTTTTCAAAATAGTTTTTTTCGAATCTGTTGAGATATCGAAAATCCCATACGATAGATTGTTCATTTTGACCCGAAGAATGTGTAAATAAATCCACGACCCACAAAGTTCAAAATTGTAGGAGGAGATACCATTTGAAGTGAGAAAAATTGTCCAAATGTTTGAAAAATGTGTCAAATCGCCTTCTGATCTTATATTCTTGTTAGTTTTCATATTTTTACCGTTATAAAACAAATTGAGTAGATGTGTACTTCAGATATAAAAATCGAAAAGTCCCACAAGAACATTTCCCGTGTTATTAAAATGGAAAATAGAAAATCACGATGAGAGACCTCTAAATATTAATTAAGAGCTGAGATTTTTCGAGGCTTGTTAGTTTTTGACAGGGCCTTTCGAAAAAAAATAGTCGATTTATTTGGCCCACTTTAATGTATACTACTACATAGGTCGCGTTATTATTTTATGATAACTACCTGTATTTAAATCATTTTTTCTTCATCTGAATAAAACAAAAGTATGAATTTTTCTACACATTCTTTAGCTCACTCTGAACAAAAAAGTGTATGAGATTTCCCATATCTCAGATATTTTCATATATCATACAATAAAATATGCTGATAATGCCGTATACAATCGTGGACATGGGATTATTTATGATAATATGCGATTATACATAAAACATTTTGAATAGGGCAGTTTATTTGTTTTATAACGGGAACGAAATGAAAACTAACAAGAATGTAAGATTAGAAGGCGATTTGACACATTTTTTACACATTTGGACAATTTTTGTGACTTCAAATGGTATCTCCTCCTACAATTTTGAACTTTGAGGGTCGTGTATTTATTTACACATTCTTCAGGTCAAAATGAACAATCTATCGTATGAGATTCTAGATATCTCAACGGATTTGCAAAAAAAAAAACTATTTTGCAAATGGTGAAAGATGTGATTTTTTCAAATTTCATCGATTTGAGATTTTGTTGTGAAAAATGTTATCAAGACAAAAATCAGCGAGTCTCTATCCTTAGTGGTTCTGGATGTGAAATTTTCGGTACCCGACCCCTTTAACTAAATTCATAGAATATTTTTTTTCGATTGCTTGGTTTTTTTTTTAAATTTCTAAACTTATATTATTAAACTAGTGGAAAAAAACTTTCAATTTGTAAGAATAATTTAGCGAATAAATGAAACTCATGAAAGGTTATTAAGTGGACATTACTAAAGTTTATTTACTTAAAATAACGAGATTGTACACACAGCTGATTTCAATGATGTAATTGAAAATTTTAGTTCAATAAAAGCACGCAAGTACGTGTGATTAAAATATACTATACTTTGATTTTCCTGTTTTCCACAATTGTCCCAAAATACAAATGGGATTGGATGAGGAGGGCGTGAGTGGTAAAAAGAATTGAGAGAAAAGAAATACGATTCAAATTTTTTTTTTAATTTGGTCTGATCTGAGGTGGATTGTTCAATATATGAAAATATATCACTGGCAGTATCGCAAACACATGTTACACCTATTTTATATATGTACACGGCGGGCCAAAAAAAAGAACCGGGCTGATTTAAAGTGTGAATAAAATTCGAACGCGTCGACTAATTTTCAGAAACTTTATCTCGCTCGAAACTAGAAGAATAAGCCTTTCATTTCGCGTTCGGAAATCCGAAAAATCTTCATTCCTTGCTGAGATACACGCTTCTGAAGAACGCATTTTAAAAAAGTCGCTACCCAATTTCTATCTTAAATTGTGATTCGAAGTTTGATCCTGACATTTCAGCAATTCTCCTACTTAGATTCTATTTACATGATATGAAACGTTTCTTGCAGTAATATTAGAGTCAGAACGCACGTGTTGAGATTAAAATACTGTTTCCGAAACATCAAGAAAATCTACTATCAAAAAAGTCGTGTGTAAATAAAGTCGAAAATTTAACCAAAATTGATAGACGTCAAGTAAACGATTTAAATACTTCAGCAATAGTTAATCAGAATTCAAACGGTAACGATCGACCACTAGGCAGGAAAAACGAACATTTTCGAGATTTTTCGAGACAGCGTTATGGCTATTTTAATATTGGTGAATTACGTAGAGAATCGCATCACATTTGCTTTTTCGTCGATCGCGCCGATCGTATGAATTATGAGAAAATTCTGAAATATGGAAAATAATAAGAGTAAGAGAAAAACATACATTGTCATAAATTTTTTGTCATTCATTGAACCCAAATAACTTAGTTTTTTACTCATAATTTTGGATGGAAATTAAGCTGAACATCCTTAAATATTAATTTTTTTCATCTTCCCAGCGACTTTTTCAAGACCTATTTTTGAAAAACGAGTATCTCAGCAAGGAATAATGATTTCTCTGATTTTCAAATGCAACGCTAAAGGTTTATTCTTCTTTCATTGTATTAAGGGTGGTTATAATGTGTGAGTACTGTGAAATTAAGGAACGGTCGGCCGTACGCCCATATGAATAAAATATAACCAAATCAAAATTTAGCTCATGTAGTTATAATACATCAAATAAGAGTTGACTAGTGCGCCGTAGTACGTAATGTTCAATGATGGAGTCCCAGCGGCTCACTATTTTTCTGGACAAAAACTAAAACGAGTTTCCGCTCTCGCGAATTTCATGTGGCTGTGCCCAACTAAGCAATAGCCGACAAATATGGAGAAACCATAACTGCTGCCTCCCGTAGCTGTCATCAAATAACCTCGAATTTCATAGAGCCACTAATGTCTTGATGAAAAGTTGTACCGGCATAATGACTAACCCTAAATTTTACGACGACATGGATGTTATTAATTGTATAGGTTAGCCCAACGAATGAGATAAATAAACTATGAATTAAGTTTTTGAATGGACGCCGATGATCGAGTCGATCTTATGGTGATCACGAGGATCGCGAGTTGTGTTCAATGATTTAAAGAAAAAATTTGAGCGATTCATTTCAAGATCAAACAGTGAATTCAACGGTATTGAAGCGTTGTAAATGAAAATTATATTGATTGAATGATGAAAAAACGGGTTACAGTGAAGTCTTAATTCCTATTCTGAATAATGTTATATTTTCGTCAGCAATCTGGGTCTGTTAAAGCATAGTCAAAATTTCAGTTTAACATTTTTACTCTAATTCCAATTCGTATAAAGAACCAAAACAAGAATCAGACTAATATAATAGTGGAAATAGGTTCTTGAGACCTTGGAGAGCATACTGGAATTTTTACAGATTTTTTATACTGCTTTTACAGCTTGAAAACCTTGACTGACCCTAAGATACTCAGTCTGCTGACGGAGGGTTACGTTAATAGTTTCATTTTGTTTATTCTCTTTGAGCATACTTTATACAAATGTTTGGCGGATCAAATTAATTTATAAATATAAACATATTGTTACAAAGGAAGATTTCCCTCCTCCTCTTTACTAGAAAATCTCCTATATATTTCACATGATCTAGCAATCATAGAAGATAAATGATTACAAATGAATGAGGAAAGATAACTGAAATATCGGTTGCTGCGTCAACCGATATTATTGTGAAAACAGTCTTGTTTCAGACTTTAAACTGATACGTGCATTTTCCAAAAAACGCATTTTTCCTGTTTATTTGCTTCGACTTGAATCTGTATTTCAACTCAAGACCCACATTATTTTACTGTTCAAGCTCGTTAATTTTTTATTCGTCTGTAATTAGCCTTGCAAGCAAATTCTATAACAATATAAATGAATTTGGACAATTTTCCATACAAAAGTTGGGATACAGGTACGGTAAGTTTTCTTTTTTGCACACTAAATAATCCACAAATAATAGATAACGATATCACACACGTTCGTCACAATTTTCACCTATAAAAGATCTGTGTAAATCATATAACAATCATTTCAAACCAGTTTTCACATCGAATGTATATTAATTAAAAGGCTACTGAATAGTGAAATGAGTATTCCACTTTGCACTGATATTTCGATGGGTGAAATACAGCCTGTTGAGAATCAATATAAAGAAACTATTAATCGAGATTATTATATACCTGCACTGATAACCAATAAAATTACATTTCCAGATCTGTGGAATTTTCAAATAACATAAGCTACGACAGTTAGTAGTTTGCCCTGGCCGTCTATCACGCAGCTTGTTGAGAATTCATATAGCATTAATACAAACATCTGATACATATTGAGTTCAATGGTTTTTATTCCTCGATATGGTATCACAATGAAAATAGTGATCGAACTGAGGCTCATAATAATAAATATTCACATCAGATCTGTTTGACGCTTACAACTTGGTTCATCGTCTTTCGAATTTTCTTTACACGTGTTTCTTTAGATCTACGTAGCCACCTCGAGCGTCACTCCCTGGACTCCTGGGTTAGTCGGCATTGGATCCAATGCTTTTACTGTCTTGATTGTCTTTACAACGGGCTGCAACCAAAGCCTGGGGAGAAACGTAAATCTCGATCGTTACCTTCGCCTGCGAATCTGTCTTATACACAGTAATGTAAGCAATATTTTATTGATCAACGAACCTGAGCTGCGCTGATAAGATCCGCCTCCTGTACGATTTGACGAAGCCTGTTGTGTGACGTCAGTCTTGAGTTCCACGCCCTGAATATCAAATTGTGTCAACACTTCTTTTTTTTTGTTTCATTAAGTATTTAGTGTTAACATATTGGTAGGTAAAAGATAGGCATCGATATCCATGCGCCTACATGCAGCCAGATGTTAACTTACTAATTCTGTCTTAGCCCTTACCATCAAATTATGCAACTACTGTTTATACAATATTGTATCTGCAGATGCCATGATTACGAGTGTCATGCTGATTGTTAGAGACGGAGCCTGAGTATTGACTTTGCGAACCACAGATTGTATAAAATAAGTCTTGCACTTAGAATTAATGTATCACGGAAAATATTTCATTAAATTCATTAATGTAATATGTCGTGATATGAATCATAACAGGTCAGCCTCTAGCACAGTGTTGAAATTTTTCTAGAAATAACTCGTGGACGCATTGTTGGAATGCATGACGCAGGGCGGGGCGACCAGCGCATTGCATCAGCTATAGGCTGTACTGTGAAAACCGTAGGAAGATGGGTCGAGAAGTTCGCTGAGGCTGGGGAAGATGGGTTGCGCGATCACCGGTTAACCAATAAAAGCGCTCGTAAGACCCTCCCAGAAGAAATCGTCCAAATCGTCGAGCATTTTGTCGATCACAATCCATTCGACAGTTCAGTAGCCTTTGTACAGGATTTTGACCTAGATGTAAGTCCGCTCATCGTACGACGGCGTTTGAAGGAAGCTAAATTAATTTGTGATCAACCATTGAAAAATACTGTTTTGACCGACGAACACCGAGAACGTCTGGCGTACGCGCGAAATTATTTACAGGAGCTTCCTGAATTCTGGTCACGAACTGTCTTCATGGATGAGAAGGCATTTTACACGTCTGAGGATGGACGGCAACGTGTTTGGAGGCCTAGGAACACGCGATTAGATCCGAACTATGTGATTCAAGAGGCTCATAGCGGACGTATCTCTCTTGTTTACTGGGGCTTCATAACCCCCAACGGTGTGGGAGAGATACGAGAAGTGCCAGGGGGGGGGGGGGGGGGGACATGAATCGTTTCGATTACGTGGATATCTTGGAGAATGTTTTTTATCCGTCCGTCCGTCGTATGTATCCTGTTGATCAGTACCCAGTGATCAACACGGTACACGACAACAGTGCTGTGCACACCGCTCACATCGTGAGAGAGTGGATTGCACAGCACCCAGATATCCGTATGCTCCCGCATCCCGCGAAGTCACCTGATCTGAATCCCATAGAAAACATTTGGGCGATAATGAATCGCGATAGAATATCAGGTGAAATTTGAACATTGCCAGAATTGAGAGCCCTAGTCCAACAAACCTGGGAAGGATTACGTAGGCGACCCGGTATCGTTGTCAACTGCATCCGATCCATGCCTCGGCGACTTCAGGCGGTTATCGCAAATAATGGTTTTTGGACTAAGTTTTAAACTTGAAAGAGCTGAAACGGCAATTGATAAAATATTTAGACGATAGAGGTGACTTTGTAACTGACGAGTGAGATATACTATGTGCGGGTGTTATAGTTTGTAACACAGATTCTATAAAATGAAACATGTTTCACCGCAGTTACACAATTGGAAAGATGTCTGAATGGACGAGGTTTCCACGGTGTGTCGTTTGTGGAATCGACACGGATCTGAAACAAAAAAAAAGAAGTGTTGACACAATTTGATATTGAGGACTTGGAACTCAAGACTGACGTCACACAACAGGCTTCGTCAAATCGTACAGGAGGCGGATCTTATCAGCGCAGTTCAAGTTCGTTGATCAATAAAATATAGCTTACATTACTGTGTATAATACAGATTCGCAGGTGAAGGTAACGATCGAGGTTTACGTTTCTCCGCAGGCTTCGGTGGCAGCTTGTTGTAAAGACGATCAAGACAGTAAAAGCATTGGATCCAATACCGACTGACCCAGGAGTCCAGGGAGTGACGCTCGGGGTGGCTACGTAGATCTAAAGAAACACGTGTAAAGAAAATTCAAAAGACGATAAACCAAGTTGTAAGCCTATTTGACGCTAACTGTCGTAGCTTATGTTATTTGAAAATTCCACAGATCTGAAAATGTAATTTCATTGGTTATCAGTGCGGGTATATAATGATCTCGATGAATAGTTTCTTCATATTGATTCCTAACAGGCTGTCTTTCATCCATCGAAATATCAGTGCAAAGTGGCATACTCATTTTACTATTCAGTAGCCGTTTAATTAATATACATTCGATGTGTAAACTGGTTTGAAATTATTGTTATATGATTAACACAAATGTCTTATAGGTGAAAATTGTGACCGAACGAGTATGACATCGTTATCTATTATTTGTGTATTATTTAGTGTGCAAAAAAGAAAACTTACCGTACCTGTATCCCAATTTCTGTGGGGAAAATTGTCAAAATTCATTTATATGTTTATATTTAGAAATTAATTTGATCCGCCAAACATTTGTATAAAGTATGCTCAAAGAGAATAAACAAAATGAAACTATTAACGTAACCCTCTGTCAGCAGACTGAGTATCTTAGGGTCAGTCAAGGTTTTCAAGCTGTAAAAGCGGTATAAAAAATCTGTAAAAATTCCAGTATGCTCTCCAAGGTCCCAAGAACCTATTTCCACTATTATATTAGTCTGATTCTTGTTTTGGTTATTTATACGAATTGGAATTAGAGTAAAAATGTTAAACTGAAATTTTGACTATGCTTCAACAGACCCAGATTGCTGACGAAAATATAACATTATTCAGAATAGGAATCAAGACTTCACTCTAATCTCACTGTAACCCGTTTTTTCATCATTTAATCAATATAATTTTCACTTACAACGCTTCAATACCGTTGAATTAACTGTTTGATCTTGAAATGAATCGCTCAAATTTTTTCTTCAAATCATTGAACACAACTCGCGATCCTCGTGTTCACGATAAGGTCGACTCGATCATCGGCGTCCATTCAAAAACTTAATTCATAGTTCATTTATCAATATTTCTGCAGATTTTATCTCATTCGTTGGACTAACCTATACAATTAATAACATCCATGCAGTCGTAAAATTAAGGGTTAGGCATTATACCGGTACAACTTTTCATCAAGACATTAGTGGCTCCATGAAATTCGAGGTTATTTGATGACAGCTGCGGGAGGCAGCAGTTATGGTTTATCCATATTTGTAGGCTATTGCTTAATAGGGCATAGCCACATGAGATTCGCCAGAGTGGAAACTCGTTTTAGTTTTTGTCCAAAAAAATAGTGAGCCGCTGGAACTCCATCATTAAATATGCCTTTATATGTATATGCGTTTCATTTCTGTAATATGTAAACAATGTTTAGATATTATAAATTTTTATTAATGAAAAATCACGTTTAAATCGACGCTTCAGTGGAAAACTATGATATCTCAAATTGTCGTAGGAAACTATACCTAAAATTGTGGTAGGAAAACATGATATCTCGAGTTGAATTTTAGAACTAAGCTATCTTGCTATAAAATTTTTTTAATTTCATTTCAAGTTGGCAATAACTTGATATGAAAATAATATTTTATGATGAAAATGAAATTGAAAAAAAAAAACAATAACTTTTTTTTCAAGGATCTTATGGAGCTACATAGCTGTCGATTTTTTTTGAAAGCTATCATCAGCCCCCAAAACATATTCAATTTTCAGAAAAAAGATGTAGTTTTTGAGAAATGAGGTTCAAAAAAAAAAAAAAAAAACTTTTTTTGGTGTTTTCGAAATAGCGCAATAGGAAGAGTCGAAATCTTAAACCTAACGATGGATCCTAAAACTATACTCGATTTCTGAGATTTCAAGAAAAAAAATGGACTCGATAGGTTAAAAACTCGTGAAGCTACAACAGTTTGAATCTTGCCCTACTGAAAATGTTCATGTGTTAAATCATATGATATTATGAAAGAATTCCGTATGTAATTTATCACATGATTTATCTAGTAAATTTGGTAAAATATATAAAGAATCACACAATAAATCATATAAGCACGAATCATCAGATATACTATATCAAAAATCATGGTCAACCGTATAGTTTATCATGTAATTTGTTTTATATTATATCCGATGCTTCATGCGTCTATGATTCATTATGTGATTTCTTATATATTTTATCGAATTTAGAAGACAAATCATGCGATAAATTACACTCAGAACTCGTTCATAACATTATGTGATTTATCACATAAACATTTTCAGCAGGGTGGTCTCCATTTTACGATTTTGGTACACGACGATAAAGTCTAATGTTTGATGGATTGTAAGATCGGAACAAAAATTTTTCAGGTAAAATTCCGAGATACGTATCTCCTTAAATAGGGTATAAAATGTATTTTCATTATCATAACGTAAAACAACAAAAATCAAATAGTGACAGCCTGCATGAATTGGAATGGAATCGGTCATATATCTTCATATAGACTGATAATGGCTATGAATCGTTTTTCCTGCATACGACGCAGATAATATTCTATGCGTAATGTTAAATTGCAGTAATATTAGATTAGATTGCGTTCAATGAGTTTAGTCCCGATATATTTTTATGACCGCCAATCACATTTTATCAGAATCTGTTACATACCGTGAGGTTGTGAGGAAAGGAAACACAGGATGCAGGCAACCCAACAGTCAAATTCCCGAAGATTTCCGAAGACATTGTATTTGTCATTTCAACCACATGGTGGGGATTTTCGTCCCATGTTATTATTTGCGAATACAATGACTTCGGAAATCTTCGGAAATTTGACTGTTGGGTTGCCTGCATCCTGTGTTTCCTTTCCTCGTAACCTTAAGGTATGTAACAGATTCTGATGAAATGTGATTCGCGGTCATAAAAATATATCGGGACTAAACTCATTGAACGCAATCTAATCTAATATTACTTCAATTTAACATTACGCATAGAATATTATCTGCGTCGTATGCAGAAAAAACGATTCATAGCCATTATCAGTCTATATGAAGATATATGACCGATTCCATTCCAATTCATGCAGGCTGTCACTATTTGATTTTTTTTGTACTTTATAATAATGAAAATGCATTTTACACCCTATTTAAAGAGATACGTATCTCGGAATTTTGCCTGAAAAATTTTTGTTTCGATCCTACAATCCATCACTATCCATTCCTCATAACCTCACGGTATAATATTAATCATGTTTAATGCGAAGCGGTTCCTATCATTTATTATGAGATTCTATAGAATTTTGTCGTATATTGTGCTTAACCCAATGCTATCGCAAACTATTTCAAGGCACTGCCGTCCGTTTGTATTATCCGCAGTCCAGCCCATCGTTCTAAATCGAAGTCTATCCGACTTTGTGCTTACACTGCATCTATTTGTCTGTATCCGAATCTCTTCGCTGCTACTACACTTTGCATATTCGATTTGTACTATTATCGTGTGCACTTTGAAGCCACTTCTATCCGTTTGTACACGGGGCATTCTATGCCAAATTTACCTATCATATTAGTTTGCATCTGCGATTTTGCTGAAAATGAGATATTTTTTAGTACCCATTTAAAGACACCCCTAATTTTTTTCGATTTTTTTTTGGCCGATAGTTTCTGAAATATCGATTTTTCAAAACTTGACGATTTTTTTGTTCAACCGTCCATAACTTTTTGGAAAATTGATTGATTTGGATTTTTTTCTTCAAGTAATTCGTTTTTGAACGTAAGTTTTGAAAAAAAAATTGAAAAAAGTTCTTTGCTAGACTTGTCATCATGTTTTGGGTAATTTTTTTATTGAAATCGCGTTTTTAAGAATGTGTGGGTTCTATGATTTTTTTCAAAAAATTTTCAAGAAAACTTGACTCAGTTTGAAAATTTAAGAGTCTGGTCCCATCGTGGGCCAACCAGTTTTGCTATTTTTTCCGACTTTTAAAATTTTTGAAAATTTGGCATGACGAAGTTATAATACTTTTTTCAATAAACTACGTTTTACAACATAGCCATTCTTGATTTCTCAACATTCTCCTGACAAATATTTGATATTTTGATTATCGATAATAATGAATTGATTGCATTTTACATTTCCAATTTGCTAATCTAATTTCACGAGTAGCCGCTTGATGGCGCCGTTGTTACGACAATCTATCTGATATATAGGGCCGTTTCGTGGAAGTGACTCATGGGGACTCCTAAATATATGCAATTCATGATACAAGTCCGTTCTGTGTTGTGAAAAATCACGACGATTGAGAGTGTCAGAAGCGTATTACGTTACCAAATGATATTGAAAACCGTTCACTGAATGATATTTTAGAAAAAAGTGTCTACCGTGTGTTTGTGAATAGGCGCGACAGTATGTCCAGTAGCGGATGTATAGTCGCCCACTGCGTGGGTATTCACGTTATGCGAATTTATCGGTATGGTATAGTAGATTCTGTCTAAAAATGTACGTGATCATACGCTGTGGAGGTTAATACATCAGTACGCCGTTTGATGGCGCGCTTGGCCATGCTCTTGGCTATAGTATGACAAACGTTGAATATTGTTATTCAAAACAATTATCAAACTTACGAAATGTTCTTCATGCTCCGCATACTCGGTAGACAGTGGATCCTATTTTTCATAAGTACGAGTGTATCTGCAAAAGTAAAGAGTACATCTACTTCATTTAGATGTGATTTATTGTGTGACACTTGATGCAAAAGTACGACCAAGCGCGCCATTGAAGTATTGGACTCCGCAGCTAATGATCACGTGGATTGAACTTAGACTGTGATCTACTATACCATACCGATAAATTCGCATAACGTGAATACCCACGCGATGGGCGACTGTACATCCGCTACTGGACATACTGTCGCGCCTATTCACAAACACACGGTATATGGTGCAGGCGCTGGAAATAGTTGAGTATGCAAAATGTGAGGACCGGCATTTATGTTTAGATTCTTATACCTGAGACCGTAAATAATGAAAAAAACCCATCTTGCCAGCAGCTATGGTGCTTCCTTCTAGTCCTTTTTTTATCCCCTCTGCATACCCTATGGTAAACAGCGCGCCTAGCCGTTCAGTGTGTTTCTGCGTCAATCGAAACAAAAACGTTTTTAAAAACTCGTGTTTGTCATCTATGCGTAATATAATTCAATTTTCGTTATTTTTGAGTATCTACTTAAAGCATGCTTTATTAAAAAGCGTAAGAAATGTCGTTAGAAGTGGTAGATTTGAAACGAAAAAGACCGAACAAATTATCGTGTTTATTTTGTGATAGAACAAACGATTTAGTTAAAGAACCAAAATCATGACTTGCCCTTGAAATTCAAAATAATCATAACTGTGGTACGAACTCTCAGCAAGGCATTATAGATTTAAATACTCCACAAATTTATATTATTGGTGGTATAGCACTTGTTCACCAAATTCAATTAAAAAAGCTCAATACTTTTGGTGATTTTCCGAGCCTTTTTCAAAAACATCATGCAATTTTTTACGCAGCCTGATGTGAAGGAAATAGATTTAATATTCGATAGAATAACATTTTTAGAGTCAAGTTTTCGGAGTAAGGGCCAAATTATTGAAAATATTATAATTTCAAGTCATTTAATAAAAATTCCTGCTGATTGCAAAGCTTTCGATTCGAACACTCAAAATAAAATACAACTTGTTCAATATCTTTGCATCAATGCTCCAAAATATGCACAAAGAAGACTGCGGGATGTACATTTGTGGTCGATTCGATGATCCCACAAAATGTTTCAAGTTAAAAGGGTCTTACACACAACAGTTAGGAACAGTTTACACATATTTTTTTTCAAAGAAAAAAATTAACTGCCGATGAACTCCAATATAAACTGATTTCTCAAAACATAGGTTGCAGATTTAATTTAGTGAAAGTGATATGCACGTCAAATACTTTGCATCTGCATTTGTTAAGGGCTACAATACAAACGTTTATTTGGAAAAATGCTCATCAAACACAATTGCAGCCCATCGGTGAATGGTGACTTACTTCCACGACAAATAACAAAGCCGCCTTTGCCAGAGTCAGTAATTCAACCTTGTAAATGTACGTCAAATTGTCGAACAATATCTTGCAGTTGCAAAAAGTCAGGATTATCTTGTACTTCATTGTGTAAATGTATAAATAATGATTGTTTAAATAAAAATGAGTAATTATTTGGCTTGCTTGCATTTATTTCTATTTAAATTCGCTGTTTCCTCTCATATCATTTTTTTATTAATAAAAAATGTTATTTAATAATTTAATTTTTGTTTTTTATTCCATTCAATAACCCATCATCACTTTCATCATAAGAATATATATATATATATATATATATATATATATATATTGTTACAAAGGGTGCGTCCACCCCTTGTATTGACTTTATATCGCTTTTTCCATTGCCACCCGAACTCCCATGTACGAAACATCATAGCAATAATCATCGAGTATCTTTCTATAAAACAACTAAACGATGTATCTAGCGATAGCCAATTTATAAACAGTCTTGTCTCAGACATTAACCGAGACACTTGTATCTTGCTGAATATAACCTAATCTGCTTTTGCCATTAATTTGTGCCTTCACGTCTCCTTATTTCGCTCAGGGACTCACAGCTCAATTAAAAGGTAACCCCTAAAGCTACAATATATATATATATATATATATATATATATATATATATATATATATATATATATATATATATATATATATATATATATATATATATATATATATATATATATATATATATATATATATATATATATATATATATTCACACTCTTAATCTCGAAAATGAGCAGCATTAGATTGGTGGACAACCAAAAAATGTCCGTAAACAAATTAATCAAAGGCAATAAAGTTCTAGAAAAACTTCGACATTTGCCTGTGGACAATCAAGATCTTGCAA
Organism: Macrophya annulata; assembly: GCA_963924015.1. Lineage (NCBI taxonomy): Eukaryota > Metazoa > Arthropoda > Insecta > Hymenoptera > Tenthredinidae > Macrophya > Macrophya annulata. The sequence goes on from OZ001260.1 coordinate 17,128,126, forward strand.
AAGAACCAAGAAAACAATAGTTTCAAGATGTCGTGTAGACAACTTTCAGTTTGTTTCGTCTGACTAATGGCCGGTTTCACCAGGGACGAATAACTTTTATACTATGTTAAATTGAATTTTCGACTTGTAATAGACGATGAAAGTTATTCTTTGTTGGCAGAACTGGCCATCAAAGATTCGTTAAAAGTTAATACTCATAAATACCTATATTGATAGTACAAATGTCCTTTATTATCACTTAAACTTATTATGGTGGTATCGGTTTTTACTCGCAATTAATACCGGGGCTTTAACCGCACTGCACAGACTCGCCACAACTTGTCTGTAATTTATCTTTTACTCACTCTTGGCAACCCCGTAGCTTAGCTATGTCCCTAGCTTATGTGTCATCGAACTAATTATTCTGCGTCCGATTTTATTTTTTTTGGCAATTGCTCTAAATGATTTAGTTTCTCGTTTTCCAGTGTAAACTCAGCCTAATACCAATAAACTTCTCTTTTGACATCTACGCCTCGTCACATAATTTTACAATTCAAATTAAAATTATTAGTAATGTTATTATTGTAATTTTTTACTTACTCATAAATTACATTAAGGGGGTATAGCCACCTTGAAAATAATTTTTGAAAATCATTTTCAAAATGTCAGAGCTTTCTATATATAGGGCTGTCCACGTCAATTCACCTAGCCTCCAGACCGTACCATTTCCGATTTTTATGCGATGATGTGTGCACTAGGGTGGTCCTTGATTAGGATATGTTCTTTTTTCTTTTAAAAATGGTGCTTAATCGGTTTCAAATAAATAATTAAAATTCATGTCAAATTTCAGTTCGATATTTTAATTGTATCATGCCCCCCCCCCCCCCCCCCCCCCCCCGGCAGTAAAAATTTTAAACGGGAAATACGTGTAATGGAAAATGCCGTTTGGAAAATTTGTAGGTAATTTTGATTCTTACTTATTTATTTGAAATCGATTAAGCACCATTCTTAAAAGAAAAAACAACATACCCTCAATAAGGACCACCCTAATGTGCACTTTCTGCAGTTTTTCGCAATTGTCGCGTCTGTAATATTGTTTCTAGGAAATTGGTAAAGATAATTCTTCTATTAATGTTATTTTTCTATTTTCTACAGAAAATCTGGATAATACCGAAGCGATTTCTTTCACGAGGAAGGAAATTTTCGTATTTTTGAAATCGGTATTAAACGAAAATATCAACGTTGTCACTGACATTGTTGAAAAGGAGGTGTCAAAGAAATTGAAGCATCCATACATTTTTTTTTACATCCATACTCAGATGCTCTGCGTAAATTGGTGTCGAATTTCAAAAAGAAGTGGCAACAAGCGACAAGGAACGAAACCAAAATCGTCCGAAAATTCGATGAGTGGCTCAACGTTCCTGTGTCTTTCACAATTAAAGAAGAAGGTTTGAAGACTCCCATGGAAAACACAATGAGGCGTCCTTCTACGGAAAACACAATGGGGTATCCTTCTACTGACAACACAATGGGGCGTCCTTTTACAAGCTGGGACGATTTAAGTGATCGGTCAAAACGTAGGAGGACAGAAAAGGTTCGAAACGAACATACCGTCCACGAATCGGCCCACGCTACACAAATGAGTCTCCGGACTTCTGGAAATTTACAAGCTTCAAAGGTAATTAGGGATGTCACAGAAGGGAGTCCATCACAAGCATGACGATACCATACGTCTATTGAATGCGTTTCAGAAGATGTACTGTCAGGCAACGAAGCATTATCACTTGTAGTAGAAGGTAAAATGACCAAAATTCAATACCAATTAATAAGTTCTGTAAGCGTGCAAAAAAATTGTAAATTATACCCGCCTTATAAATGTGTATTGGATTCTAAAAAAAAATGTTACCCTGCACAGTCAGAAATTTCTGTAACTGAAAGTGGAGCCACAGTTGGACTTCAAGCATTGCTGAATCATACAGCTGCAAGATTATTAATGGTACAATCGGACGTTATTGGAAGTCTTCCTGAAAACAAAGTTGGTAATTTAGAATTGATATGCAAGTGGGGATGCGATGTCACTTCTGGTCAAAGTACTTACAAACAAAAATTTAGTGATGGAGACGGCAATAAATCAGATGCCAACATTTTCTTTATTTCACTTGTTCCCTTGCAAATCTTTGATAAAGTCAATCCACATGTGATTATTTGGAAAAATTCACGTCCTTCATCGCCAAGATTTTATCGGCCAATCAAAATCGAATTCTTTCATGAAACTGCCGAAGCAACTAGGGCAGAAGTTGCTTGTATCGAAGCGCAAGAGAGAAACCTCGTGCCCTTTCAAACTGTAATTGGCGGCAAAAAAATTAACATCAATTTCAAACTTGTGTTGACGATGATAGATGGTGAAGTTTGTAATTCTATCACAAATATATCAAGTATGCGTTGTTACCTTTGTGGTGCTACGTCCAAAGAATTTAATGATATTGACAAGATGTTGCAAAGACCGATTAATAAAGATCACTTCGGAATATCGTCGCTGCATGTTTGGATACGGTTTTTCGAGTGTTGCTTACATGTAGCTTACAAATTGGAAATAAAAAAGTGGCAAGGGCGCAAAGAGGATAAAGGAAATGTTGCTAGAAGAAAAAAAAATATACAACAAGGTTTTCGTCAAAGATTAGGGCTTCTTGTTGATCAACCATAACCAGGCTATGGAAGTTCTAATGACGGAAATACAGCTAGGAGTTTTTTTGAAAATTCTGAAATTTCCGCTTCGATAACGGGAATTGATAAAGCGATTCCATGTACTGCAGGTAATTTCTTGTGGTTTCGGAATCAATATACGCAAATTTCGTAAATACACTGAAGATACTGCACGAAAATTTGTCGAACTGTATTCGTGGTACTTCATGCCAACAACAGTACACAAAATTCTTATTCACGGTCACGGAATCGTGGAATCTTCGTTACTTCCTATTGGACAAATGTCTGGAGAAGCTCAGGAATCATGTAACAAGTATATTAAAAGATTCCGAGAAGATTTTTCATGAAAATGTAACCGCATCAAAAACATGGAAGACATTTTTTGCAGACTTTTAGTAACGTCAGATCCAATAATATCGAGTTTGAGAAAACTTCCTCCTATTTTAGCTATGTCGACATTGTCGTTACAATTTTCAGTACTATCTACGCTCGCATATACCTTTTCATTTTCAATTCCTAAAAGCTTCACAACTCTTTCATTTATTTCACGTCCACATTTCTTGCAGATAAAATTGCACATTCGGCTGCTTCTCGATATCGTTTATTTCTAAGCAAGGTACCGAATATGTATTCTACTATATCAGCATCAATTCTTGCTATACAACATTCTAGAAATAAATAGATTGGCATTGAACGAAGCAAAAGAAAACTAAATATTGTAGCATCTTATACGTTTATAAAAATTGTTTGATTTTGGATGATCAGTCTCAAACAGTTCGCGAAGTTCAAAAAGATCAGGCATCGCATTAAGGACACTGCCGTGACTACAGCAATCATTGAATGAATTACTTTTATTGGCCACCTTCTCTTGTGAAAAGTGTCTTGCACCACAATGAATACATGGTACTTCCATGCTTCCTATATAGTTCTCTGAAATTTCATCCAAACATTGTACGTTAACATTTTGAATATGAGATGACTCTCCATGTATTGCTCGAAACCTGTGTTGATGTTTACTACTGTTAAGATCAGGTGTATCCAGATTTTGACTTACCGATAAATTGGAATTATTAAATTCATTTTGTCGATGCTGACGTTGATTTTCATTGTTTCTTTCTTTGCGCAAGCGTAAAAACTCCTCTTGAACAGTATGATAAATTTTTCGACGTGGCATGATAAGAACAATCTTTAACTCAGATTAAAAATAAAATAATCTTTAAATTATTTTCTTGCGGTACTCATATTCATCATCACGATGCTCATAACAATCGTTTCTGTATACACATCAGTTTGATCAAGGTATTCCTAAGGTCTTATCAATAAAGTACTCTTTAAGAAATTCAGTCGACGATGTCTTATTGTAATTTCCAGGTACTCATAAGACTTCACAAGTACTCGTAAAACTCTTCAAGGTACTCGTAGGATTTATCTAAGTACTGTCAAGTAAATTCAGTCTTCAATGATCACCTTTTTATTGATATACATATTCTAATTAATTGTAATATTACTAATTATTTGTAATAATATGTATCTGAATCAACTATTGAACAAATGTGACACTCTGATTTTTCTCTTGCGTATTGCACAAATATGACACCCTAATTCTTCTCTTGCGTACCTGTGAACAAAAAATAATGTGTATCAATTCATAAACTCTGCCAACTCTGTACCTAATGATATATTTAGTCTAAAACAGCAAATCCCAAAACTGTAATCACACAGTCTGGTTAGTTGAAATTGGATTTTTTGATCCATCTAATGTTCAACTGACAAATTTATAGGAATATTAAAATCATTTTGATGATATCTGCGTACGTACTTCAGGTTTAGATTACACTGTTGCCCTCAATTCGCTTGTGTGAGTTTCTGTACGTAAATTCAAACGTCCTGATGTTGTCCTGAAAAGGACCGCTGTTAACCTGCAAAGAACGAGGAACTAAGTATCATAAAATCTTTTGCACATGAATGAGGAACCAAAAATTTTCATATTCAAAGTAGCACATACCTGACGTGAATGAATGTGACAAATATTTCCCTTCTAATTTCACTCTTTTGATTTATCGTGTATCTGACACACCGTTTATTTCACACAACGAAGCAAGCACCTCGCGTCTTAAACAATTGCGCATTTACATCCGCGTACCGCCAGTACAGTAAACAGCCAATCAGCATTCCGGAAAAGCGGCTTCAACTTCCGTTACAATTTTTTTTTCAAGAGAGGGATATCTATACTGATCACGTCTTCACTTTTTATTTGCACACGTTGAACTCGAATAGCATCGTGAACCAAAGTTTCTCTTATCCCTGTAATATGAACATTTTCGAGTTTGGCATTGCTTCTTCGACGCGATACAATTGCACTTTTTCAATCCTTGCCCTCCAAATAAAGACATGCTGGAAACTGCTTCTCTGATGGAAATTATCGAATTTGAAACTGTGTCAGTACACTGAATAGCGCTCAATTGAATTTCACTTCGTGGATACCAATTTTTCAGAGAACCCACTGAAGTACCGATTCTATAGTAGCCGTTACGAAATTCAATAATTTTTCCGAAAATTGTCTTTGAATCAAGAGGACCACAATCAATTTTAGGCACTGTCACAGTCACTGAAGCACCACAATCAATCGCTGGAAGTTTTGTTCTGCTTGATTCTAGTTTTATTTTGTCACAGCTTTTTTCACAGTTTGATTAACACCATCGTAATGTTCCTGCAATTTTAGATCAAATTGTCTTTTGAAATCTATCGCCTATAACCTTGGCAGGAGCGTTCGTGTTATAATAGAAGTTAGAAATCGACTAAAGTCACTACATCGTACGATATTGACATTTCTCTTTCCAGCAACGATATTTTGAATTCGCCATACACACTGTACTGTATGAGTATACACTGTAATATACCAATGTTTTGATTTTCAGAATCAAGATTTATGTCATTATATATGTATACGCCCCAACGGTGACTGACCGTTTGACGAAAAGGACAATATGATTCAGCCTCTTTAGGAAAAGCCTGAATCCAGGTAGGCTAATCGTATAATAAACGTTGATTTTACGAAAAGGCTGACAGTGGTCAGGCTCTTCGCGACGAGCCGGATTTTCGTCAGTCTAATTGTAGAATCAATGTTCATTCTATGAAAAGGCGGCGATTCATAAAAAGTCTAGGCTTTTTACGCAAAGGCTACGACATATATACTCTCGAAGATAAAATACGAAGTTACCGATTTGCAGAGGCTCTATACAGGGTGATTCAGAATTCGTGGCGAATATTGTACAGGGTGAATTCTTGTTAAAATTGGAGCCGAAAGTTCCGTAGCCATTTTTCTGAAAAACTGACTTTTTTCATTCGAAAAGAATTATTATTTAAAATTTTTTTTTGTAGAAATTGTGGAAAAAATAGTGTTATTATTATGAATTTAATGAAGTGAGAAGCGGATTGTTATGTAAACCCCTATTGAAACAATTTTCATGTCAGTTAATGGAAATTCAGAAAAAAAAAATTTCAAGAAATTTTTTTTTTTCAAGAAATTTTTTTTTTTTATCAAAGAAAACATTTTTTGTTAATGAAAAAAATTCGTTTGTCAGCAAAATGGTTACGGAACTTTTGGCTTCAATTTTGACAAGGATTCCCCGTGTAAGATATTTGTCACGAATTCTGAATCACCCTGTATACATATCAAAATTCTGGAATAATATTTGTATACATAATTGGTTTTTATAAAAGCTTCCAGTATTGCATTATGTGTGGGTTTACCACTATTAATTCTGAATAAATTAATTCAATGAATTATATAAACTGTTATTAGACTATTCTCAGGCGAATACAATTTCGGTACTTATGAAAATTGGTTGTAGTATGTATTTCTTTCAATATTCTCGGATACGCACCAGCCAAATATTCGATGACATGTTCTTTACAAAAAAAATTCACTGTACGACAATATTACGCGACATCAATTCTTCGAGAAATCCAATATACTGCAGTCCCCATAATACCTAATAGTATACCTACAGTTGTCTAGTGAATCCAAACTAACTTAGTCTCACATGATTTCTGGGGGGTATTCGTGATTATATATTGAAATAGAACAATCCTCGCACAATTCAAAATCCAGGATCCTTGCCTTCGGTGTTCACAAGTGATCTGTTAGATTTCATAAATTTCATAACAATTCATGCCTCATAGAGTTCGTTTTAAGCAAATATTTTCATTAACCATTAAATTTAATTTTTGTAATGGGAAATATTCTCACTAACAATTAAATTTAATATTTTAATGGAAAATTTGTTGAATAAACAATTAAATTCAATGAGTGAATGGAGATATTTTCAATTGGCAATTTCACAACCATGTTCACAAGTTATCACGAGAGAAAAATAACTCGTTGTAGAATTGACGCGTCAATAGATTTAGAATTATATTCATACGAATGAAATTGAAATTAACCGAAGTATTGTGAATTAATCGAACTAACAAAACTTAGATTGAATCGAAAAAAAAAAAAAAAAATATATATATATGAATTGAACCAATGAATTTGAAATCGCAGAAATTCTGATAAATTAATTGAGATGTTTGAATATTGACTAGAGTTAGAGTAAATTTCTGTGAAAAATGAGCCACATTGAATGAATTATAAAAAATTTGGCTGGATTTGTCGAGTTAATGTTAGTCGAAGAATCTAGTTGCATTTGATGAATTATTTTTAATTAAAATGAAAAATATTGATTATATTGATTGTATGAATTCTTAATAACATGAATTTTGTGAAATGAATTGAAATGATCAAATATGACCTTGAATTCGAGTGAATCACTGTAGAAAATAGATTGAATTAAATGAATCAATAAAAATCAAATACAAATAATGAAATGAATTTCAAATACAAAAATTAATATGAACCAAAGGCTTTGATTCAAATTAATTCTGCACAAAAATTTATTGGTTCACTCGAATCTTGAATTATTTTCCCCTCGAGTTACCAGATTAGCTTATTTCTAACATACCAAAAAATATACTACGGATTTAACTAAGCCGTCATGAATACATGATGTGAGTCCATCCATTATGTCGGGTGATCTCGACGACAGCACACCGTTTCGGAATGATCAACCATACCTGTAACATCATTGTATTATTACATTTCATCCTTGCCTGTGAATATTACACGTTTGTGCAGAATTGCAACTGTATCGCACGCAGCCTTCTTACATACCTTTTATTTACGGCTGTATACTCCAACGTTTTCATCGGCCCGTTACAACGATAGGCCTCCGTGGTAGACGATATCCTCGTTATGCCCCTCCTAGGATTTGAAAAATATTAACAACCAGATAATCAGATGTCAGAGTCGCCAGCCCTGCAACAAAAAAAACAGCAAAGTTGTTTAATTTCATGCTTATAAATGAAAAAGTTTTTAAAAATTAGCAAACATAATACGGAATCCGAAATATTAAAATCATCATTGATTAAATTTTGTATTAAGAAAGAAGCGTAAATTATGAATAATGGTTAACGTGGAGGAAGCACGGGCATTGTTACCTTTAAAAAACAAAAGGTAATTTAAAATAATTATAAAACTGGAAATAATAATAATAATAATAATACTGAAATAAAAATAAAAAAAAAACATTGGTCGTATTACTGCGACTAGCACAACGAGTGCGATGGAACACGATATTCACGAGTGGCTGACTGCCCTCAGTGACGGCGGTGTTTTATCCATTATGATCATATCGACATCACCTCGTTCAACAGTGTGGTGCGAAACGGTAAAGGCGTCCATCTGAACCCACGACCTCTACATTCAGGGAATACCTCTGCAAGCAATGCCGGATCATACCGGGGGGTTACTGTCCGCCTAATAGGGGATGTCGCCGCCCTGGGCATCTAATATTGCCTCCAACCTACGAGGCATCGACCTTGATAACCCCGCGGTATAATCAGGCCTCGCTCTGAGGGCTTCCCATCGTGCAGAGATCTTACCCCACAATTCTTGTACCGTCTCCCTGGGCACTGGCGTCATTTTGTAAACTAATTTTGCCCAGAAATTTTCAATTACATTCAAATCAGGAGATCTTGCTGGCCAGTCGAATCGTTGGACTTCAGGATGGCGTCCATACCACTCCCTAACGATTCTCGCCCGGTGCACTGCACTGTTGTCCTCGACAATGCGGATGATCGGTATTACCTCTGCCGGATAGACTGCCCTCACTGAAAGTATCAATACTTCTTCGAGAATACGGATGTATTCCCTCGCATTCATCCGACGAGTAATTTGAAATAGACGGCCTGGACCAGAGGCGCTGATCCAGCCCCAGCCTGCCGTAGTAACACGACCACTACGAAAACCTGCAATTACGCTACGACGGTGGTAACGCTGCCCGCGTCTCCTCCATACCAATAACCGACCGTCCTTGTCCGATAAGAATACCTTCTCATCGGTGAAGATCACGGTGCTCCACTCCTCTTGTGTCATCGGAGGATGCTCCAGAGCGAAGCCGACCCTGGCGTCCCGGTGCTCCTCGTTCCTGGTGGTCTTCCTCGCAGCTCGCCGAGGTTTGATGCCAGCTCTCTTGCAGCGTTGCCGCACGATCCACAGTGTGGCAGTTGGTATGCCAAGAGTAGGTCCGATGGCTGTTCAGGGCTCGAAGTTAGCGCGCAACGCCTCGTCGACAATTCGGCGATCTTCTTCGGGAGCTGTTTTCGGACGCGCGCCGTTTGCCCAGATTCTCCATTCGGCCTATGTTGAATTTCCGGACGCACCGCTGAATCGTCGAGATACTGCATCCTGTCTGTTCTGTAAACACAAAAAATTGTAACGGGTGCTTGTACACTCAAATGGTGTAGAAATCATTCTAACGCAATATACATTATAGCGGTCCTTATTTAAGGTATTTTTGAATTTTGATCCTTCCAGAGGCTGGAAGGGTTCAAAGTATATTAATAAAAATATATTCACAAACTCACAGGTCTCTTTTTTAATTTCAACACGTGCCTCACTGCTATACAAGTTTACAATCTGAATAACATGGTATTTTTGACATTGAACAATCAATTTTTTAACTTGACCAAACTAGTAGTTTGAAAAATTTGATACTCTGTTGACCTTATCCTCATGATAGTTGCTATACCCCAGAATTTTCATAGATTTTTAGCTATCATAATTTTGGAGCTGCAGCTTAATGAGAAATACGTTTTCCTTCATACCTCGGTCGAAAGTACGCATTTTCGTCCCCGATTTCCAGGAAGAAAATAGGGCTCTCACTCCCTGCTGAAACGTAGCGCGCGCCATCTGTGTCGAAGGACGAAAATCAAGCAACGCGGGGGGAAAGTTAGTGAGTGACAGTTGGAGGTTAAATAAGCGGAGGCTGCAGGCTGACGGCGGGCAATAGACAACCAATAATTATCAATTAAATACATACTTTTATTGTTAAAGATAACTAAGACATCTTGAATAGTATATAAAATAAACGATTTTTGTGTTTCAAGTTTATTGTATTCTTTCTTGATCGTTAACATTTCGCTTCAGCGATTTAATCGTAAAATTATATTTTATCATTGAACCAGGCAAAAAATGTAAGAAAAAAATAAATAAAAACAAAATTATTTATCATCAAGCTGCAGCTCCAAAATTATTATAGCTAAAAATCTATAAAAATTCTGGGGGATAGCTACTTTTATTTGGTTAAAGTCTACAGACTTTCGAATTTTTTGAACTATTGCCTTAGCTAAAATAAATAACTGATTGTTCTACGCCAAAAAACCTATGTTATTATACATATATATTGCATACCTTGGATATCCGCCAGAGCTGTGCCTACATCTCACAAGCCTATGATCCGACCACGAGTTTCCGGTGAAACGCGGGGCATGGTCAAAACTGCATGCGAGAAGGTATAAACGTTTTAAAAAATCAAAAATATTTAACAAAAATTTGTTTGAGAGGCAGTTTCATAGTTCCAAATGAAATTGAACAACTACCTTATTAGGCCTGGAGCCGGCGACAAAAAACGTGTCAAACTCGAAACTCTTTCATAATCCTTCAATAGCTTGTTCTGAGGAATAAAAATTAGGGCAGTCCGGTATGGCTGGCTGTAGGGGTGGCTTTCAGCCAGGGTGACTATTCAAACATGCCAAAAAAATTTATAATTTTGGACGATAAGTTACCTAATGGTTATTATTGATTTTGAAAGTTTAAGAAAAAAAAAAGTTGACGGAAGCATAATGCCATACCGATCAAGCGCGTCGGTCCTTCCGCCATACTGTCCTAAAGTTGTCGATTTTTCATACTTTTTCGGGTTATCCGTAACCACCTGATTTTTTGTACACAACTTGATTTTCGGTTATTATTTACGAATATAACCATGCCATACCATTGCGACGCGTCTATCCGGTCGCCATACCTGGGGAAAGCATCGCTTTTTGGCGTGATTTGGGGTCATTAGTAACGGTATGGCACTTAGTTGGACATAAGTTTATGATGTAGAATAACCGTTTTAAGTGATGCCATACCAATCAGACGCGTGTAAATAGCCGCCATACCGAAAGAAAGACGTCAAATTTTTCGAGGCAATTAGACGACTCGAACCCGTATGACATTAAACTCATTTGAATATTTAACCATAACTAATATAAATATATATGTGCAATACCGGTAGGACGCGGCCATTGCAATATAAATCGTTTCAAAGTTGCCAATTCTTTGCAGGGAAATCGGATAATTCGTAACCGTGTGGCACTGAATTAGTTTTGATGTTTTCTCATAAGCAATACAAATATACATGTGCCATATCAATAGAATGCGGCAAACGTACGAAATATATAAATATAATAACATATTATTAATGAATTGTTGAATAATACGGAGTCAAATGTCTCTTGTTATAAAATATGTATTGATGCAAAAAAGAAACAACAAATTTAAACGAAAAAAAAGAAAACGGTGTAAAATTACTGATGTTCACTGACATCATCATTACGCGAATCGCCTAACACGCTATCGTCATATTCATCGTCAACGTCGTAGCCATCGTCGTCTTCGCCAACCGTAAATTTTTTATGATTTTTATCAAAATCGGCCTTCTTTCAAAATCTCAAAAAATCCTTAGGAATATAATTTTCAATTTGAATCATCTTGTCCCAAAAAATAATATATATGAGCAATTCCGCCAATTATAGACGTCGGATCCGGCCTCAGCCTCTCGGATTTTTTTGTAACTTTACCAGCTGAAAGTTGACTTCGACAAAGGAGTCCCAAATTTTCTTGAGATTTCATCCTCCATTATTTTCACTGTTATTACATGGGGTATTCTGTGATTTTCTCAATTTTTTTGTTTTTCATTAAGTTTTCGCTCTATTTTACCAGCATAAAAAAATATAAGAAATATAGGTTTTCTGTGTGAAAAAATCTCAGCGTTTCGAAGAAAATATTGATTTTTCACTCATCATTGTGGAAAGCCGTTAAAATCAAGTTCAAACACTGAAAAGCCGTTTCTCTGCCCTTGCTCAAATTTATGAAAAAAATCGATATTTTCTTCGAAAAGCTGAGAGAATTTCGCATGAAATGTGTGATTTTCGGGATGGGATCTCCGTAAATACTCGAGAACTTAATTAAAAAAACAATAAATTCACCAATAATGCCATCTGGAAAATTTCAAAATCCTCAAATTGTTACTACAATTATTCGTTTGAATATGAATCAGATCCAAAAGCTTGTCAATATGTATCAAATTAAAAACAATGCCTGTATTAACAAATTGAGGATTTTAAGATTCTTCAGGTGGCATTATTGCTGAATTTTTTGTGGTTTTTAATTAATTTCTCGAGTATTTACGAAGATCCTATCGCGAAAATCACTTATTTCATGCAAAATTCTCTCAGCTTTTCGAAGAAAATATCGATTTTTTTCATAAATTTGGGCAAGGGCAGAGAAACGGCTTTTCAATGTTCAAACTTGATTTTAACGGCTTTCCACAATGATAAGTGAAAAATCGATATTTTTTTCGAAAAGCTGAGATTTTTTCACACAGAAAATCTATATTTCTTATATTTTTGTATGCTGGTAAAATAGCGCGAAACCTTAATGAAAAACAAGAAAATTGAGAAAATCACAAAATACCCCATATAATAACAGTGAAAATAATGGAGGATGAAATCTCGAAAAAATTTGGGACTCCTTTTTCGAAGTCAACTTTCAGCTGATAAAGTTACAAAGAAATCCGAGAGGCTGAGGCCGGATCTGACGTCTATATTTGGTGGACTTGCTCATATGTATTATATTAGCGACTTTGAAACTATGTCTTCCACATGGGCCGCGTCCTACCGGTATTGCACACGTATACTTATGTTATTTATTGTTGAACATTCAAACAATATCAATGTTTCGAATCATCTCATCACTCTGCAAAAAATTGGCGACTTTGAAACGACTTATACTGAAACAGCCGCGTCCTACCGGTATGGCATTTTCGTACTTGGGTTAGTTTCCATAATAATTACTTGTCATATAAATTTCGAGTGGTTTCTAATCACCCCAAATCACACCAAAAAGTGACGATTTCCTCCAGGTATGGCGACCGGATAGACGCATCGCAATGGTATGGCATGGTTATATTCGTGAATAATAACCGAAAATCAAGTTGTGTACAAAAAATCAGGTGGTTACGGATAACCCGAAAAAGTATGAAAAATCGACAACTTCAGGGCAGTATGGCGGAAGAACCGGCGCGCTGGATCGGTATGGCATTGTGCTTCCGTCACCTTTTTTTTTTGTGTCAACTTTCGAAATAAATAATAATCATTTGGTAACTCATCGTCCAAAATCGTAAAATTTTTTGGCATGTTTAAATAGTTGCCCTGGCTGAAAGCCACCCCTACAGCCAGCCATACCGGACTGCCCCAATTTCTATTCCTCAGAACAAGCTATTAAAGGGTTATGAAGGAGTTTCGAGTTTGACACGTTTTTTATCGCCGGCTCCAGGCCTATATATTGTAACACTGCCCCTCAAACAAATTTTTGTTACATGTCTGATATTTTGAAAGGATTTGAGATTTACTAGAATTATTGAAAACTTCAAACCGCCAGATCGATCATTTAAAAAATTCTAGCCATGTTACGAAATACGTTGAATTTTTCGTATTTTTCTCTAGTTTAAAACAAAAAACATTCAAAATCAAAATACAGATTGGGCTTGTTTTTTAACGGTCATCTTAGTACTTCAATGTGAAAAAATTCATTCCTAAAGGGTAACGAAAATTCTAACATAATGTTTTTTGTGAAGTACGATTGAAACTAAACAAGTTTATTTGAATCGATTTTTTTGATACGATCAACCGTTTTTGAGATATATGCAGGTAAATAAATAATATTGTTGACAAACTCAAAATTTGAACTGGCTGTTAAAAACTCGAAAAAATCATTATATCGAAAAATCGTGAAAAGTGTGTGTACTCATTTTGAGTATAGAATATCATGTAAAAATTGAAAATTATTTTAAAAAAATTGAGGTTTTTACAATGTAAAATCGTAGTGGAATGACCTATATATAGTGCTACGAAATCAAATATCTGATCGTAAGCAATTATCACAGAGATGCGAATTGAAACGACGGCGATTGACGCGTATATACCCTTTCGATTGCAGGAATTTAATTCACAAAGCACGGGATAAAAATTTGCATAAAAATAATCACGCGAGCTGAGATCATATATGGATAATTCAAATGTGATTGGCCACGATAGTTATTTGTTTAATAACAATTGCCATCGCGCGGGAAATAATAATGCGCGTCAGGGGGCGAAGTCAGGATTCGCGTTTCGATGATTGAGATAATCATTTGTTTATAATAAACAACAGCATACGCGTAGCAACGAAGCTCACTCAACAACAGCTAGCGTTTTTGTCAAGACGTTGAACAATTCTTTATTGAATTTTACATGTTTTTGAGTCTCACATCATACGATAAGAAGCAGAAGAGTAAGCAGAGAAATTTTTCACCCAAAAGACAAGCGAACTGGTTAGTGTAATTTTTGTAATATTTACCTTGAAGAGTGTGCTACACGTTTATAGCTAACCCGGTATAATAAATCAATTTTTTGTTGCTCCTATTTCTTGCAAGAAAGAATCCCCCCCAATTGTCGGAAATTAAAAAGATTATTCGCAGCTATTATTGAAACTGCGTCCAGTATATTGTCATTATCGAGAGTTTTAGACTTGCTTGCAAATGATTATAAATATTTCAAACAATTTTTTAAAATATTGCATGTTACAATTTTCTAGAAAATCGTAGAATAATTAATTGATTGGTATTATTTTTACAAGTCTTCCTATATTAGCAGTTAATTTTTTGTAGAAAATAGTACCGCTAAAATTGAAAAAAATTAAAAAAAAAAAAAACTCCGATATAAATATTCCATGGAGTCAACTATAGCGGCGTGACTGCCCCTACCCTCAGATTGTTTTATTAATTATTTATACCTTCTTGCATGCACAGTTTCGACCGTGCTCCGCGTTTCGCCGGAAACTCGTGGTCGGATCATAGGCTTGTGAGATGTAGGAATAGCTCTGGCGGATATCCAAAGTATGCAATACATATGTGTAATAGGGTGGCCAACATAATATTTGAGGTGTGATGGAATTTTTACTCTCATAGACGCTCTAACGGTTCGAAATAAATTAGAGAAATATATTAACAGAGTAATAGGTCTCAGTGTGAATTGTAATACGTGCCTCAATATATGTTATACCTATAAGTTCACTATCTTAATAACAGCTTTTTTGGCGTAGAACAATCAGTTATTTATTTTGGCTGAGGCAATATTCAAACAATTTGGAAATCTGTAGACTTCAACCATATGAAAGTAGCTATCCCCCAGAATTTTTATAGATTTTTAGCTATTATAATTTTGGAGCTGCAGCTTGATGATGAATAATTTTGTTTTTATTTATTCTTTTCTTACGTTTTTCGCCTAATTCAATAATAAAATATAATATTACGATCAATTCGCTAGAGCGAAATGTTTACAATCAAGAAAGAATACAATAAACTAGAAACACAAAATTCGTTTATTTTATATACTATGTGGTATAATTTTTTCGACATTAGTTTATTATAATTGTAAACATTTCATTTTGGCGATTCGATCGTGATATCATAAGTTATTATTACTTTAGGAAAAATAATATTGAAAAAAAAAACATATTTTTCATCAAGCTGCAGGTCCAAAATTATGATAGCTAAAAATCTATGAAAATACTGGGGCATAGTAACTATCATGAGGATAAGGTCAATAGAGTATCAAATTTTTCGAACTACTAGTTTGGTCAAGTTAAAAATTGATTGTTTAATGTCAAAAATACCATGTTATTCAAATTGTAAACTTGTATAGCAGTGGGGCACGTGTTAAAATTAAGAAAGAGACCTGTGCCTTTGTGAATATATTTTATTAAATATACTTCGAACCATTCGAACCTCTGGGAGAATCAAAATTCACAAATACCTGACATAAGGACCGCTCTAATGTATAATTGCGTTTGCATGATTCCTACACCATTTGAATGCAGAAGCACCCGTTGCATTTTTTGTGTTTACAGAACAGACAGGATGCAGTATCTCGACGATTCAGCGGTGCGTCCGGAAATTCAACATAGGCGGAATGGAGAATCCGGTGGATGGCCGGGTGGCAAACGGCGCGCGTCCGAAGACAGCTCCCGAAGAAGATCGTCGATCGATACTCTTGGCATACCAGCTGCCACACCGTGGATCGTGCGGCAACGCTGTAAACGAGCTAGTATCAGACCTCGGCGAGCTGCGAGGAAGACCGCCAGGAACGAGGAGCACCGAGACGCCAGGGTCGACTTCGCTCTGGAGCATCTTCTGATGACGCAAGAGGAGTGGAGCACGGTGATCTTCACCAATGAGAAGGTATTCTCATCGGACAAGGACGGTCGGTTACTGATATGGAGGAAACGCGGGCAGCGTTACCACCGTCGTAACGTCATTGCAAGTTTCCGTAGTGGTCGTGTTACTACGGCAGGCTGGGGCTGGATCAGCGCCTCTGGTCCAGGCCGTCTATTTCAAATTACTCGTCGGATGAATGCGAGGGAATACATTCGTATTCTCGAAGAAGTATTGATACCTTCAGTGAGGGCAGTCTATCTGGCAGAGGTAATACCGATCATCCGCATTGTCGAGGACAACAGTGCGGTGCACCTGGCGAGAATCGTTAAGGAATGGTACGAGCGCCGTCCTGAAGTCCAACGATTCGACTGGCCAGCAAGATCTCCTGATCTGAACATGATTGAAAATTTCTGGGCAAAATTAGTATACAAAATGACGCCAGTGCCCAGGGAGACGGTACAAGAACTGTGGGGGTAGGATCTCTACGCGATAAAAATTTTTTATTTATGTATAAGCGTGAAATAAATCTTCTTTGCTATTTTTTTGTTGCAGGGCCAGCAACTCTGACATCTGATTGATAATATTTTTCTCAACCTATTTATACATAACTTTAATAAGTAATGATTTAACTTGCCACCGACATTGATCGAGTAATTTAATATAATATAAATAAATCAAACGCTTAAGCAAGCAGATTGTCACATGTCGGAGTCAGAAGGGGGCTGGAGGGAGGGAAGTGGGTGGGCGGGTGCCAAACCCCCCAACACCAACAAAAATATTGTTAATGTATCGTCGTAGTAGATATTACTACTGATTAATCGATTCATTTATTTTCATTCGAATCATCTTGCCTTCTGCTTTTTTTACAGGGGCCACTGATATACGGTAACACTAGTTTAAACATTTTAACATTTTTCATACGACTCATATGAAACCATTATATTCTAATTCATTTGCCTCGTACGAATATAAAACAGTCTTTTTTTCTAATTTTCTATCACATCACACTTTGCTGCTACGAACGTCACCTATTAATTGATAACCTGCGCTGATTACTTGGATTCAAAGTTCAATATTGTAAAGTTTGCATAATATTAAGTGGACTAATTTTTTTGAAAATGTCTTCTATCGTTTCAAGGGAAACCGTTCAGGAAAGTCACGGACGGAAGAGTCAAATTAATCATTTTCAATATTTGTTTTATTTGTTAAAAAGTTGCTTCTAAATTTTAAACTTGTTGAAATAGAATATATTCCTAATGCGACGTGACAGAATTTTTTAAGCAAACATAAATTTATGATAACTGACGTACTTCAAAGAAAGGTATATCAAACGTGTAAATTAGTGTTACCTGCTTCATTCCATATTGAAAAATTAATCGTATTTCACATTTCATGTTTCATTCATTGATATTGTTACGAAAGTGATACACCCCTAGCATATATTAGAACCGCTCTAGTAGTCATCTTAAATAAAAGATGTCAACACTAATCTTTTGTCAACCGTAACCAACCACAACGTTTATTGTAAATAACAGTCTTGTTCAAGACCCTAAAGCGAACACTCGTATTCTCAATACAACAAAACCTTCAACAAAATATCTCCAAGCTCCATTTTTTTGTCTATTAACTTATATTTAATCACTCAGTGAACTTCAAATACTATTACGGACTTCCTCCAAACCCCATTCCGTATCATTTGGTGTCAGAAGCGCGACTTCTGAGTGATCAACACAAAGTGAACTAGACTGAAAAAGATGCCTAATACGCGTCAAACCCGAAACACCACCATCGAACCATCTGCCTTGACCTCGACCAAAGTCCCATCCATCGTCCCGACTGCTCAACCCTCCACCCAACCAGCGTCACAAGATCCGATGGCTTTCCAGATGGATCTCTCAACTAATGATGAGAGAGCAACGGGATTCACAGCAAGCCCTCCTTGCTATCCAGCGCCAGGACTTGTCTCTTCTGTTTTCAGCTCAATAAGACCAACGACAGCAGTCCGAGGCCATTTTTTCTTCCGTCCTCTCCGCCCGACAGCAGTCCGAGACCCTCCTGACCACTAACCTATCTGCTCAACGAGAGCAGTACTCCGCCCTCCAACAAAGCCTGGACACCTTGACGAGCCGTATCACAGATGTCAGGCCTTCCCCCATTCCTACCCCGACCAGACTTTCCTCAGCTCGAGACCCAACAACAAGTCCCAACCGAAAATCCAAGGTCCGTACCGATTCATGGGGGAAGGACGCCCCCTACTTCGTCCGGACCTAGATTGAACGAAACGGTCACTACGGTGCCGATCGTTCGATCAATAAATCAAAACGACTGCGTCGAATTAACGACGCAGAACGAAACGACTAAGAGAGGTCTGATACAAATGTGCGGCGATCACCCCTCGAGATTTGCAAATCCGAGTTTGCCTCACGTTCAAAATAATAACCTTAGTAATTGCGATGAGATTTTCCGCAAAAGTATTTTGTCCGAGGTTAGAAAATTATGCTCGAATGTTACTTTCTGCGCTGAGAGTGGTCGCGAAATACGCGGAATAAATGATCAAAATACACAAAATCTAACGGATTTCCTTCGCGAAAAAGAATCACCGAGTAATAACAAGGCTAACCCTCATGGCAACAAAAATAATGACTTTAAAATTCCATCGTACGACGGCTCAACCCCTTGGGCTGAATACGAATGTCAATTTGAACTTTGCGTTGAATTAAACGAATGTAGTCCGTTTTCTAAAGCTTCTAACCTAGCTTTAAATTTAAGTAAGAGGCCCTGCTCTGTCTGTTTTGACTACCCTGTCAAAAACAGAAATAAAAGATTACAATAAATTGACAGAATCACTTCGACTTCGTTATGGGAATGAACATTTAAAAAACCTACATTCAACTCAACTGCGTAGTAGAAGACAACTGAAAGAAGAAAATCTTGTTACCTTGGATCATGAAATACAAGGAATGACCAGGTTGGCTTTACCAACCTGTGATGACGAGACTAGAGATCAAGTTGGATGTGCACATTTTATAGACGCAATTTATAATAGCGAGTTGAAGCATGCTTTCAGTTTGGTAGGACCTTCTCTGAAGCAAGCCATTATAAAGGCTGCCAATAAACAATATTCAGGGGTAGGAAAAATCAGACAAATTCAGACCTCGAAATCATCCGACAAAATCATAAACCGAGCAAACACCACTCCCTGGCAGCGTCGCGACCAAAAAAAGGATTTTCAGAAAGAAAGTTCCACCGAGGAACCAAAGTTTTGCAAATGTTGTAAAAGAGAGAATCATTCCATAGAAACTTGTATATTTCTGAAAGAGAAAAACGAACGTGATAACGCAAATTCCTCAAACTCTAATTTCAATTCCAATTTCAATGTAAATTCTAATCTAACTTCCTGGAGAAATAAAGACTCCACTTCTAAAGTCCAACCTTCTACCTCAAAAAGCTAAACTTTGGTGATTCAGTGGGGCTTCAATCATCAGAGGATCTTTATATTAGTGGCCCTAATAATTTAAATGCACACAACTCTAACCCTGTTAACTGTCTCTGGGTTATAGACACCGGGGCGGAGGTAACAGTAGTCCGTTCGGATCTTGCAGAATCCACTAAGGATGATTTCCATTCCATCTCTTTACGTACAGCTAGAGGAGAGGCTACTCCAATTCTAGGACAGCGATCTGTTCAAATCAATGTAGCTGGTTTTATTACTTCTCCCTATAAGGTTTATGTAGTTGATATTGAGGATGACGGTATTTTAGGGTTAGATTTTCTGTCAGCACACGAGTGCATAATTTCCACGGTCACCAATTCACCAACATCTGGTCATCATCAGAGATCCCTCTCCTAACGACTCGTCGTTCCTTTTCAATTCCTTTTGATGATGCTCCTAGACTTCGCAATTTATCTGAATCTCTTCAAGAACCTGAAGCTTTGCTCGAAACTTTATTAAACATCGAAAATCAACTCACTCCTCGGGAAGAAAATAATTCTTCACATTCAATTCAAGCTACGAAAAATACTTCAACGAATTCGACTTCATTCATAACAGATGATTCTACGAATTTAAACCCTTCTACGAGAATTTCTACGAATTTAATCCCCTCTTCGAGAATTTCAACGAATTTAGTTCCTTCTATGAGAATTTCTATGAATTTCCCTCTATTAACTACAACTAATTCTACGAACTTAACTTCATTTAAAGAAGATACCTCTACGAATTCAACCCCATCTTCTTTCGAAGACCTTTTACGAAGATCTTCAGAACATCTGTAAGAACACTGGTCTGCAACAAAATCCTCTTTCAAAAAATTATGTCACAAATATGAAGATTTTAATGCTCTGAATCTGTTCCCGTTGGCCGATTTTTTCTATCACGTCTAGATTTTGTGATATGAATTTTTTTTTCAAAATATCAAAAATTTAGGTTTTTTCGGATTCGTTTTATGCGTCAACATCATAAACAGTGTCTGTACATACAAAATAGGGTTTAGCGAGTCGTAAGAGAACGAAGGAAAGTGCCGAAAGTGATTTTTATGGTAGTACATATGCGCTTGCGAAGTATTCGCTGTGACTTTACAACAGTTGGCTGAAAACTTGTCTTTTGATTGTTCACGTTCTATATCAAATATTTTGGTAAGTTTTGCACAAAGTTCATATTCTAGATATTTTTGTTAAATATTTTATGTGTACTTTATGTATTTTTTTATAAACAGAGCCAACAAAATTGTTGTTACTTTAATAATATCGTTTTTTTTGATTAAATGGACATTATATTTAAAATCTATGTGCTGTATTTATTTGCATGATAAATTCCGTGTTTAGAACACCAAATATAATGTTATCATGCACGAAAACAATGAGGAGAAAAATAAATTTTTTTGTTGCAGACCAGTGGAATCTGACAAACAAGGTTTCCCATCTTTCATGAAGGATTTTGAAGTTTGCTTTGCCAAGAATTCAGGCGATATTAGACGTTGTAGCCTGGTCAAGCACAAGATTGACACTGAAAACAACGTTCCTTTTAAACAGGCAGCCAGGAGGCTTCCTCTCAACGGGAGGGAAGAACTCAACAAGTTGGTTGAAAACATGCTCGTCAACGATGTGATAGAACCCTCCTCCGGTCCATGGGCATCCCCTATCGTTTTAGTAAACAAGAAAGACGGATCAAAACGATTTTGTATAGACTACCGAAAGCTCAACGATTCAATTAGAAAGGACTCTTACCCCCCACCAAAAATAGAAGAAGCTCTGGATCTTCTAGCCGGAGCTCAATGGTTCGGCACTATAGATCTACAGACTGGTTACTGGCAGATTGAAATGGATCCTGCCGATAAAAAAATGACCGCTTTCGGTCCTGGTCTTGGGGGATTATGGCAATTCAAAGTTATGCCCTTTGGACTTTGTAATGCACCAACTACATTTGAGAGAACTATGGAGACTACTCTTCAAGGACTGTCTGGAAAGATATGCTTAGTATACCTGGATGACGTTATCGTTTTTGGAAAAACTTTTAGAGAACAAGTTGAAAACCTCCGACAAGTTTTCCAACTTTTCCAACAGGTAGGACTGAAAATGAGTCCAAAGAAATGTTTCACTTTCAAAAAAGGGGTAAGCTTCTTAGGACACATAGTCTCAGCCTCCGGAGAAAAAAACTGAACCTTCGAAGATGGAAAAGGTATTAAATTGGCCTCGACCTACGAATAAAGAACAAATTCAAAGCTTCATTGGACTATGCACATATTACAGAAGATTTGTCAAAGGATTCGCATCGGTAGCAAGACCTCTCCATCACCTTACGGGACTGAAGACGCCATTTGACTGGAACCAAGACTGCGAAGAAGCTTTTTCCCATTTAAAATTGTGTTTAACTTCGTCTTCAATCTTAGCTTATCCTGACGTTAATCTTTCTCTTATCTTAGACACCAACGCGTCTTTAACTGGTATAGGCGGAGTTTTATCTCAAATACAGGAAGGTCAAGAGAAAGTAATTAGTCATTTTAGTAGAGTTCTTAGTAGGACTGAGAAAAACTATTGTCACCCGTCGTGAACTCCTAGCTGTAGTCAAATTCATTTCTCATTTCCATCAGTTTCTTTATGGAACGAAATTCTTAATTCGATCTGACCACGCTTCATTAAGGTGGTTACTCTCTTTTATAGCGCCAGAAGGCCGAGTCACTAGGTGGATAAAGACCTTAGGTCAGTATGAATTCGACATTCAACACCGCGCCGAAACTCTACATAGAAACGCCGACGCCTTATCTAGCAGACTATGTGACGATTTTTCAGAATGCAGGCAGTGTATTCGTTTAGAAAAATAACAAGTACCGTCAGTCAAGATCAGGATGATTTCCCTGGACGGAGACAAAGAAGATTGGAGGGCTCTTCAAGCAGGAGACGAAATATTATCACGAATAAAATTCTGGAAGGAATCTAGAATTAAACCAGAATGGCGAGAGATTTCTTCATTACACCAACACTTAAAAATCTACTTAAAAATCAATGAGATTAAATTTACCTGAATGAAAAATTATTATGTAGAAAATGGGAATCACCAGACTCCAAGTTCTACAGATGGCAGGTTTCTAGTTCCTAAGAAAATAATCTAAATTCTTCCGGAACATCATAATTCACTTTCAGGAGGGCACTTCGCCACCAACAAGACTCTTGGAAGGATGAGAGAAAGATATGTTTGGGCCTGCTGTCGTCAAAATGTGAAGAATTGGTGTCGAACTTCTGACATCTACCAAGCTGAGAAAGGACCTCGAAAGAGAGGAACAAGCAATCTTCAAGTATACAACGTAGGAGCTCGTTTCGAGAGAATAGCTATAGGCATTCTAGGACCTCTCCCTCTCTCTCGCAGCGGTAATCGTTATGCGTTAGTTATAGCAGGTTATTTTACTAAATGGCCAGAAGTGATTCCCATTCCCAATCAAGAAACTGAGACAGTAGCCAGAGTATTTATAAAAGAATTATCTTCCGATATGGAACCTCCAAGCTCCATTTTATTGTCTATTAACTTATATTTAATCACTCACAGAACCCCTAATTAATTTACGAACTTACAACAATACAGTGATGAACCTCTTAAAAAAAAAAAAAAAAAAAAGGGGGAAAATGAAAACTTGTGAAGCCGTTAAAATGTTAGTCTCACTTTGTTATCCGTCCTATATTTGTGTACTATATTAATATGCAACACATATAATTCGAATATTAATCATTAATAATAAACATCATTCAATTATAATAACGAGTAATTATCGATAATAATAAATTTCAATTTTTAATCGACTACGTTTTGTAATAATAACAGATGAACTGCAGTACAGTGTACGCACAATCCAACGGTACAGAGAGAAATATGCGGCAGATGGCCTTGCGGGCATGGTCGACGGACGTGCGAATAACGACCGCGGCACAAGATGTGGTCATTTGTGCCGCGATGAGGGAGAACCAATTTGAGGCGGCCACGCAGGTTATGCAAGACCTTGGTCTAGACCTCTGCGCAAGAACGATGAAAAATCGATTGAAGGAAGACGGTCTATTAAACTGCGTAGCCGTCAAAGAAATTGATATGAAGCAGTATCACTGTGATCAGCGGGTACTGTTTGCGCAGGGTGTGCTGCCGATGACGATGGATAACTGGCATAGCGTAATCTTTACCGATGAGAAAGTCTTCTCCACGGACAAAGATTCACGTAGAAGAGTGTGGCGTGAACGTGGTGAACGTTATAATCTGGTGAACATCCTACCTATGAACAGGAGTGGACGTGTCACAGCTGTGCTCTGGGGTTGGATCAGTGCAACATGTCCAGGTGAGCTTGTGGAGATCGACCGCCGAATTAAAGCGGTACAATACATTCGAATTTTGGAAGACGTTGATGTTACCTTCTGTTAGAGCTAGGTATCCTGTAGACGTAGTGCCGATCATTCGCATTGTTGAAGATAACAGTGCAGTGCATACAGCGGGTATCGTGCGCAACTGGTATGCCGAAAGGTTTCCAGAAGTACAGCGGTTCAACTGGCCGGCGAAATCTCTTGACCTTAATCCAATCGAGAATGCTTGGGCGGAAATGGGACGGAAATTGACACCGGTCAGACGCGAGAGAAGAGCGGGTCTGTGTCGACGAGTCTATGCAGGATGGGAAGAGCTAAGCTAAAGGCCGGAATATACTGCAGCGATATGTGAATTCATGTCACGCCGAATGCAATTAGTTTTGTTAGACAATGCGGCTCAAATCAAATACAAATAAGCCAGGCATGGGTACACTATAACTGTAATATATTTTGGCTTGGCTTTGTATGCATAGCTCTCATCTTGCACCGATTCTCCGGCGCAGTCTTGGTTTTTTCTGCTTATGTCTGCGCTGTTGAATTCAACAATTGCCATTATTGGTAATTCGAATACAGAATATCTACATTCTACCAGATTCTATTATCAAACCTTCCAGTATTTGTATTGTAACGTAGGCATCGACGTCAGTGACACACCTGCTCCGATGCAAGGGTTGGGTGTTGCGATTATAACGTTGATCGCGTACTGCCACTTAATTTTTTTGTTATTTCACTTTATATCTAGTATTGACTTATTCTGTTTTGTTTGCAATAAAATAACTAATTGTCGGTGGAGTGAACCGTGTCATCGGTAACGAATGAGATGTAAATATGTATATGATGTATATTAGAGTATAGAGTTTATTGTTACGTTGCGTTCTAGTCAAATTAAGACTGACAGCTTATTTTTAAACTGCCTTATGTTTCAAGCACTTCTATTTAATGCCTGTTGTTACTCTGCAATGAAAAGATTCATATTTTTACATTAATTGTACTGCGTTACATTCCAATAGGTAACAGTTTGTATCATGATATTCATGGTTAGCTGGAAAACTGTCTAATAAATCGATTTCAAATTACTATAACACATGGTAATTAATTTTACAAAATAATTTGTTTTCTCATTACGCTCGATCGCAGCATGTTATACCTGTTAACTTATCCTTAACAGCTGTTATTCCAAGAAGAAAGAGTTGTTGGTTTATATTCCATATTTCGTTTGCACCCTGTTTACCGAATAAAATTGTTTCTTACATCGGCTTTGTTTCATTGTAATAATTCAGCAATACTTTACATTAGCGTCATTATTCTCAGGTATTTTCGAGTCTTGATGCTCGCAGAATCTCCAATGGTTGAGTCTCCAATGAAATAAATAGAAAGAAAAAAATTCACAAAATTCCAGGTCTCTGTCTCAATGTCGACCTGTGCCTCCCTGCATACCATGCCGGCACGAGTTGAAATTGAGATCCCGTGACTTCTCCGGTTCCGGGCTTCCGTTGTGGCGATCCGGGCGCCATAGATCGATTTAGGGATTGGCGTGTGTGAAAGTGACCTATACCAGTCCAAAAGTTGACGTTGGATTATTCAAATCTCACACAAACAAGAATTACTTTTCTCGTTCTTAAATATGATATCAGTCAAATCAAATAATCATACGTGCATTAATAGATGATGTTGCATCTTTTGTGTTGCGTACGAAGTACGCTGCATAGATTAATCAATTAGTTAACGTATCTATATTATAAGGTCGTGTAGAAGAAGTCGGCGACAGTCATAAACGGTGTAGGAAATTATTTTTATTTCAGCAGTCAAATGTGTCTACCAAGGCTAAGTTTTATTACTACAATATTCTAGCTAAAAATATTTTAAATTGGAAAAAACCCAGGCATCACAAATCCATAGGTTTTTGCCAACGACTCGTCACCTATTGTTTCCCATCACGTATTCCCAATGCATGTTTATTACCCATACCTATTGTCCTTCGTAGGTGACCAGGCCTCATTGACAAAGGACCGCGGGTCTCCTTATCTCCCCTGTTCTCGTTCAACTCGTAACTATCCTTACCAAGAAATCCTATGTACAAAATTCCTACTTCTAAAATGTCATATCCGGTACATATCCTTGACCAATCGCAATAATCCACCAATCCCATAAATTTACCAATCCCATTAACTCACCAATCAACTAACAAGCTGCTACACCCTCCACTTTTCCAAAGTTTTCCAAATTCTGTCTTCATCATCACCAAAAGTTCAGTTCACATCAAGTTCTCAAACCGTCAACAATTATCAATCCGACTATCAAACTAAATAACCATCCATACATCTAATCAATTTATACTTTGAACTTCGATAAATACAACATAATTATCCTAAGCATATAATTCAGAAGATACTTGTAATCGTGTAAATAATTTCTTAATCATCAGTTTGTGAATATATATAACGTTTTCTATACTAGCTTCAAGAGACAATTCTTTATCAAAAACTACCCTCACTCCACCAACGTGTCGTGTGGGACATAACAGTTTGAGACTGCGACTTATTTTATTTCGGGATTGTAATAATTTAAGAATAGAGTGGGTTGATTTTCAGATTTTTCCGATCCGTTGTTATACCTATTAAGATTGTGTTTCGTAATATCTATAGGGAACTTTCTAGCGTTGAATGAAATATTAAAAGATCGCTCATGGTGGGAGTTTTCGTGAGCCAGGAAAGCGGGCTTGTAATGGCCATGGGGATAAGAATGTTGTCCGAATTTTCCGACAAAGAATCCAGCTGCAATATGAGAAACTTTATGAATGTTGAAAAAAAAAAAAAAAAAAAAATACGAACAACTTCTCCTTGATATCCCTGGAAACATTATAGATATGTAGACAGAAAATCATGAATAGGCGAGTCTCAAGTTATTTTGGAATGAAAATTTTATTGTTATTTCATCCACAGTTCTTTAAATTCTTTCGGACAATTTATTTATATGTTATAAGTTTGTAAAACAAACTCATAACGTATATTTCAAAGTAGCAAATCTATAGCCAATAATCTGCAAACTCTTTGTCATCCAAAGGGTTGGGAAAGAATGAATTTGAGGGATTTAGATAATGCGTACTTGGCACAGTGCGATCGGGTCCATGAAACTGTAAATTCGGACGATTCAATTTACTAACGATCCTGTAAAATGTCAATGTTAATCAAAATTTGTTGATTTGGATGGCTTGTACTTGAGTAATGCATAAATTAATGCATTCAATAAAATAAAACAGCGATTTTCACCTTTGTAAAGCAAGTTTCAGCTCGTCAACGACAAGATGGTATGATGAGTCAATGTTAATCACGAATTTAGTCAACTTTGAACATCGATGAAGCATTCTGCCAATAGATGACGCCAACTCGCGGGAATCAAACGTTTGAGTATTGGTCATTAAACGAACTTGTCTGAGATTTGAATTGTTTGAAAGCGTGCTGAACACCTCGGACATATTTTCTATCTTGGTCTGACAAATTGAAAATGTCTTCAAATTTATACAGAGTTCAAGCATTTGCAACAGTTCGTTTGCATAGCAACAAATGTAAGCGGTGCCAAGACGGCACAACATTACTTCCTCCAGTTTTGTACATTCTTTGCCAATATCAATAAGAAAGTTTCCATCTGTGATTGGTATGTCCTTCAATCGGATAGCCGTAAGATTATTCCAACGAGGAATTAGATTCAGTGCGTCCAAATCCCAATGTGTTGATTCATTTCGCGTGTTGTAACTAAATAAAAATTTTCGTCAAAGTCAAATGATT
This sequence comes from Macrophya annulata, assembly GCA_963924015.1. Classification (NCBI taxonomy): domain Eukaryota; kingdom Metazoa; phylum Arthropoda; class Insecta; order Hymenoptera; family Tenthredinidae; genus Macrophya; species Macrophya annulata. The sequence continues at coordinate 17,156,330 of OZ001260.1, forward strand.
GAATATATGCGATATCCAACATGGGAAACACTTGTACAATTTTAAAAAATCATCGCGGTCATATTTGAATATTTATGAATCAATGTCACACGTCTGATTTGGTGTTAGAAAGTTCATGTATTGTCTATTTCATAAGCTGAGGCAGTCACACATGCCCGATGCGGCAATCGTCTCAAAGAATAGAAATTTCTAATAATGATGATAATTCAAAATAGGTTTGTATGTACAGTAATGTTCAATGATGGGGGTCTCAGTGGCTCACTATTTTTTTGGACAAAAACTAAAACGAGTTTCCACTCTCGCAATAATTTCATGTGCCTATGCCCGACGAAGCAATACCCGAGATAAGTGGAGAAACCACGCCTGCTTCCTCCAGCAGCTGTCATCCGATAACCTCGAATTTTACAAAGCTACCAATGTCTTGATGAAAAGTTGTACCGTCAAAATGTCTAACCCTAAAACCCAGTCTGCCAACAGAGAATTACATTAATAGTTTCAATTTTGTTTATTCTCTTCATGCATACTTAATACACATGTTTGGCGGATCAAAATAATTTCTAAATATAAATATATAAATGAATTTTGACTATTTTTCATACAGAAGTTGGGATACAGGGACGGAAATTTTTCATTTTTGCACACTAAATAATACACAAACAATAGATATCGATATCGGGTATTGCTTCGTTGGGCATAGGCACATGAAATTATTGCGAGAGTGGAAACTCGTTTTAGTTTTTGTCCAAAAAAATAGTGAGCCACTGAGACCCCCATCATTGAACATTACTGTACATATATTACTACAGTTCAGATTTTCTTACGCGTCTGTCGGAGAGATTGTCAGGCCTCTCAGATGTCGTGTGTTTTCTATGAGCATTTCGAATGACGAATCCGAATTCATTAGATCATTATGTTCCTCACGTGATATGCTACCTCTCTTCGTCAGTCGTCTGTGAAAGCGTTTATACTCTCCTGGCACTATATTTGCTAGAATATTAGCAGTTGTATACAAGAATCACTGTCAGGACTAGAAGCTCGGACTTGATTCGCAGCAATGTATGATTAAGAAACTAATAAGTGTTTGACTCATGTAGAATATTGTCCAGTAAGTAGATTAAACGGAGGGACTTACAATTCTTGTTACTTATCCGGGATATAACAAGCTCGGTCAGATTTGGAAAGACGGATGCGAGCAAGTGCACGTCGCAATTTTTCTCTATGACATGTGAGAAATGTAAGTAAGAAATCTGATATCCAGGATCCTTAAGCAGTCGCTGAAACATTAAAAATATTCAAATTTCCCAGCCACGTTACAACGAGTATGAAAAATCCCGTTTCTCAGTTCGGCTTTTTCTTCAACACGTATTAAATTTAAAAGCAGAAATTTCAAAAAGGCCCTGAACAGTACAGAAGTCATTTTTTCACGTAACCCTCAACTGAGGTAACTGAATTCGAGATTTCTGATTTGAATACGTCTGCATGCCAACCGGATTCGATTACTTGAGATTGTAAAATCATGCTGAGCTAGATTTGCTGAATGTTCGTAACTATCTACTTGCACTCATAATTTTACCTTTGCCTCAGCGATTTTTAGTAGACATGGCTGTCGATCTGAATGTGTAGACCAAGACAAACAACAAAATTTTTCCGGTGCACCTTCATGGGTGAACTTAATAACTTTGCTCAACAGATTTTCAGGGATCAGATGCCAATTTATGTCGGCTATGTAACCATCATTATTATGTAAAATGCTTTTGGGCAGCGGCATCTCTTTAACTTCCAATAATTCCTCACACAGTTCCACGTTTCTTTCTGTAAAGTAATCTATAAGTCTGCGATTTATTATGTTACGGTGATTTTTTCCTGCGAAATTGTTTGATCACAAAAGGAGAGAACTTTAATTGTATAATTGACTATAAGTAATTTAATGATATAATCAAAAATGATCTAGACCGGTGAACTGGTTGCTAGTATCCGTTGTCTCAAAATCATACCAAGGTAGCCCTCCATATATGGATCAACTAGGTGAAAGTCTGTCCATTCAGCAGGGTCTGGAACCAAAGCTATCAAACCATTTTTCAGTGGCCCTGAACTTCCAATTCCACAGAACTGAGCAATCTTAAGGTTTCTTAGCTTCACGGGTTCGCGACTCGATGACACATCTTTGTCGCGACTGGGCATTACAGTCATTATACGCAACTCCTCTAGTTCTTGGCAGAATTGTAGAGAGAGTAGAAACTCTATTGAATACCTATATAGTCCTATTGACAAATATGTGAGCCTGCTGAGCGGTTTTTCTAATACTTTGTGGCAAATGGCAGCACTATAGTCTTCTAGTATTGGCCAATTGACAGATAATCGCTTAAGATGTACCAGAGGTTTTAGAAAACTACACAATTCTTGATTAGATGCGAATTTAGGTCCATTCAAAATATTTAAATCGATTAGATTTATCGCCTTGCCGATTGATGTGCTCAAAATGTTCTCAGCATTCACGTTTTCAATATTTATTCTAAGAATATTCTTGTACGTATTTTCATTCATGAAATATTGCTGGATGTCTGCCTCTGATGTGATCTGCCATTCTCTGGAAAAATCCAAATTTCTGAAATTGAAAAGACATATGTATTTAATTATGCAAAACACATGGAATCATAAAATCCTCACATAATAATGCAGATTTAAGAAGACAAAGTAACTTTGAAGACATTTTTATGGACTGAGATCTGCATACACCTTGTCATTTAATTTTTAGACCGAAGTTTGGGATATTATGAAAGGATTATGACTATAATCAATTTGGCCTTGGATGATGTTTTTCATTGATTATGTCTATAAGATGCTATTACAAGTTATTGAAATAATTCAACTACTGAATGTTTTCATGTAATTGGGTATAAAGTGCCGATTCTCAGAAAAGGATACGCTATAGTATAAATTTAAATCAAAAAAACAATGACCAAAAAATGAATTTCAAGGTGTATGTAAGCCCTTAACTAGAGTTAAAATTAACGCATTTTTTACCTCAATAATTCCTTATCGCCAAACACAAGATTGTTGAATCTCTCGCAAGAATTGGCTAAAGCCAAGCGTTCTCTAGCATTAAAATGCAAGAAGATTTTGGCCAAGATTTCATCTGGAATATCCAAGATGCTGCGGACGCTGAAAGAGCTGAAACGACGTGAAATAATAGTTTTATTTGATGTACAATGGTAGATCTGTGAGCAACGCTGCAACGACTAGCATGCGCATTTAGATTCAGCTAACAGGTCTCATAATTATTTCCGTAAATTGATACTGACCTGGAAGTCATGTTGTTGGATGAACTTCAAAAGACCCTGTGAAACTTGTGCAAAAATTTAGAAAGCTTGACCGCAGGTGGTGTACAGACTTCTTTTCGACTGCTGGTTTATTACTGTCAGTTAGCTAATCAGCATTTCTTGGCGAGGGAGTGATGAAAACCTCTTCAACAAACTACTTTTTATTGTGATCGAGACGATTAGATATGATTCACTCTGATTAGATAAAAATCTGAAGATTAGAGGGTCTTGAACAGTATCGATCACAGTCAAACCACTTCACAGAGCCAAATACAAGTCCGGGTAAATCGGAATTTCGGATTTTTTTTTTCTTTCCGAGGAGAATTGAAAAGTGAACACTGCTCTGTACTCGAGTGTAAATATGAATTCCATTATCATAAAACCTTATCAAATTTTTGTTTTATTTGTCTCAAATTCAAGTGTATAACGCGGTATAAGTAGGTAAATACACGTATTAAAAACACACATAAAACCTCTATTTTATGTCCCGAGAGATATACATAGAAAAATTCAAAATAATCAAAATCAAGTTGTTTTATATATTAAATGACCCCCAAAAGCACTTTGAGTGCGAAAACATTCGCCAAGTACATTAACTTTTAGACCAACTACAAGAATTCTGTCGTCAGCCGAAAAAGTATTGAAATTAGATCTTACTGCTAAGTATGTGGCATGAATTGGACAAAATGACATTTATTCTATCTCCAATTAATAATCAGACCGCAACAATTTTTTTATAACAATTTCATTATGCGACATAGAAGCATAGACATTAGACGCAGTCAAAGGTATTAGAAGCTTCCATTGGCTTAAAAAAAAGACTAGAACTGACGGAGAAAAAAATTTTGGGATATGTGGTGCTTGACGAGCTGACTGAAATTACTAACAGAACATTCACATGTCATACCTCATTTGTAGTTTCTTATACTTAAAAAAAAAAAAGAATTTCTGACCCTATGTGCGTAAAGTTCGTGTGTAAAGTCCCGAATTCTGAGCGTAAACCGAACTTTTTCGCACATTTATTTGTCGGGCCGGCTTCACCGACCGTCGAGTGCAACGGTCATCACTCGTGTGAAAAAGTTCACTTTACGCGCTCCCTGCATAATAGTAGTTTATTAAAGCCGGCCCGAGTGTTGCGCCGATCACACGAGTGTGAAAAAGTTTACGCCCAAGTCGCATACAATATTTTTTGAATCAATACTTTGCACATCAGTGTGAGAAACAAGCACTTTGTGCACGCTAATAGGCACGAAATGTCCAATTCTCGCATCGTTTTAATTAAATAATAGTATAGGTAACACGTGCGCGTAGCTGATTCTCGACGAGTGTGAAACATTGTCGCCCGAGCGGGGTTATTGAAGTTATAAGCCTCTAACAGTTATGACTATTTAACAATTTGTTTCTCTTATTTCCTGAGAAACTCGATTTTTGCAGTTATGTTCTTTTTTGGGAGCAGCGATATAGAGATAAACAATCGTTGGGTCGTGCCTTATAATCCTGATTGACTCAAAACATTCGATGCACATAAATGTGGAAATTGGTAATTCAGTAAAATCGATCCAATATGTTTGTAAATACATGAACAAGGGAAGTGATTAAGCAACCTTTAGTGTTAACTCCCGAGATGAAGTAGCGCAATTTCAATCAGGTCATTATATTAGCTTATCTGAAGTGGTCTGGATTATATTCGGATTCAGCATCCATGAAAGAGCACCAGCTATAGTACATTTGGTAGTTCATCTGGAGAATGGTCAATAAGTTTATTTTACTGAGGATAATGCTGCTGAGATTGTTGCCAATCCTTGGCCTTTTTCTAAATCATGTGCAGTACATCCTTTCGCAACAACACTACTGTACTGCGAAGTACCTACCTACTACACTTCGTGTTAGAATAGTAACAAATTCGACCGCCGGATGTGACACTCCTGTTCAAGATTATACGGAAATCAAAATGAGTAATGCACTGGGTTACGTATGCGACGTTTATCCTAATAATTCGGAGTGTCATTATTTGCGTATGCTTCTACATGGGATCAAGGGTCCCAGTTCTTTCGAGCGTCTACGTATGATGAACGGAGTGAGACACAATAGGTACGTTCCAGTCCGCATGCAAAACTCCAGGCTTGCGAGTAGATGGATTCTCACTGGGACGAAACGTGAAGAGAAGCTGCATGGTGCTGTTCTGCTGCTTTAATGAGGTCATTATTTTGCGCGCTCTTGACCTTCTGCAGCGTGTCTGACCCCCTCGCCCGGTGGACGACATACAGAGTTGTACGTATGTTTGAAGATTTCTCACAGTGGCAACGACTTGATAATTCGCAAGCTGTATTCAATGACTAAATATTCGAGTCGGCTCTTATCGAAATTGAAAAACACGTGCAATCTTTGTCGGGGAAAAGTATAAAGAGTATGGTATTTTCTTCACTAGAACTTAATGCAACAGATTCGATCACAAACGGACAATTTTTTAGAGAAATTTCTTGTAACAGGTCGCAATTACACACCGATGCCATAAGGTAAGAAAGTTCATTAAACACAGACCAAAGCAATGCTTACTAAAACCATGTTCTCGATATTGTTCAATCCAAAGCAGGGAAAATTTTCTTTCTGGATGCGCCTGGAGGTACAGGACAGACTTTTCTGATAAACCATTTGTTGGTGAAACTTAGATTGCAAGGACATTGTAACGTTGCTCAATAATTACATTCAATTTGAATACTACTTTTACTTATTTATTCAACTAGAGCAATATTTTAATAAATTTATTTCGACGTGGAGACAGCTTTCATTTCCAAAGGTGTTTACGGGCCTATATATGTTAGATATTGGCTTATATGAGTCCTCAGAGGGAGTGACAAATTCACTTAGACACAGAACCAAAATAATAAAGATAATAATGGTTTATTCAATAAAAATGGAATATTCGTAAGTGATTAATTTATGCATTAATGTATGTTGAAATGACCATTTCATATGAGAAATTTTATCATGTAACTTGTTAAGTTTGATCAGGGATGATAACCGCAACCAACCTACCGTACCTCCCACCTGATTTTAAACGAAGTCAAAGACTTGCTGTAGTACAACGAACTGGCTAGAGAGCCAAACCTAGCTTTACAACCTTAACGATAACAGATCTCTAAAATGATCTCTGATTGCCACGGCTGTAGGCCCTAATATGCAAACTTCGAGTCTACTTTTATAGCGAGAAAGATTTTACGTTAGCCGTTGTTGGTACTTAGCCGACGAGATTCCTGGGCGTGCCTACAGATGGCAGGCGCGCGCGTCAAGCTTTTTTGATTTCGCATACAGGTGGAGCGCGCGAAAGCTCCTAATCATACCTATATATAATTATCGAGTTATTGTGAGATTTTTTATCCTAAAGGAATTAAAGATCCCTGAAGTGGCTAATCATTACCTTCCCTCAAATCATGCAATTTTTGTGAATCTTACGGATCCGGACTGGCTTATGCAGAGTCAGTACCGTGTCCTTTTGGTTTTTTATAAAACCCCCAAACTTATTTTCCTACGGAACAGAATTAGCTTTCGCACCTTATGTCCGTTAAATAATAAGCCAAATTGGGCAATTCATTGCCATTTGGGCTACGTTGGCATCAAAAAGGCGACTAGAAATAGGAGAGAAGTTGCCTGTCGCCTGTCGCCAAATCAATCCGTCTATGTAACTTGATTGCCGGCAATTGTGGGGTACATATATTTTCAAGATTTTTATTTTTTTGAAGCTAATAATTTACCTTTGGACGCCTGATTTTGTTGGGAAACTCGAAGTGAATTTGTGACCAAATATGATTCTATCATATTTGTTCATACGGAAAAATAGGAAACATGCAGATTCCTCCATCGGAGTTCAACATGCTCCCGTCCATGATTGAAGACTGAAAGTTGGTGAAAGTGGTGGATAGTTTTACTTGAGTTTAAATAAAAATAATATAGAAGCAAAAAGCCAAAGTTATATTAAATAAAGAAAATCAGTTCCTCAAGTTTTGTTTTTCCTTAAAACTATAAAATTATTGAAAAAAAGCAATAACATAAGTATTACATAACTTAGGTTATAAGGGTAAAAAAAATAAGTTACGACAGTTTTCTTTGAACACGCTAATTAAACGGAAATATATATTCGTTACAATGAATCCAAGTCTTTGTTATTTCATTTTAATAAATAGATGGCTAATATTATTTTCTTATATCGATAGTTTGGTTATATGAATTAGGATAAGTCTGATTTTCGCGCTGCGAGTGCTGCGGCTCCGACCTTGAGCTACTCAGTAGAAAATTCCGGCGACTGCGCTTTGTGACCATCTGGCAACCGTCTCCGTTTGTTGGCACGGATCTGGATCAACCACGAAGGTAGTCCGTCTGATATCGATTAATACCGCTTCTAGCTGGATTTCACTTTCATCTATTTTGCGAATCCTAGCAAGCTTTTTTTACTAGGACCACCCGTTCAAAACTGGAATAGCTTTCGCACACTGAGTCTGATTTGTTGATAAGTTTTAGTAACTATTTAGTCAGTTGGCGACTCAAGGAAGGCTTTCGCGCTGGTTAACTAAAACTCACCGCTAGCTGTGATTTTACTACAAGTTCTGTTTATGCCAACACGCGTTACTACTGCAATAAAAAATGAACACGCTTAAGCGGCACGACTAGTGTGATTGCCAAAAAAAGGTGAATTTTGCGAATTTTGTTTAAAAAAAGTATTGCATCGAATGTTTTGAAATATTGCGGATATATTTGTGCATAAATAGTGAATATACAGTAATTTTTTCGAAAGAAAATATTCGATTTTCAGCAATTTTTTTTCAGCAAGTTATACGCCATCTCCTGAGTCTCCAAAAAAAAGTTCTCCCACTGCTGCAGTGATTACGGCCGTCACAGTGCCCGAAATCAAGAAAACTAAAAGGTTTGTTGAATTAGAAGGTATTTTTTATACCATGAACCACAAATATGAAAGAAAAACTTAAAATGCGAAATGGAAAATTTTTAGAAAAAAAATTCAAAATTTCGTTCAAAAATTTGATGGTATTTGGCATGGCAAAATTACATTTTCCATCCAATCGAAAAACTTGACGTTCATGCTACGGAGAAACAAATACAAAATATGCTGAAACAAAAAGCAAATCGATCGGAATATTGGTTATCGAGTTAGAGTTGCAGCAAATTTGAAAAATTTAGTTTTGAGAAAAACGGGTTTAAAGATAAAAGTTTTGATTTTATTGTTATAAATTGATAAATATCATACCTAGAGCTAATCTGCTATTCCAGGCCCATACGATTCACCTTCCTCTTCTTCGAAAAGCACTTCTAGGCTGTCGAACCTGAACAATAACTCAGGTACGGCCGTCAAGCAACGTGCATTTCTAACTGATGAGCAGCTACTCTTTAGAAGGCTGTAGCTTAAAAATTATTTGAGATCCGCACTTGAAATTTCAGTATGTTATTTTTGAAGGTATAAAATATCGAAAGATGCAAAAAAAAATTGATTTTTTGGAAAACTTCACACTAGTCGTACCCCTTAATAATGACAATTAATTAATAATAGTTATAGTTGTCAGAATTGATATCAATCGAGAATTCTATAATATTTTACAATGTTCACTTACAACTACTTCTAATGCTAGTGTCTATTTACAATGCTGAGCAGCTTGCCTTTATGTTGGTGAGCTGAGCTCATGAAATATTTGGTTTCCTGAATATTTTGGTTCTGTTTGGTGCTTGAAGTTAATTTCTAAATTGATAATTTTTCAAATTGTTCGACAATTTTTCAAAAGACTTGATAGTTTTTTATTTGTAGCTACCAACGCTTTAGTATGGGTAAATGCGATTTAGTTTCGATTGTTTTGTTTTTCTTTTAGAAGAGAGCTCTTTTATTTTATGCTTTATGAAAGTAGTGCGCTTTGCAAAATCCCCGTTAGTTGATTTGATGCGACAAGCTAAACTGCGCTTTGCAAGATCGAGAATTAAATTGAAGTTTGCTGTCGAGACCAACAGGCGCTTTGCACTGTGCTGCTCTAAATTATATTGGGTTGAGACAACTCTAAGCACTTTGCTTATATAACTGCTAATCAAGAGACTCGGTAGAGTCTCGCGCCAAGTACATTGATGATAATTTTTAAGCGCGCGGCGCGAGACTCGACCGTGAGTCTATACCGTGAGGTTATGAGGAAAGGATACACAGGCTGCAGACAACCCAATAGTCAAATTTACGAAGATTGTCGAAGGCAGGGTATTTGTTATTAATGGAAGGGAACGCGAAAATTTCTGTTAGCAGACGACTCAACTGTCAGATTGTCAGGTTAAAAATAATTATTAGAGTGAAATTGAAGAATCTGATCGGAATAAAGTTAATAAGCGGGATCCATCAATACTAATTTGTAAAAAAGTTGCACCAGTTAATGAATGAATTGAAGCCGGTTTTACCAACGACGAATAACTTTCATTTGTAGATTAAATTCTATTCACTAGAAATAGAAGACTATTTAACATTGAATTTTCGACTTGTATTCGGCGATTCAAGTTATTCTACGCATAAATGTTATTCTTCGTTGGTAAAACCGGCCCTTACAGGTGTTGATTTCTGTTTATTGATAACATGAGCTAATGCTGGACAGTTTTTTGAAAGCCGGACAAGTTAAAAAGAAATAGTACAGTAGACTCCCGTTAAGCGCTCCCCCGTTAAGTGCTCGCTTTCGTGGAATTTCGACGTTTTCGGCATATTTCGCAGAATCGACAGATCCCCCACTCTTGCGCGGTCTTTCTATGGGTGATGGGGTTTCAGCCGCTTATTCTTTCGTTAGTTCGATTATACTGTGTAGTATTTCCGAGAACTAGTACGCGTAGTGGGGGCTCCATTTAAGTGCGCATTTCTCCGAATTTAGGTTGTCTACAGCCCCGAGCATGAGCACTTAACGGGAGTCTACTGTATTTGATTTCGGGAATCGAGCCATCGACGAGACTGAAAACTCTGCGATGAAAGACTTATGGGGATCGCATAATTTTTTTCTTCGTAAGGTTCACTGCGTTCCTTACGACGCATAGAATGCAAACTGAACTGATTGAAAAGTTCTCCGGAGACGATGATTTTAACTCGATATTCTAATAACAATAAGTTTATTCAGGTTTAAATATACAAGAAATAAGATTCTCCTGTCGAGAAACTAAGTAGTTGTGCAGGCAGATAAGTATTCAAAAAAAGAATCAGAAAAAATATAACACATTAACGATCAAAAAATAAAATAAATTAAGAAATTGAAAATAAATGAAATACACAGATTGAAAATAAAAAATGCAAGGCGCGTCTTATACAAAATAAAAAATCACTCGCTGCACTAAAAACAATTCCGAAGAAGTTCGAGTACTAAAAACATTACCTTTTTGAGTTTGCGCTACTGTGTCTCCGAGCAGCCATGCTTTGATTACTGATGAGGAATCAGTCGTAAAGAATTCGTAACAAGTAATAAGACGATTAACCGTGTTCCTCGTAGTCCAATTCAAGTTGATTGTGTATTTAGGTGACAAATCGAATAAATTAGAGCAGGTATTGATGAAAACAAGTTTATTTTAAATAATAAAATAAGTTTATGCAAGAGGAAATATATTCAATTCAATTCATTACCAATAGTTTCCACACTATACAATATAACATGTAAACTCTTGCAGAGGTGAACAAGTTACCTGTACGCAAGCCGGTAGTACAATAATATAAATATAAAAAATTAATAAATCTACACAAATAAACAACTGACTATTCAATACTGAATAACGCTTAAGACAAATACAATTCAGTTACTGAGATTACATTAATATCCATTAACATTTATGTGTTCAATTGAATACATTTTTTTGAGTTTTTTTTTTTTAATTACTATTATCACTATCCAGCCATTTCATTCCATTGTCCCATTTACAAAAAAAAAATTTGTTATGTAATTATGACTTTTTTGAGTCAAAGTCTTATTAGCATCAGGAATCAGCATCTTCACCCTGGGTTATACTTTCGATTTTTTCAAGTTGGAGAACAAGTATCCATAGTTTTCAATCAGAGCTTCAAATACATAGTACTCTATAATAGACAATGGGTAAAACAAATCCTTTGCTTTCTTACTTATACTCTATCTTATCAATTTGCCTTGTACACTTTGAATATGGTTTAAAGTGTTACTATACGCTCCACCCCACGCTATAATACCATAAGTAGCAATACTTTGAAGAAGAGTATAACATACTGTCAGAATTGATTGTGCATTAATGAGTTTAGGAAGTTTAAACATTACATGAATTAGATTTCTTATTTTTTTTTACAATATAAACAATATGGTGTTCTCATTTCAGTCTATTATTTGCCGAAATATAGTTCGGCAATGTCACGTAACACTTGAGAAGTAACCGGAGGTTGAACAGGTCCAGCTTCTCAATTATGAGCTTCGACTGATCTTCAGCCAGTCGATGAGGAAGCGGGTGCTTCCCTGCTTCGCGTGCTAGGTTGTTGGAGATTCTTGCAATCTTCGACACAACCGAATCGTTCTGGACACGCCTAGTCGAATGCATCGCATAGCAGGGACGTCATTTTGAACATCTCCGTGGTTGGCGCAGACGTAGAGTCGAGTAAAGCAGGAAACTCCTCGGTCTTTAAGTAAGTGTAGATCGTTCCTTTTTGAAAATAGACTAGTTAAGTGATTGAGATTGCTTGAAAATGATTAAAATTTAAAATAGTCCACTGAAATAGGTCTGAATAGAATTTTGTTTTATAATTATGATTATCATACTCAAGTTTGTTCGATTAGGTTTTGAGTCTTCGATGAGGGTGAAGAGTCTACGATGAAATAGTCTGTAGGAGCTCTCAATATTTGCTTCGCAAAGTTCCTTGCAATTGATAAGTGAAACACGAAGCCTAAAACTTACAGAATTTATTCAAAATCATGCAGAGAACTGGTAATACAGCAAAATGTTAATTATACTTCACACCTTTTTAAAATAATTTTCATACATAATTTTTAGTGATTCTTTCATTGCTCTGCATTTCAAAAAATGTTCGAGTGAAAATCGAAAACTGTTCTCCGAAATTCACTCTGTTTCCATAACATAATTTTGTATACATTCTGTAAGTTCAAAGCTCTTTGATTAACTTCTTGATCGTCGAAAGCATAGGGTCAACAGGACTTTTTCATCGTACAGTTTATAGCGTCATCGAAAGCTAAAGTCAATGAAATCAACTTGAACTAGTCTAATGGTCATGATCGAATGCGAATAATTTCATTAATTCCAATGCCCTGTCTCCTTAAACTGGATTTAGTTGAAATAGAAAGGAAGAAGAACCATGTTATTCTTTATGTTTCCCACATAGAGACCCGCCAACACATTCAATTTTTGCTGGTGCTGCATGATAACCTCAATGACTAGATGAGGATTTGCGTTTGGATGAAATCGCAAATTCCGCCTGTTGTATTTGCCGACTGACGTCGCGGTGGACTCGTCGGTGAAGCAGATCCTACGGAGATATTTATCTTCCCTCACCCGCTTCCTCATCGACTGACTGAAGATCAGTCGAAGCTCATAATCGCGAAGCTCGAGCTGTTCAACCTCCGTGTATTTGCCAGGTGTTACGTGACGTTGCCGAACAATGTTCGGCATCGAGAATTTGGAAATTCCGGCCTCTTGCACAACTATCGAGGCTGGTTTCATTCAGTCTTCCGGAAGACCGGTTCCTCAGTTTCGACACTAGACTGCCTCGTTGGATCGGCTAGCTTATTCAATCTGGGGTATAGGTTTCCTGCAACGTTAAATTTATCAATCATTTTCTTGATTATCCTTCATCGCAGGAGTTGGTCATCCCGGATCTGCTTCGGCAAAGTCTACGTTAGTTTACTGTACTAATGTGTATGATATAAATGTGTGTCTGTATTCATATTTCTCAACAAAATGTATATTTTGATTTCGCGTTAGAACGCTGCGAAATAGGTGAGAAATACCCGCAAACATGACTGAAAACGGTCGAGTGCGTGAAAGCGGTATAGTGGGGGTAGATGCCAGCCGAGAGGACGCGCGTATATACATATAGTAATACAAGCGCGCAGCGAACGAACCTCCAGCGCGCTTTTAATACTATATATACATGCGCGTACCCTCGGCTGGCGTCTATCCCTACTACTCTATGCTTTCACGCGCTGGACCGTTTTCAGTCATATTTGCAGGTATTTCTCACCTATTTGGCAGTATTTCAACGCGAAATCAAAATATACATTCTCCCCTACAATAGTTCCAGTTTCAAAATATGTTTGGACAATTAAAATCGGACCATCCGTAGAGGATCTAGACACGTTGCAAGATAGTACATGAAATAATTGTAACTGCAATCACGCAAAAACTCATCATCCGACAACGCCTGCATTGTGCACACATAAAGTATCTATCAAGACGTACTTATGTCGCGGAGAGCCTGCGCTACAACTTCAAAAATGTGGGAGTTGAGGATTTTTGAAAAAACGGTGATTCTTACAGGTTTTCCGATTTTTCTCAGTTAGTAATAATCCGATCGAATCGGTTCGGCGCTTATTTTTTTCGTATTTCAATTCTCTACAATTCGTCTGTTGAGAGTGTTACGTGAGGGTGAAGCCCGAGCGGTTGGTAGTTCACGTAGCACTTGAATTTAATTTTTTATAAGATCTATCTTTCAATAGATCGGTAATATGGGAACTTACTTACCTAGCTCTATACAGAGCCATGCGTCTTGTTTAATTATATGAGGCCAATTTATTACTAAGATGATTGGATTAGGTCATGCAATGAAATGAATGAAAGTAATAATTTAACTGGTAAAAGCTAAGGTATATTCTGAAAGCGATTCTGGTTAAATATGCGATTCAAATGATGCACAATAATTATCAAATGAACCATATGCGAAAAGTGAGTGAAAATATAAAGGTGTTATAAAATGAATAAGTGATTGAACAATGATTGGTATGAATTACGTCGACGCGTAAATCGCGAAGTCTAAAGTATTCTCTTTTTAAGAGTATAAGTTAGTCTAATTTAATTATCTCGAGAGGAAAGAAAAATTGTTAAGCTGACTCAACACGATTCGCGCGTGGACGTATTTGATGCTTATCAATTAGAAATGATAAATCGTATAATGAAAATATGAAAGGTATGGTCTTACTAATCGTTCGGATTATTGCAACTCTCTTCCTATCTAAAAATATGTTTATTTCTGCCTCCTGATCAATATAGGTATAATTCTAAATGAAATACCCTTGATGTGAGAGTAATCCTCGGGGTATTAAATACCGTCTCACACCAAAGGAATTTGTATTGAAATAAGTCGCTATGGTATTTTTTGGAAAAATAATGGCGGAGTATTCTCCTTAGAAGATCAGTTTGGATACGAAAGACTTATATACAAATTGATCCTCTTATGCTTAATTCTAATCGTTACTTCGGTAACCGATTTGGAAATGAACAGATAAAGGACTTAGCCAGATGATGTACTGTGGTGAAGTCAGGAGCCGTCGGATAGGTTACGTCTCGCCTGAGATTGATGCAGCCCTCACCTGCTGTCGTAGTATGTTATAGTATGGTGTAAATCCAAATGTTCGAAGAGTTTTAAAACTGAAGTTAAAATTAATATAAGAAAATTACGCGAAAAGAGTCCTGAGTACCACTAATCACAAATTTTGAAATAGATGAAAAATAAAAGAATGTACGTTGAAAGGAAAGATTGTCGGAAGAATTTTAGAGATCACTTGGTTTGGTTAAATGTTATTGAATGTCACACTATGTATTTAATGATTGAATTTGATTTTTCGATTGTTCGTTTGTGTCCTTGCACTGAAATTAATAATGTAGAAAAACTGAAGCTAATAATGTATGAGAAAAATATGAGTCTCTTGGGTTGTCACTTTGAAAGATTTTCAAACACCAACTCTTCCTCAGTTAACGAGAACCTTAAGACTTTTAGGCCGTCACTCTAGAGATTTTCGGACACTAACTCTAGCTTAATTAGCGGAACCCGGGTAAACGTCAGCGCACCTCGCGACTTGATAGACGAAAGACGCTGCATCAATCTCAGGTGCAGCCAGGTGGCCGCGTTTCCAGTAATGTGTATTACTACACCTGTATTACTGCGCGTATTCCTCAACTAGGTAATTAGATGGCTAGTTAATCCGCGGATGAGTAAAATCATGATCTTTGTGCGCTATATCTGGGACAGGCGTTCCACGGTCCCCAAGCCTCACCACAGTCTGTTTGTGATAACATTAAAATATTACATGCTCAGGATCTTAACAATATTTATCACACATTCATCCATTCATTATTCTTATCTTATTACCTTAATTTTGATGTGTTTATCTATGGGGACGTCCATTAATCACGTGAGGCTCAAAAGGGGGTGGGGGGGTCGGCAAAAATCACTAAACATCACGAAGGGTCGGGGGGTGTAGTGAAAATATCACGTGTATTTATTTTTTCGTTGAACGTGCGATTTCAATCAAAGATCGACCATGGACGCTCGATTCCCCTCCACTTTCCCGCGATGACTCTCTCTGTGATTCCCTGGCTTGCTAGTCACAAGTAATACTTGTGTTCAACGAAAAGTAATACTTGTGTTCAACGAAAAAATAAATACACGTGATATGGGGTAGGGGGGGGGGGGGGGGGGAGTAGTTTAAAACCTCACCACGTATCACCAGGGGGGAGGGGGGGGGGGGGGGGGGGGGGGGTAAAAATTTGCTATAAAAACATCACGTGATTAATGGACGTCCCCTATGATAGAGCGCTCGTTTTACTCTAGAATAATTTGGTAATTTAAAAGAAGAGTTGCATCGAACCGACCATAGGTGCTGGGTCAGCGAAAAGCATATGCGTTCCCATCAGCACTTCTCCTAACGTTTTGTGCTGGCTTATATGTTACTATACCGGGCCCGTTATCGGGTCCGACGTGACTTTTATGACTTTAAGGAAGGAAATGAAAGAAATTGTATATTGTAGGTAAAGCAACAATAATTAGATTTATCATATTTATGTTGAATTATTTCCCACGGGTTTCAATATTTGAAATGACTTAGGAACTCCAGTGTGCTATGCACGGTCGTTTCTTATTTGATAACCCGTTCGAATATTGAATTTTGATAAAAATTTGGAAAACGTGAGTCGGTACCTAACAAGAGCATCGAGATTGCTTCATTAGTTTTCATTTTCTAAGCGAAAAACCAAAAAAAAAAACACGATTTTTTGCTCTTAAATGTTTATAACAAATTAACCAATGATAATTTCGTGTCCAAAACATGGCAGAATATAAGTACGGACTGTCTTTCGTGTAATGGCCAAGTGGTATCCAGGTACTATTTTCTGCACAGAATAACTCTTTTTCTGCTCTATTGCTTGATCTAATAAGAAACAGAGCAGACCGACGCTTTTAACGAAATTTGTCAGTGCCTAGTAACAGTTTCGACTCTCGCATGTCCTGATTTCTCATTGAAATTCGAACTGCAAACTGATACTAGCATTGTAGGTCGCGGTGCCGTTCCAACTCAAGCCCGCGGCAAAGATGAACATGTGATAGCCTATACCAGTGTAAGTTTAACCAATGTAGAACGCAGATATTCAGTCACTGAGATGGAATGTCTTGCGATCATTTGGTCTATTCGAAAATTTCGTCCGTATATCAAAGGTTCCCCACTTTACCGTCATTACAGACCACAATAGCTTACGACGGCTTCATAACCAAAAGAACCCAACTGGTAGGCTAGCCAGATGGTCTGTTGACTTGCTCGATCATGATTTTGACATAGTTTATCGAAAAGAAGTCTTAAATCACGTGCCGAAGGCTTTATTGCGGATCCCCGAACAGAATACCGAAAATAGTGCCGCTATATAATCCCGCGACGTATCCTGGGTATGAAAAACGAAAACAAGACGTAGAGAATTTCCCACTGCGATTTTTTAGTTGGAAAATCGAAAATGATCAGCTATATTTTCGTCGACCGGATCCCGTCATAGGAGCTGTTATCAATGACTTAAATGAATGGAAATCAGTCGTTTTTGATCATCAACGCGAACAAATAATGCGCAAAGCGCATAGTGAACCGCAGGCTGGACACTTAGGCACCGATAAGACCTATAAACGAGTTGCCGTCGCCTATTATTGGCTTGGTATGTTCTACGATGTTTCCCGTCATGTAAAGTTGTGCGATACTTGTAAGCGTATCAAAGTCAAACAAGCTGTTTCCGTCGGTTCTATGGGTAGGAGAGTTGTTGAAGAGTCATGGTTGGTCGTATCGATGGATATTATGGGTCTGTTACCCACTATTCCAGTAAGATTTGCTT
Source organism: Macrophya annulata (assembly GCA_963924015.1). Classification (NCBI taxonomy): domain Eukaryota; kingdom Metazoa; phylum Arthropoda; class Insecta; order Hymenoptera; family Tenthredinidae; genus Macrophya; species Macrophya annulata. The sequence goes on from OZ001260.1 coordinate 17,173,987, forward strand.
ACATTCTCGTCATGCAAGACCTATTCACAAACTGGATCTAGTGTTGTGCTCTTAAGAAAGCTACCAATAAAAATATTGGGGAAGCGTTTGAAGAAAATGTCGTGAACCGATGGGGTGTTTCTCGCGTTTTACTCACGACAACCGGTACCGAATTTAACAATAAAACAATTAAGGAGTTAGTGGAAATCTTTCACATCAAACACACCACTACTCCTCCATATCACCCGCAGGCCAATTCCGTCGAGAAAGTCAATCGAGTTTTAAAGACTTAATATCGTTCCTCGATTTAGATCATCAAGACTGGAATTTTCAGTTATCCGAATTCTGTTTCACGTATAACACCGCCCACCATTCTTCGTTAGGAACTAGTCCTGCCTTATTAAATCTGGACCGGGTCCCTAAGGCTGTGAACGCACTAAGAACGGAAGTCGAGGGTAATACGGAGATCGTAATATAGATTTCGAAGTCATGAGCGGAAAGAATGCAACAAATGCAGCTACTACGAGAATCGGTCAACAAAAACCTCGAAACCGTACATACGACCCAGGCAGGGTATTACAATCAACAGAAGCGACCCAAAAACTTCGCGCCAGGAGACCTCCTCTTGAAAAGGCAACACGTCTTCGGCAACGCAACATATTGCCGCGAAGCTCGCGGAAAAGTTCCACGGACCCTTCCAAATTGTCCCCCGTAGTCTGTGAAGTGGGAAAAGTAAACACCCGTAAAGTAGTGGGAATAGTGCATGATTCAAGACCTAAAACGTTACCACAATCCTGTCTAATTTGTTTTCGCAGTACCCGTCGTTCAGCTCACTATCGTCAAAAATCTCTCGTCAAGAACTATGTTCTTTGATCCGGATGACGACCTCACCTTGACATGGTTCTATATTGAGGCCCATGAACGCCGAATCAGGGAATTTTTAACGGCGAACCTCGAGATTGAACGAGACATCGCAGCAGGGCTGATACGGGCCAAAGAAGGGCATGAGTTATGAGTCTTAGCATTCGACTTTTCGACTAACTACAAGTTCACTGTCAGCTCCGAACCTAGTCATATAAAGTAGAATAAATTAACAATTTGAATCGCGCGCCTTTAATTTCGCCAATGAGAATCGTAGATCATATTTTCGATAGTTCGATACTGAATTAACTTCATATTTAATCAACCTATTTTAAGATATAGAGAATGTTAACCAGTTAATATTGTAATATTTATTTTAAATTTCAAATAAAATTAATTAATGAAATGGCTCCTGGTGCGGTATGGATTCATTTTAAAAAACTGAATAATGGATTAAATGTCCAGTGTCATAAGTGTGAAAAACAGTTTAAGTACAATGACATTAGTGAAATAATTAATAGTTAATTTCAAACGTAACAATCGATTAAAATTCAAAAAATCGATTCTTAAAGTCGATTAATCGATTCTAAGAATCGGAAGGTAAAAAGTAGGAATCGGAATCGAGAATCGATTGTCTTTCGAAACTTTGCATCCCTATCGGTCAAGTGTTTCTATATAAAACAGTGTACCAGCTATAAAACATGCCCAACTTTGAGGGTTGATTTCACCCTTTAAAACCGCTTTTGGGCCGATATCAAAAATAGGTGTCTCTTATTTTTTGACGGGCTACAACATGTGAAAAGTTTTTCGAAATTGGAGAGGGACCCTGAAGTACCTTTCTTTGTAAGTAGTAGTTGAGGTGACCGGCTGAAAATGCGTATATTTTTAAAACAGACCATCGCTACAAAGTCCTTACGTAAAGGAATCAACACATCACGAAATGTCCCATACAACCAGGTAACCAAAGTAAGCCATTAGTTTCTCATTCAGATCCATATGCTAGCAATTTGTCTCTATATCGATCAGATTTCTCCGAATATAATGTTATTATTCTTAATTTGTCTTGTTAGTGAGAAAGATTTTGAGAGGGACCCGTCTTGGTGGTTAGCTATAAGGTTGTCTTCTCGCGCCGTAGGATAGCGCTCATGGATGGTGTCGTGGTTGGGGCCTCCAAGGGCTTTTGAGCGAATCTCCAGCGCCTCTAGCGCTGATGCCGAGAACCCCATCGAAATAATCTAGCATTTGTGGAGCCCCTACCTTTCAGTTTGCGAACGCTATCGGAATCTAATCAGGCGGAACCTGAGAATAGGGGCGCTCAACCTATTCTTGAAATCACCAGTGGTAGACAACAATTTACCATTATCAGTGCAGTAAAATAACTCAAAAAGAACGGTTGAGTTTGAAAGAACTCGGAACAGCAAAACTAATTGTGGAATGATGTATTACATTATTCTGAGACCCCTATAAAATCCGGCCGTTTTAAATAATTTGAGGGGTCAGAATATTTAAAAGCCACAATAAATTGCGTATAATCAGTAAACGGCTACAAGTTTCCGCGTGCCGTTCAAAGACCGTGATTGTCGTCGAAATTCTAGAAACACAGGTTTTTAGGTCATGAAATTCACCAAAAAAACCTCGTGACTACTTCTAAAGTACAGGGAAACCGGAGAACCCCGTGGAGTTTCACTACGACACTAATGCCCGGTTGTATAAAGGAGAGTTACCCCTAGTTTAAACTTAACCCGCCAAATCGCTTGGGTTACCCGATGGTTACCCTATGTCCGAGGAGTAACTTTCAACTGTTACATGCGAAAGAAATCGTTTGCGGAAATTTACGACGCGTTAACAATATATTATTTATAAAGTGCTGTGTGCTGTGTATTATCAGCTAAAAATATTCGAAGAAGAATTAAAAAAAACGAAAACAACGTAAATTCTGGTGAGTAATATTTTCTGAATTTTATAGTAGATAATGCAGAAACGGCGAGAGGATGCTTGATTGTTTTCTTGAATTTAGTTTCTGACGAAGCTTGAAAAGGCTGACAATAATTTTTACGAATTAAAAAGCATCAGTTTTCATTGACAAAATTTACTGTTTTATAATATTTAAACACTCTACTGAAAAGCTGATGTTTATAAAGAGGCCAGATGCAGAAAATAAATTCGTAAAGAGCATGAACAGAAATAGGGGCAGTAGATCAGTGTATGTCGAATGAAAATTTTCGTAATATAAAGTCGTATTTTCTTTATTAAATAATTATAAAATTAATAGATGTATCGAAAAGTTTAGAATTATTTGCATGATAAATCGTACAGGCACTGTTCATAATAACAGCTTAATGGGTTGTACACTATAAATTATATTAGTAAATTTGTTCATCTATGTATTTTTGCAATACGACTCAGCAATAGGCTAAGCCACAATGCAAGTGAATCTATTGATCTATAATATGATAAAAAGTGAATAATCTCTAGAGTAACAGATAACTACTAATAAACTATAAATTACATATTCTATATTTATATAAGTAAATAATATTATAGATATAATTAAAATCGATACGTTGATTATTTCAGTAGAAGATTTTCAGATATGATGGAGTCATCTTCATCATCCTCATCATCATCGTCGTCGTCGTCATCGTCGTCATCTGCTTCATCAGCAGTTTCAGATGAAGAAATGATTGAAATTGTTCCTGTATTACGCCGACCACGAGTATTTCGTAATAGATATTGCCCATTCGAAATTTATACCGATGTTGAATTTTTCATGCGATATCGGTTTCGAAAAGCAACCGTCCAAAACTTGCTACATATCATTGGCCATGAACTTGAACACCCGACTCAACGAAATCAACCGATATCACCCTTGAACCAACTAGTAACAGCACTCCGATTTTTGGCTACAGGATCATTCCAAATTTTGATCGGAGAAGATATGCGTATTCACAAGTCAACTGTTTGTAGAATTGTGAAAAGAGTACTATCATTGATCGCTGCACTTCGGCCGCGCTATATATTTATGCCAAGGAACCAACTCGAAATAGTTACAATAAAAAATAAATTCCATGCTATTCACGGGTTTCCCTCTACAATCGGCTGTGTTGATGGAACACATATTAGAATTCAATCACCAGGTGGTGATAACGCTGAATTGTACCGCAACAGAAAGGGTTACTTCTCGTATAATGTACAAGCTTTATGTAATGCCGATCTGAAAATTTTAAATATTGATGCTCGTTGGCCAGGCTCAACACACGATAGTACAGTTTTTAATGCATCTATGCTTCGAGTCCAATTAGAAGCGGGTGATTTCAATAATTGTTTTATTTTGGGTTATAGTGCTTATCGGTGTACAAATTATCTTCTTACGCCAATTTTAAATCCAAACACACGTGCCGAAGAAAATTATAACGCATCACACATCCACACGAGAAATTGTATAGAAAGAACGTCTTGTGTCTTGAAGCGGAGATTTCCTGCACTGTCTACCGGACTAAGAACTGTTCGACGTACAACATTATCTGCCATCGTTGCAGCTGCAGTACTGCACAATATTGCAATCGAAGCAAAAGAGCCAATCCCAGATGATGGCCCCGATGATGATGCACCAGAACCGGAGCTAGTAGATCCAATTGCAGCAGCTAATTTTCGTCTTGATCAGGGCCATGCCGTGAGATCTGCTCTCATCAACACAGTGTTCAAGTAAACTTTCATATACCTATATATATATATATATATATATATATATATATATATATATATATATATATATATATATATATATATATATATATATATATATATATATATATATATATATATATATATATATATATATATATATATATATATATATATATATATATATATATATATATATATATATATATATATATATATATATATATATATATATATATATATATATATATATATATATATATATATATATATATATATATATATATATATATATATATATATATATATATATATATATATATATATATATATATATATATATATATATATATATATTAAATATAATTAAAAATAATCCTTTGAGTTAGAGCACAAATGTGCATCACGGGAACAACGTTGTCTCTCCCTCGGCGTAGTCAGCTACCCTCACATTCGGCTCGACTCGGCAAGTCTTCGGGTCGCCGAGTTTTGCTTCTTCGCTTGGTCAGCAAACTATACGTTCGGAAGCGAAAACGGTCTTTGCTCCCTAGATGTACATACATACATACGACATATTATTATTTTATTACCACAAATTTGTCTTCTCACTTCAGTTTCGCATTATATGTTGTCCGGTTGATACCATTTTAAACGTACACATTTACAATTAGAATCAGAGTAACCAAAATCGTGCCGTGTAACAGGCCGAGTAATATATATTACGTATAACACGTAAAATTTGTTGAAATGGCCACGTGTATTCGAGAGCTTCATATTAATACAATGCGTAGTACTTTATAACAGCTTTATCAATGGTTTTTATTCAACGGTAAATGATTCATATTCTTTTAACTTAATTTTATACTCCAGTTCCTTTGTATTCCGTTCAATTTTTTTAATTTCTAGTTCAACTAATTTAATTTGCGCCTCAGTGTTCAGAATTTCTAATTTTTTTTCAAACAAAATTTCTTGATTTTTGATATCGCTTTCTTTTAATTTTAAATCAAGTTTCTTAATCTCTTTGCCCGTATCTAATAATTGAGCTTTGTCCCCCAGAATTTTTATTCTTTCATTTTGAGTTGCCTCATCAAAACTATTTTTCATTTTTTTGCGGTGAATCAATGTATCAGCAATATTAGAAACTGCGTTCCTTTTTGATTTAGTTACTGAAGTTGGCTTTTTAGGCCATGACGCAGAAGGCCTTTCGACTGGTGTCTGCGAGCAAGTGTTTGAGGAAGTACTGGGAGATGACTGGGGTTTGGCGGAGGGGATAGTAGAAGATGAAGGGACTCTTGCGAAGGGAATACGAGGAGTATTGATGACAATCGACGTCATCGAGGGCGGTGGTATCACAGGGACTGGGATAACAGGCTCTGCTAAATAAAAACGTTTGGATTATTAAACATGAGTGACATATGATACAATATCGGTATTCCACATATTTCCATTTGGTTATACTCCTGAAATTAAATGTATTCTATGTATGTAGATTCATTTTCAAGTTTTACTTTTTCAACTGCTTAATCTGAATGATTAGAATAATAATCGATTACGGATCATTAGATGATGACAGAATGACTGTAAGGTACCTGAAGATTCAACTTCATAGATTATTGGCAAATAAAAATCTTCAGTACTCGGCAAATCGTCTGGATGTTGTGGATTTTCCACTTCACTAGTGTCAAAGTCAATTGCATCTGTTTTTTGAAATAAAATAAATATTATTCTGAAATCGTAGCTCAACATAATTATCATGTATTCATTGTATATCGTGTGCTCTGGCATTTTGGTGATTGATATTAATTATTTCAGTTTACCATCTTTGTACAGTATCGCACTGTCGTCAAATGGATTAGAATCAGGTTCGAACTGATCTTTTAATAGTTCCTGGATTTTAAAATCTGTCTCAGTCGATTGCGGTGTAAATGATCCACCTCCAGTTTTATGAAGTTCAATCTGGAGGAGATATTTGAATAGTACTTAATAGATATGTGTGTATTGTTTCGGAAGTAAAACTTTCAAATTTGACATCCTGATTATTTGGTATATAATTGTTAAATCTAAATACTGGGTTATTCAGTATATATAAATAAAATTTAAATTATTTTAATGCTCACTGAAACTAATCTGTATAGTCATGTGTGTAATATAATAGAATTACTGGTTATTCATGAACATACTTACTCTGTCATTATTTAAATTAGATCTAGCACTTTTTTTTAAAACCTTATACAATTCTTTTAATTGTTTGGCAGTTCGAATGCCGCTTTGTTTGCTGGCGTTGTAAGTAATTGTTAGTGTGTCCCAGGATTCATTTTTCACGTCATTTGTCGTAGCGTCGGTCTGTTTATTTTCTAAAACTTTCTTGTATTTTTCAACTAATCCTAGCAATAAATTTTTTTCATATAGTGTAAAATTTTTGCCGCGTTTATTATTGATCTCCTCTGTATTTTTTTTGCTGATTAGACGAGACATTTTTAGAATAAGCGTTCTTCTAAATAATAACGACAATATCAGGTTGGCGAATAAAATACTATATGTAATTTCGAATGTCGATTGTTAACTTTTCGTTCGCGCCTTCATTTTTTTAAAACGCATTCACATAGATCGGCTCTGTTCGCTTTACCTGCCATCTTGTGGAATCGCGAAGAATTAATAATTCGAGTGTTACCCATCGGTTTGCTAACCGTCGGATAAATTAGGTATACATTTTTTTATAAAACCTATGTGAGGATAACCCATGGGTTAGATTTAACCCAGGGTTAGTTAACGCTTGGGTTACCCATTCGTTTATACAACCAGGCATAAATGCATAAGACGTTGCAAAGTGTGCGACAGTCAGGTGAGTCGAAACTAACCGAGGGTGAAGTACCGCTCGTTTCTCTAAACAAGAGATTTTTGAAAGATAAGGGGCACTGACCAGGTATCTAAATAGAATAATAGTTACTGTAATAGTGAGAAAGACCTTGCGAGGTACCCTACTTGGTGTTTAGCCGTTAGGGTACCGGTCTGCGCCGTCAGATGGCGTTGACGCACGGCAAGATATTCAACTGCGCGTACAGAGGGTACGCGTAGTTGGTGCTTCGTTTAAATAAATATGATTTTAATTTTGCCACGTTACAACCCCTGCACATAAAGTTAGATCAACCCATGCAAATAGACACGTTTCGACATTGATTACATTACAAGCCGTTTGTGACTCTAAAAAAATGTTTTTTAATGTATTCATGGGAGTACCTAGCAAAATTCATGATGCTAGGGTGTTTCATCTGTTATTCCTGAGCATACAATTCAACAAGTCTTTACAAGAAAATGCCATCTTTTATGGGGTGCTGCCTACCGTTTAAGGGAAATTTTGATGACGCCGTATAGGGATTATGGCCACCTAACAATGGTACAAACGTATTTCAACCGCAAATTCTCAGTTACTCGTGTAAAAATCGAGAATGCTTTCGGACTATTGAAACAACGTTTCCGCCACCTTCAGAGAACTGAATTTATAACTGTGGACGACATTGCAAGATTCATCATTTCTTGTTGTGTCTTGTATAATTTATGCGTAATATATCATGATGATTGGAACATTGACTTTGAACTACATGAACAAGGCGTAAATGTAGTCCGAAATGATGAACTGATTGAAAATGAAGGACCAGCACTTGCAAAAGCTGCCAGAGAGAGAAAAAGAGATCTTCTGCGAGACTATTTGAACATGTAGAATAACATAAAGGAATCCTATAATACTAGTGATCACAGCTACTCGCAGTTTATCTATTCTGCTCAGATCATCTGAGTTGTCATTATCAAATTGAAATGAAAATTATAAATGACAAACAGGTAAAAACATAAATCAAAGAGACAAGCTGTTATTTCATATAATATGTTATTGAGATTAATATAAATACACGCTGTTTGTCTTTTCGAGGTTTCTTTCATACAATCGACGAAACAGAATGAAACATTTGATACAAATTAAATTTAAATAAAATATAAAACAAATGTAACCAACATTATAATTTTTAGATATCACCTATCCTATACACTTTAAACATATTTAATAGAAATTAAGTATTCGCACATATTTTTTTACATTGATTATAAAGAATAACCTAGATGAAAGGACACAGCCTAAATCATACATATTCAAATGATATTTATACTTTTTTCAATACGAACAAAAAAGGATACAACGCACGCTACGCTGTAAGGACTTACGTATAGCGTTACATACAACATTTCTTCACGAGTTCACTATTTGCGTATTAATAGGTACGTAATGTAAAAGGTAAGTGAGAAATAAGAAAATAGGACTTAATATTTGGCATTGATACTTGGCTTCAGGAACTTTTTGATATTTATCACTGCCAATTTTAAACAATTAGCCAATTGACCACATGTACAGTTACAAGTTAGTTTTCTTTCTCTTCACTGTCATGAATTGATCTTGCAAACTCTTTCAAGCAATCCATTTTTGCTCGATGTCTTTTCTCCTTATTTTGTACTTTTTCTCTTCATACTCAATTTTTTACCTCTTGGAACCCGAAGTATGATTGTTCTTGCAAGCATTTCGTTTGCGCTTTGAAACCGTTTTCCAACTATTCTCTACTTACAGTGCAGTTTTGTTCAAAATTTGCTCTTTTTCAAGATCTGCTGCGATTCGTTCCCACATCTTTTTTTATTTGTTATTGAATTTTGTCATTGGACCTACGAGTGGTAAATACTCGGAATATTTGTCCAGGATAAAACTCGTGCCAGCATCGGTCCAACCTTGTGTGATCTTGCTATCGTCAATGGTGTCTTCATCGATGTAATTATCCAGATCTGTACCCTCATGAGTTGGTACCTTCAGGCAGACACTCTCGTCATGTTCCTTTGGTGTGATGAACCCGAGTGCAATCAGCGATTGTTCAGGGACTGCCGAAGTTTTGATCACGCCTGAGTGAAGAAGAAAACATGTGAAATACGCAAAAAAAGACAATTTAAAAAATGATAATAGTGAAAGCGTACCATTTTCCGACATCACAGCACATAGGTATTGACCATCGTGCATCTTGAATGGATTTCCGACTTCGTCTGTTAATACTTCTTGAACAGTTAGTGTGTCCATCCTTTAATTTGATTTTTATAAACTTTATTGCCTGAATTAAAGAGTAGAATACGGGGGTAAGATACTTATGCACCGTAATTTCTAAAGATAAGACTTGTTTCATATCCAACTGCGAAACAACATAGGGTAATCTCACAAATACTTCCATGCCAGTGCACAAGTTAAATCAGTTTTACAACACAGGGCTACGCATATTTTATAATTATGCAAGTTTGTTTAAAACTTTAGGATCTGGTAAAGGAGAGCAGTTAATGAAAACAAAAAGATCTATTAGTAATTCTTTGGTTACTTCTCTATTACACAAATTTAAGAACAACTTACTTATGATTATTAGATACAATAATTATGACATTGAAAATAGTTTGCACTGATTATTATAATAACGTGACTAGGGAACTTTCGAGACGATGACTGCGGATTGATTTAGCAAAGATATTGAGACTACACCAGAATTCATAACCTTTTGAATTGATACAGAGACTTCTGGAATGTTCGAAAGGCGAGAATAACAACTCAAAAGGGCCTTAAGAACGAGAGGAGAGACTTCTAGAATGTTCACAAGGCGAGAATTATACCCAAGACTGCCTTATAAACGATAAGAGAGGCTTCCGGAATGTTCAGAAGGCGAGATTTACACCTAATTGCCTAATGAACGAGAATATAACGGGTCCGGAAGCCACCACAACTCGTCTAGAAGTCACCAAGTGTCCAGAAGCTCTGAAAACTTTTAAAAAATTAGAAATTGATTCGAATGTAATGTTTAAATGAGAACATGTGAAAGATTGTTCCGGACTTGCGTAACTGATACAAAAAAAAACTTGAATTCAGAGTGATAGAGTAGAAATTACTACTCAGAGAGCTCAAAACCATACCTGAAGACGTTGACGTTCCAAAAAAAAAAAATTCACCCGTTCCGACGAAGTCCTTGTTCATAGTTATGCTTGTGCGCCTGCGCCCTTATATTGATTTTTCTGGCTTTGATCGATGCTTGAAGGCTCCCTCTCATGGACGGATCGCGCGTTTTTTTTGATGATACGGCAGAGCCCTTGACAATTCGTCGGTAATATTCGAGAAATCGGAGTCGAGTATTCTCGCCGTATAGTCATATTGTTTATGTTTGTTTTATTTCCGAAATCTTATTGCTAGATATTGCTAAACCGAATAAATGCCTTTTCACAACAACAATTGTACGTATTATCTTTGTTTCCACAATGAATTCGGTTGCATTGTGCAAATTGTTGTGGAAGGATCGGGAACAGAAGCTGAGAGAAGGAAAAGAGAACGTTGTGCAATGTTTTTTATTACTTAACCTATTGACAGCTTACATTAATAAAGAACTGAACAATAGCAGCCAGCCCCCGAGAGTCTCGTTACTTTAAACAAAGTTGTATATTCAGTATTAATTTTTATTTATGATACTTCACATTAATCAAACTGATCGTAAATTAACAATGAGACCTATTCAGAGAATAATATCAATTCAGCCAACAGTTGTCTAATAAATGTTCCACATATGACCTTAGGTAATTACAAATATAATTTCATAATTTAAATACTAAGATAAAAATATTAGTATTAGCCCACAGTATACCTGTGATCACCATTGTAAATTAAGTTTACCGTCAATAAATTATCGTACTCTAATTACAATCTAATTACGCCAAATAGTTCTGCGAATATATCAAGCATAAAAGCAGACTTAACGATCTCGCTGACTTCCACCGCATGAAAATATTAACTTTAGTTAGGTTAAACGTTATGCATAACACGTAGCGTTACGACGATCCAAGCTTATAGTGGTCACACCCGTTGTTGATTTGTGATTTTATTGACAATCGGGCACTTAAATTTAACAGGGCTATTACGATTTTAATCTAATGGTGTTTTAAATTGGCTTCACTCGAACGTTTTGAAAAACAGAAAATCAAGTTTCACAGTAAAGTAAGTTTCTAGGTAAGGTGATTTCAGAAATAAAACTCATTAAAGGAGTGTGCTTCACGCTAAAATAACGGACATATTCCACTTTTATGTGTGTTTAAAAATAAATTGTAATCTTGTTTAAAATTATATCGTAATCAAAATTTATAAAAATTCGTGTTACATTACTTTGTGAAAAATTTGTGAATTAAAATTTTTATAAGATCAATCAAGTACTTTAATTGTCTTTACGAATGTAGTACAATTACATAATTGATCAAATAATTATCGATCAATTAATAATTTTTGTATACATCTTTAAACATTGTAAATTAATCATTTATGAAAATTCATGGAATACTTGTATCTACTTCCACGAGCTAATTGCATTGACAGTACACTGATAGATGTTTTATATAGGTATAAATAATTTGAATATGTATTGTTTGATGCATGCAACTATTTGTAGTATATCAATTATTTTAAATAGTTACCACTTTTTCAATCGAATTCGCGCAAAACTTGTGTACACTTCTTCATTGCTACGATGCTGAACTACGTTTACACGGATCAAGAACGTATACGGTGGGTGAATGACTTTTTATCTGGCCTAAGTGCCCGCGAAGTGGTTGCTAAATTTCGAAATGAAAATCCCGGACGCCAAGTACCGCATCATTCGTCGGTGATACGCACCTACGATCAGTTTCACGATACGGGCGGTGTGGCCAAAGCCGACCGAAAAGTGCGATACCGTTCACGAGCCATAAGTTGGGAATATAAGATATTCATTTGTGCAACTGTTGAATTCAACACTAAATCGACCACGTCTCAGGTAGCGCAGCAAACTCATCTTGCAAAATCATCGGTATGGAAAATTCTGAAAGCTGGAAAGTATAATGCTTTCAAAGTTGGTGTTCACCAAAAACTGTTCCCTGAGGACTTAATAGCACGCAGTCTATACTGTACCAACATGCTGCAGCGGATTAACGCTGACTGCGGCATATTGGGCAGAATTTGCTTTGCTGATGAATGCACTATACAAATATGCGGCACCCCGAATCGCCAAAATGTGCGCCATTGGTCGTGGGAAAACCCGGACGTCTTCACCGAGTCCCGCACGCAGTACCCCATGAAGCTGAACCTTTATGGGGCTGTGTGCGGAGATACGCTGATTGGGCCATTCATAATTGAAGGTAATCTTAATAGCGGTCGCTATCTCAAAATGCTGGAAAATGTCGTAGAAAACGCACTCCAAATCGTTCAACAAGACGTAAGTATGCGAATTCTGAAAGTTATTGGAAACCTGAAAATACATAATACTTCATGTATCAGTCAAATAATAGTATAAATACCTAATAAAATAAATTCAAGATTTATAAACAAATGTCAAATCTTGAGTCAAAATAAAAAATGGTATACCAGCAAAGCCTTTAAAGCGTTGCGAATCTGTTAGTCATTTACCGATTACACCAATAGCTGGACGGACCGATGTATCGTCACGACAGAGCACCGGCTCACTCCACCGTTGTAGTACGCAACCATCTGAACCATAGGTTCCCAGGACGGTGGATCGGTCGTCATGAACCCGTCATGTGGCCCGCACGATCTCCAGATTTAACTCCAATGGATTTTTTCATATGGCCACATATCAAGAATCAATTATATGCCAACGATCCATTAGATAATCTGGAGGATTTGTGAGCCAGAGTCCAACAAATCTGTGCCGAGATAACTCCAGAAATGATCCGGAATAGCGTCAGAGTATATCACGAACAGTTGCAGAAATGCGTCGATTGTGATGGTGGGCATTTCGAGCAGAAGCGATAAGGTGGGTGTCAGCTGTAGATTATTTCAAATTAGATTTATTAATAAGCAAAAGCCGAACCCATTACTACAAATTGAAAATGAAACTTGTAACACCTATGAGGCCTGCAAACCTTTTCAAATTTTGTCGATCATTTTAAAAATTTACCAATAGCTTGACCGGTCCACGAGTTACCTCCACAATACAGCTACCGCCCATTTTACAATAACCACAATTTTTTAAATAAATTAATAGTATGAGGTTATTCTTATTGAATGTTATGAGTCGCATAAAAATGAATCTGATATGTATAGTCACATTTGTTTTAACAGATGTAAATCAACGAACATTTTAATCTTCAATTGTTTGCATTGAGAAATGTTTTGTTTTTGTATTTTACAAACATGGTATCCAATCGTAATCGGGCACACTCTGGGTCAAGGCTTACTAATTTTATTATTGTTTATAAAGCAATAGATAATTAAGATATATTTACTGTCGAAAACTATTTACACTAGCTTTTGCCCACAGCACAGCAAGTTTCGTTGGACCGATCCATGTACCTATACGATGAATCTCAACACTGCACGCAACACTTCGCAAAGCATGTCCACCAAAAAGTACGCGTATATTATATTATATTTATTCTATTTTACTTATACACTACTTCCATTATATTCACTCATTTATTGTTTTTTTCAACTTATACACGACACGCATTTACACGTTTCAATTCCATGATATTAATCTATTTATTATTCTGTTCAACTTATACACCTATTCCATTCTTCATAACTCATTTATTATTTCGTTCACCTTATACACTTGCACGCATTTACACGTGTCAATTCCGTAATATTAACCCATTTATTATTTTGTTCAACTTATACACGACACGCATTTAAATATTTCAAATTCAAAGTGCGATACACGTTCGAATGATGATTTTTGACTCGTGTGATTGCCACCCTTGCTTCGCTCTGGTGAAAAACTTCACACTCGATCGAGATTGACGTTTAGCAAAATCAACGGTTTGGAAGATACTAAAATTATAAAAATATAACGTTTTTAAAATTCGGGTCCATCAAAAATTGTACATTCAAGACCTAGTACTGCGTAACGAATATTGTACTGATATGTTTCATCGCATAAATGCTGACCGCGGACTATTAAGCCGTATCTGCTTCGCAGACGAATGCACGGTACAAATTTGTGGTACACCCAACAGATAAAATGTGCAGAGGTGGCCTCGCGATAACCCCCACGCATTCATGGAGACCCGCACACAGTATCCCATGAAGTTAAATCTTTATGCGGCTGTGTGCGGGGACTCCCTTATTGGGCCGTACATTATTCAAGGGAACTTGAATGGCGGAGTATACCTTGAAATGCTAGAGAACCAAGTTGGGTATGATCTGCAAATGATTGAACAGAACGTATGTATTTAAACTATGCAATTTAGTGAACAATTAAGGATGAGTAGAATAAATAATCCTCAAATGAATATTTGATTGATGATAAAAAATCAAGAAAAAATTGTCAAAACCACTATTTCAAAATAAACCGAAACTTGTATACCTGTGAAGCGTGCAAACATCTTAGAGTCAGTAAATCATTAAGAATTACACCGATAGGTTGACGGCCCTATGTGGTACCTCCACGATGGAGCACCGGCGCATTCAACTCAGGCCGTGAATCGCCATTTGACCGCACGTTTTCCTGGACGCTGGATTGGTCGTCATGGTCCAGTAAGATGGCCAGTTCGTTCGCTAGACCTAACACCGATGGATTCTTTCATCTGGCCCCATCTCAAAAATCAACGATACGCGAATGAGCCTTCAAACAACCCGAAAGAATTGTGGGCAAGAATTCAAGGAATTTGTAGAGGCATCACGCCACAAATGATTAGGAATTCGGTACGAAATTATCATGATTGATTGCAGGATTGTCACGACTGCGGTGGTGGGCACTTTGAACAGCTCGGATAAGGTAGAGCTGTTTGCTGTTTTGGTGAACAGTATCTGTATTGAAGATGATATTAATTAGATTTTAACTATGCGTATGAACTTTGAATGCATTGATATATGTGAATCTTGTAATTTACATTATAATTTATCAATTCAGTCAGAATTTGATCTGCAAATTTTTTAATTTTGCAGATGTCAGATGTTGAATAAAAATGAATCAGATATTCACAATCACCTTTGTTTAAACATACGTCACTCAACGCACATTTCAATATTCAATTATTTTCATTTACAATTGGTTAAAAAGTTTGAGTTAGTGTTATTCATCAATATGCCATCTTTTGTGGGTTGATTCATTAGAATTTGGATTTACGAAAGAAATATACCGTGAGCGTCAGGTGAACCGGGTTAGTGAAACGACGATGGCGCGAGCTTTCTTGAAATTTATAAGGGGAACTAACTCACATCCCGAAAATATCCCTAGGCCTTTCGAAGCGTAGATGCGGACCGCCATTAAATATGTTAGACAGCTATCGAAATGTTTTTCGAGGTTATGTTTCACCGGTTACAAAGATTTGCAGTAGAATTTTTAGAATTTCCAGACATGTGTTTACAATAACTAACGATTAACCAAAACGCTGTAGTTCGCTGATCTATTTTCTTGATCTAAAACATTCATAACGTATTTTCACTATCTCTTGTACAACTCTACAATACTCTATAACCCTAAAAACACTCCTGATATTTGTCAACCAAATACAATGGCCGCCTCCACGGACCATGGAGTAAACATATGAAATCGTAACTGAACTAGGGATATTCTTGGTGTATTGGCTCTCCCTTTAAATTTCAAGAAAACTAGCGCCATCGTCGTTTCACTGACCCGGTTCACCAGACGCTCACGGTATTATTCTTCACGTTCCGACTGATACACTGTTAGATTATCAAAACATATCATAAGTCAACTAAAATATATGCAGTGAATACATTAAAACGTAAATAAACTTATCGCTAATTAATTTTTATGGGTCATGACATACCAACTTGACCTGAATATTCGCATTAATATCTTGAATTTGGCCGCTTCATTTTTAAATACAATTTTACTCAGATAAGTAAGATATAATTACCCGATCACATAGAAAGAAAGAATATTCACAATAGCTTTTTACCGCAGAACACAACACGTGAAACGTCATCTGACGTCGTTTTAAAACGGATGCTGCCGGCACGACAGGAAGAATTGGCAGTGTCACAGGACGTCAATCATTCAACAAAACAAAGCGCTCAATTGAAGCGGATAAAATTTATACAACCTGCATTTAAAAGTTCAAAATTCATTCTATCGTTCTATATTATAACCCTTTTATTATTTTCATATCTATTTCTGGTCAACTTATACATTGGTTTTGTTTTATTATACTATTATAACCCTTTTATTATTTCGGTAAGGAAAATGAAACCAATCAACTGAATGAAGTATTTTGATTATTATTAATAATAAAAAAAAACTTAATTTTCACAACTATAGACCGAAGGTGACTTATGGTACCAGCAAGACGGTGCCCCGCCGCATTGTACCGCAGCGGTGAGAAGATACCTGCACGCAGAGTTCCCGGAACGATGGATTGGACGCTTCGGTTCGGTGGCTTGGCCTGCTCGGTCGCCGGATCTAACGCCATTGGATTATTTTTTGTGGCCGTACCTTAAGGGGACATTAAAGACGCTCATCGCTTGAAAAACGCGGGGAGCCAAAACTCCTACATCGCTTGACTGATCGGAATAAAATTTTGAGGATCCGTGTATCATCTTTGCAGAAAGTGGTGCAATTTTTTACTTTTTCAACATTTCGAAAAACAAAAATCGAAATTTTGAAAAATTCTCAAATTTTGAAAAAGTAAAAAATTGCTCCACTTTTTGCAAAGATGATACACGGATCCTCAAAATTTTATTCCGATCAGTCAAGCGATGTAGGAGTTTTGGCTCCCCGCATTTTCAAGGCGATGAGCGTTTTTAATGGCCCCTTAAAAACAAGCTATACGAAGACGAGTACTTCACCCTAGATGAGCTGTAGGTGCGAATCCAAGAAATTACACGAGGCATAGCACCGGAAATGATACAAAATGCAATCAACTCCTACTTCAAGCGATGTGTTGATTGTATGGTTGCTAACGGTGGCCACTTCGAGCAAAATTACTAATCGAAGGTAAAAATTATTTGTATCGTAATACTTACAGTACGTGAATAACATCCGGGGCACTCAATGGCATCTCGATCAACGATTTGCAATAACTGGTTTTGATTCGCCTCACGGTTTTAATACAGTAAACTCCCGTTTATCCGAATCGCGTTTATCCGAAATCCGCTTTATCCGAACAAACTTTTTCGAATGCACCTACCCCACCCGCACCCACCGAATACGATCGCGACCGATTACTTATTTTCTCATGACATTTCTTCATTTATGTACATACATACACGGAGAGAAGGAACTAGTATAAATTGCCTGAAAAACTGTTTAACCCGTCAACACAAATTGTTTAGTAAAAAACATACAGGCTTGTTTACAACCACATCAATAGCATTCTACGTACGCACGTTTTACGATCATATTTCGCGGTATTGATGCAATTCGGGGTGTTTCACGCGGGACTTCGGTTCATCCGAAATTTTCGTTATCCGAACCGTCCTCCGTCTCGATCATTTCGGATAAACGGGAGTTTACTGTACCATTATACAATCTAAAAAAAGCAACCCTGAATTTTAAAAAAATTTTGAATCGCATTACATGTAGTATTTTATGAATAACACATCGCGTTGGTAAACTATTAACATGTGCCTCGTATATCAATATGATTAGGCTTATGAACTGTATAGTATCAAAATTACTTACACAGATTGTTCTCTATAGGACAAACGTGGACGTCGATCTTGCAGACAGATCGTTGATCATCACGATTCATCAGGAAGACTCTGCGGTTATATTTAATCATTTTAATTAATTAATAGTTTTTATTTCATCTACTCTTTTTGATTTGAAGGTCAGTTTATAATCTCAATCCAACCGACTATATTCTTAATGTTTATAATCATTTGAATATTTAAACTCATCTATAGTCTTTAATTTGAACTCTGCTTCTGTTTTTAATGCAACTACGATATCCATCGAATTTTTTAAATAGTTTTAATAACTTAAAGGCTCTTAACTCACCAACAGTTTTTGATTTAAGGCTCAGTTTATATTCTCACTTCCACGTACTATATTCTTAATGTTTATAATCATTTGAAGTTTTCAACTCATCGACATTTTTTAATTGAAAAATGTATTTCCGTTTTTACTCATACGTTGAATATCGATGTTATTAAATGCCGCCAGAATTGTTAACAAATTACGAAGATGTATAACATCTTCCAAATAGTTTTAATCGTTATAATTATTCAAAATATTTAACACTACTTGGACAGTATTTTATTGCTGTTTGTTAATTATATCTTTTAATTTGAGGATACTGTAAGAATTGTTAACTAGTTCAAAATACGTCAAACGTATTCGAAATATCATTAGTTATTATAATTCTTAACAGTTTTCAACACAACTTCTACGGTTTTAGATTACATTTTGATAATCATGTCATTAAATGTAAAAATTGGCCAGTTTTTGATTGCTGTTTGTTGTTATACCTTTTAATATGGAGATACCGCACGAATTGTTAAATCGTTTCAAAGACGACAAACGTCTTCCAAATATTATTAGTCATTTTAATTTCAATTTCAATTTAAATATTCTTCACCATTACAATGATATACATGTTAAAAATTCATGACGTATTTTTGAAGATTGATTAAAAACTTTGAACAGTACACATCTGAAGTGATCGATTTATTTCAGCTTCATAGTGTAGGACGGGTTATTAATTTGAAAATGCAATATCGCATGGGAGTATAAGAATTTGGAAATTTGAAATTTTATTTAAAATTAAATTGATGAAATTGATGACCTGGTGACGCTGAACAACTGTTAAAGGTACGTTGATCTCCATTGAACTACAACTAGTGGATACTGTTGAACGTAGCGATGCTATAATCTGGAAATAATACTTTTGTCATCCAACGGATGCCAGGGTGCATTAGAAACGAGTGTTGCGCTTGAGTTGTATCTATTGAATGGACGTGCAAACTAATACATGTCACATTGGCGAGTTATTCGTTTGAGAACAATAACTATAGGGTGGAACGGCGGATAATGCGGATCACAATACTGAACTCTGGTCAGGATGATATCGTATTTTGTTTGTAAATTATAATTTACAGTGAAGTAAAATAACAGATGCGTATGATAAATTATAACAGAACATTGGGATAATGCAGGTAAGTTTATTGTGTCTTGCTAAAAGCCATGCGATATGAAATATCGTTAGGAGTATGACGACCAATGAAGGTGTACAGAGCGTAGACGAGTGAATTATATTTAAAAGTGACGTAATCAAAAAATCAAATAATTAACTAGCGGTCTACATTTGGAATGATCTTTGCGTGAGGTTCAATCATTAGAGTCGAATAATAATCTATTAATTGGAATATGCATCGGACGAGAAGGTAATTTGTATCCAGATAAACTGAACACATAGACTGCCTGTATCTGCGTCGCAGAACGCGTAACTGGATCCACAATTTGCAGAAGGGTACAATTTGACGAACGAGGGATGTAGGTGTTGCTGCGGCTCAGTATGTAAATTCTACAGCGGGTGTTATACCTGTGGAATGAATGAAACAGCTATTTTAGAATGGTAAAGAACAGAATCAACACACGAGAATCAACATCACTTTGGGGGCAGCTTGAGCAATTTTATTCATTTCGAGCCTAAAACCATTCTCTTCGAACTGAAAAAAAAGAAATTTGAAATCTGCGTGCAAATTTCCAGTAAAAATTCACTAAAATTCCCCTTTTTTCTGGCCGTGAACCTGATGTAACCCCTTATTTCGAAACCGCTCATGATTTGTTCATTTTATTGCATTTAACTTATTTGTGCAACCAATAAGTGTTAAGGAAGATAACACAAGCATAAGTCCTGAAGCGATCGCTTCATATAGAAAAATCTTTGAAAATGTATTCTCATTTCTGTGCATTTTGTATTTTACAAATTTTGAAGTCTCCCTTTTGACAATTTTTTTTTTACATATAAATAACAAATCCACGAATTCAAAATATTCATGCGATATTTATTTTCTCTTTCTTCTCAAATCATAATTTACGGCCTGATAGTAATATGTTTCCATTTTAGACTACTTTCCTATGTTACTATGAATATAACCTCATAACTATAAATTAGATTGGCTCGAAATGAATAAATAAAAAAGTAATTACACGAGATTATAGGTATGTTACATTCTACGCGTGACTACATCTGACTGCCAGCGATTGCAGATTTCTGCTACATACTGACAGCGAATGACTGCGCATTGCTACGTCTGACTCCCAGCGATTGCAGGCGTGACTACACGTTGACAGTGCTGACAATGTGCGATCTCGATGTGATTTTCAGGTGTCTGAAAATCGACTGCATTTGTGACAACACGAGTGAATAGCCCCCCGATTTTTCGTAAAGAATGCTTAAAGCAACATTTTTTTGTACACATGTAAATGTGTACATGTACGCAAAGATGTGCTGCTCTGTGCATTGTACACAAAAAATGTACGAAAATGAGAAAAAAAATTTTGTCCAACTTATGAAATTGAAAAAAAAAAAAAATAGAAAACAAAATACTTCCACTATGTTTCATGGCTAAAAATTCCTGTTTTGTGACAGAATTTTCGTGAATTTTTTTAGAATTTGAAAAATGGGTGTTTTTGTTTTCAAAACGCGAGGTGCGTCAAATCTTCTTGAGAAACCGGCTGGTCCTAAAAATCTGGAAAAAATTTGGAGTACGTTATCTGTGGGTGAGTAAGACAAAAAATAATGGAACAAATCGTAGAGGGTCAGGATTAAATGCTGCCGAGTTGGCGTGGAATAGCTCATATACATATATGTATAGTTAAACCTAATACAAATAAATTTTTATTCACGTCGAGTAAAATAATTCAAATAAATAAATTCTGTTTGGATAAATAAACAGCTAGTACAGGTTCAGACACAAATCATTTCTTTCTTAATTGTGTTAAATCAAATTTCGTTGAGCTCCTAAAATTTTTCTCTGGATGTATGCTATAAAGAAAACTACCTAATTTGGTCTCTATATTGACTATGGCCAACTCATCAATTCGGGATTCTAGTACGGAAAACTGACCAGGGCCGGGTCAGTTTAACGCGACTAGTAACTAGACGCGGCGAGCGTTACGATTCTAGCCGGGAGTAGTCAGTTTGCCTAGCTAGTGCCTAGATACGAATAGGAAATACTGGCCTGTGTCTGGCTAGCGCCCGGTCGCAATTTCTACCAGGGAATAGATATAAAAAACTAAAATAAATAAATAAATAAATATCTGTATATAGATATAATATTGATGTGATCACAATGCTCACGTAGGTCAGTTTTCTTTTCGAGTTAATTATAGGTATATTGTAAGCTATTACTCTCTTTTCGTAACAAATACATATAGTTAAGATAACCTCAGGTTGCATATACAGTTGAATACAGCTGTTTAAGAGGATGCTATAGTCCTACTTTACCAGCCAAAAACTAAAGCCGCAAAAAACTCTGATCCAGTGGTCAAAAATGATATAAAATGGTTTTATTCAACGATTAACGATGAATAAGAACGATCCAGCACGCGGAATTCATCGAAGTAGAGAAAAATTAATTTTTTTCTTTCGTCAAGTGTAGACGTGTCACTTATTCTGGTTAATATCGAAACCTATGCGTCAAAAACGCAAAATCCAGCGTTGTAGCGCCATTCTACATGCAATTCCGAACATTTCTATCTAAAAACATTGTTGATTCACGCAATAATGGGGCTGAGAGACCGAACCCTGCAGATTAGTGGTAAATAGTGTAAATTGTTAATTGTTGACAGCTGCGAGACGCTACGACTAGGTTCCAGAGACCCTTGACAGATGGCTCTACGCATACCATTGCTGTCACCAAATCTTTTATCTGCTTCGTACTGCAGGATTGTGCCAATAGCTCTGTCTCGCCCCCTCTATATTTCACGAAGATTTACGCATGGAGCCATCTTTCGAGCGTTTTGGGAACCGAATCGTGGCGTCTCTCAGCTGTCAACAATCAACAATTTACACTATTTATCAACAATCTGCAGGGTTCTGTCTCTCGGCTCCATTATTGCATTGAACAACAATCTTTTTAGGTAGAATTGTTCGGAATTGTATGTAGAATGGCGCTACAACGCCGGATTTTGCGTTTTTGACGCATAGGTTTTGATATTAACCAAAATAAGTGACACGCCCACACTTGACAAACAAAAAAAATCAATTTTTCTCTACTTTGATGAATTCCGCGTGCGAAATCGACCCTACTCATCGTTAATCATCGAATAAAACCATTATAAATCATTTTTGACCACCGGTTCAAAGTTATTTGCGGCTTTATTTTTTAGCTGGTAAAGTAGGACTATAGCATCCTCTTAAGAACTAAATTATGACTTGAAAATACAATAACAAATGCTGACCTTGACGCTGTAGCTGTCGGGTGACTTTTTATCAACAGATCATATAAGCAAAATATAACAGAACTAAAATATAAAAATAATCTGGCACGTGCTCAAATTTAGGGAATAGCTGCTATTTACTACAAAAATATTGAAAAATAATTGACTCTAAGGAAGACTATTGTTCAATTGACCAAATAATACATCACAAATAAATCGTAACTACGAGTCACCTCAGGAATTTGTTTTTAATAAAATACAACTATGACTAGCGGAACGAAGTCTCTCGACTTACGTATCGAAAATACGGTGACCTACGTCACAAAATATATCAAATATACATATTGTTACGAAAGTGATACACTCCTCACATGTAACTCATATGGTCTAGTAATCATCTCAAATAAAAGATGTACACACTTACCAGCGGACGTATTTTGGAACTTCGAGTATGACAACAAAACCAGCCGACCCACATACAGTGTGAAGAGTGAACCGTACGACTAATTTTCTACGGAAAATTTTTGAGGGTGTTTGGAGAACTTCCAAATTTGACAAAAAACAAAAATAATTCAGAGTGGTTTTATGAGAAATAAGGCTAGTTGAAAAGAAATTTTTGTTTTCAATTGGAAAAAAAACAATAGAAATCAAAAAAACACCACTCTGCAGAAGATGCCAAAGTTTGATACAATTAAGAGAAAAAAAAAATCAAAAATGGTATCATCGAGAAATTTTCGATTTTTACCAAAAATCTAAAAAAAAAAAAAAAACGATAAAGATAGGTTAGAATAATTTTTTTGTATTATTCTTTCAAAAATGACATTTTATAACGAAATTAAAAAAAAAAAAACGTCTCGATAATTCAAATTTTGAAATAGCTATTTGTTCAAAAATTCATAACTTTTTTTGGTTGCGTAAAAAAATTTGAAAAAACTCCGAGAAACGCTTTTCATAGGGTAGAAAAGGATAAAAAACTTTTATCCAGATCGAAAGGGGTCGGGTTCAAAAGTGATCGATTTGGCGTGGAATGCCTCATATTTATATTATTTTTTTTTTTTCCTGTGGGATTAACTGAGTTATGACTACTGGATTAGGAGGATGTAATAATCCTACTTTACCGACCTAAAAATAAAACTGCAAACAACTCCGAACCGGTGGTCAAAAATGATATACAATGGTTTTATTCGATGATTAACGATGAATAGGATCGATCCAGCACACGAAATTCATCGAAGTAGCAAAAACTTAATTTTTCTTGTTCGCGAAGTGTGGCCGTGTCACGTATTCTGGTTAATATCAAAACCTATGCATCGAAAACGCAAAATCCGGCGTTGTAGCGCCATTCTACATGCAATTTTAAACATTTCTATCTAAAGAGATTGTTGATTCATGTATTGGACTTATTTTGATGCTAATCAGTGAACATTATATAGTATTAATCATAAAATATAACACATTAACAACCATAATATGAAATCAATTAGGAAATTGAAAATAACTGGAATATACAGATTCAAAACGAAAAATTCAAAGGTGCGTCTTATGAAAAATGAAGAAATCACTCGCTGCACTCGAAATAGTTCCGAAGGAGTTCGAGCACTGAAGACGTTACCCTCTTGAGTCTGCGCTACCGTGTCTCCGAGCAGCCATACTTTGATTACTGATGATGAATCAGTCGTAAAGGATTTGTTGCAAGTAATAAGACGATTAATCGTGTTCTTCATAGTGCAAATCTAGATAATTGTGTATTTGGGTGACAAGTTGAATAAAGTAGAGCGAGTATTTATAAGAACAAGTTTATTTTTGATAATAAAGAGAAAAAATATTATAAAGGTTCACAACAATATTTAGTTTTTCATCAAAATTTTAGATCAACAATTTTTCAAAATTCTCTCACAATGCTTTGAATATAATTTAAAAAATTTGATTCTTTTCGAAATGCTTTCATACATAAATTTGATAAAATTATTTGTATTAACAAGTGTCCGAAAAGACAGCAAATGGTACTCTAGCATGCGAACGAAGTAAGCTACCGTCGTATCACCGAAAACTTAGCAGAAGCGAATCCGGAACGACCTACTCCTGCGATGTAGACAATCCGGAAAATAGTGAAAAAATTTAATGCGACCGGAAATCTTGACCCCGCATTGAATAAGCTAGTTTATCCAATGATGCAGCTTAGTGTCGAAACTAAGGAATCAGTCTTGCTGACATTACGCGAATATGGAAAGAAACCAGCCTCGAGAGTTACGCAAGAGATTGGAATTTCCAAATCCTCGATGCGAAATATTGTTCGACGACGTCATGTAACACTTTTCGAATATACAGAGGTTCAACAGCTTCAGTCTTCCGATTTTGAGCAGCGAATGATATTCTGCCAGACGATGAGAAAGCGGGTGAAGGATGATGGTCTTCGTAGGATCTGCTTCGCTGACGAGTCCACTATTGTGTCGGTCGGTCAGTACAACAGGCAGAATTTACGATTTTATTCAAACGTAAATCCTCACCTAGTCATTCAGGTCAACACGCAGCACCAGCAAAAAGAGAACGTGTGGGCGGGTCTCTATGTTTCGGACAAATAAAGAATATATCATGCTTTGTTTTCTTTCTTTCTATTTCGAGTAAATCCAGTTTGAGGATACAAGGTATTGAAATTAATGAAATCATCCGCATTCAATCAAGACCATTACACTAGTTGAAGTTGGTATTATTGACTTCTTAGTGTTCGATGATGCTATCAACTGTACGATGAAAAAGTCCTGTAGACCCTATGCTTTTGACGTTCGAGAAGTTAACTACAGAGCTTTAAGTTCACAGAATTTGTTCAAAATCATATTATGGAAACAGTGTGAAATTCAGAGGACAGTTTCCGATTTTTAATCAAATATTTGTTTAAAATACAGAGCAATGAAAAAAGCACGACAAATTATGTATGAAAATTATTTTGAAAAAGTGTAAAGTATTATTAAAATCTTGCTGTATTACAACTTCTTTACATGATTTTGAATAAATTCTGTGAGTTTTAAGCTTTGTGGTTCACTTATCGAACGCAAGGAACTTTGCGAAGCAAATATTGAGGGCACCTACAGACCATTTCATCGTAGACTGTTCACGCTCATTGAAGACTCAAAACCCAATCGGCCAAACTTGACTATAATAATCATAATTAAATAACAAAATTCTATTCGACCCTATTCAAGTGGACTGGTTTAAATTTTAATCATTTTCATATCATTTCAATTATTTCACTAGTCTACTTTCAAAAAGCAATGATCTATGATGACCCAAGGACCAAGGAGTTTCCCGCTCCACTCGACTCTACGTCGCCAACCACGGAGGTGTTGTATGCATGCGTCTAGGCGTGCCCAGAACGACTCGGTCGTGTTGGGGATTGCTTGCGGAGTCATGTCTGCAAGAATCTGCAAGGAACTCCTCGTCTAGGTACGCACGAACGGCAGCGGCGTAATGAGCTGGCTTTACGTCCTGTTGGTACCAGTTCGCTGGACCCTAGATCATAAAAAAGCACAATATTGATAACTGAAAAGGTTCTTTTTTTCTGAACCGCACTTACTACTTCAAAAAAAAAAAAAAAAAAATGTACTCACGTCTTCTCCGAGGGCTCTCACGGCAGGTACTATCTGCTCTTCCAGCAGCTACAAGTACTTAGCACCATTAAGATTTCCCTCTATGAAAAAATGCCAGATGATTAGGTTTGCGTACATACCCGTCCACACGTCCACACGTTCAATTGTTGCTAGTACTGCGTGTGGGCCCTAATGACTAGGTGAGAATTTACGTTTGAATTAAATCGTAAATTCTGCCTATTGTGTCCACCAAGTAGCACAATGGTGGACTCGTCAGTGAAGCAGATCCTACGTAGACCTGTATCTTCCCTGAAACGATTCCTCATCGTCTGGCAGAAAATCAGTCGCTGCTCGAAATCGGGAGGTTGAAGCTGTTGAACCTCCGTGTATTTCAAAGGTGTGACGTCAGGTTATCGAACAATATTTTGCACCGAGGATTTGGAAATGCCAATCTCTTACGCAACTCTTGACACTGGTTTTTCTTCATTTTCGCGTAATGTACGCAAGACCGCTTCCTTAGTTTCGACACTAAGCTGCAACGTTGGATAAGCTAGCTTATTCAATGCGGGGTCAAGATGTCCCGTCGCATCAAACTTTTCTCACCATTTTCCGGATTGTTGTCATCGCAGGAGTAGGTCCTCCCGGATTCGCTGCTGTAAAGTTTTCGGCGATACAACGGTAGCTTACTCCGTTGGCATGCTGCAGTACCATTTGCCGTCTTCCCGATACCGTGTAAATAATAAACGGCATTATTACGAGTATAATACTAATAATTAATAAAACGATCTTCACTCAACGCAGTACTAATGCGTTGTGTTAGAATATGTCGATGTTTATTGCAACAAAATAGTAGAGACGAGGCTCATTGCGTTGTATGATTTTCCTACAGATTTGGAAACAAATACGAGGTTTACTATTAGGCTATTGGTGCATAATGGATGAGAGCATCGGTGGTAGCCAATCATGAGTCGGACACATGCCGTCATATTTTTCTTCGACAGACATTTAATATTTTCTTACTCGCGATAGTAAACAATTTGGCTGGTTCACAGCTCAAAAACTGTTAAAATTCGAGTTGGGGCGAATTGAAATATGATCGAGGGCTTATTCGATTCCGGATGACGTCCAGAAAAATGTGCGCAAGTTTCGTGCTTGTTCATATACAAATGCAAAAGTCATGAACAAATCAAGATTCGGAAAAAAAGGGTTTAGTTTTTTGCTGATCGCTCAACAACTATAAGTAATTGCGTAAATTTGAAAAAAGATTCTTCGTGAGGAATAAATTTACAATCAAAAAGACTCTAACTTTTTTTTTCGACAATTGAATATATTGTTAACTGAGCATTTTTTTTCCATTTTCGTCTATATCAGTCATGTCATTGTTTGAGGGAAGTTGGTGAAATTATTTCGTTTCGTGAAAACCTTTTGAAAACTATACTTAACAAGATTATAACATTGCGTTATTTTTCATTGTTATAACCTATTAGTTATAAGTTATCTAAGCTAACAAGAAATTGAAAAATTGAAAAGAGTGGTTAACAATCTTTCCAATTATTATATTATTATTGATGTAGAAAATCATTTTTCAACACGCCGTGGTAAAGTTTTTGTAGTTATCTCCTATTATTTAATCAATAAAATTGGATTATTTTATTAAATTATATTTGTAAATTATTATTATTAATATTCATTCAATTATTGATTAAATAATACGGGATCAAAAAAATTAACGCACGGCGTGTTGAAAAATGTTTTTCTACATCAATAATATTATGATTCGGTTCAAAAAGATTGTTAACCACTCTTAATTTTTTAATTGTTTGTCAGCTTAGATAACTTATAACTAATAGGTTATAACAATGAAGAATAACGCAATGTTATACTCTTGTCAAGTATAGTTGTCGAAAGGTCTTCTGGAAGCACAATGATCTTACCAACTTCCCTCAAACAATGACATGACTTTTATGTAGACGGAAAAAAAAAAAATGTTTAGTCAACAATAAGGTAAGCGCTTCAATTATGGAACACTTTTTCGATTAGTCTACCAATTCGCTCGATTTATAAAAATGCAACCGAATATATCACGGATAATGAACTGCCAATCGATGAGCCCACGTTTGTAGAAGATAAATTCGTTGTGAAAAGTTCATTTTCATACAGAATCTTCTTACCGAAAAAAAATTCGTAATTGCTTCGAGGGATATACCATAAAATAGCATTTTTTTCTATGTACACCCAACGAGATTGATTCTGATCCCTTCCGGTTTGGGCGATTCTAATTTTACTTTGGCAACGGTAGCGTCTCGCAGCGCGCCGCGCCAAAACGGCGTACGAGCAAAGCTCGACCCGTAGCTGTCAAACTGATCCAACCTCAGAATGTAAAACTTCTAAGACACTGAATTATAATATTTCAATGATCCAAGAATAATGCGATTGTCGAAAAGTGCTATAACTTCGAATTCTACTTTACTATGAGATATATTTATTTAATAAACAATTCAGATGATTGAAGAACAGGGATTTCTTGTAGATTATTCAATTTTACAGTCCAAGGAACCTTGAGAGAAGACGCTGAAGCTGAAAAATAACAGATTACAATGTGGGTTGATAAAGGAAGGGTGAAGAGTGACCAATTCAGCGGAATGCTACCGTTGGACTCTGATGAACTCTATTCCATATTCAACGTCCACACAGTACGATAGACTTCGATAAGCTCAATTTTATATTCTACGTCTACCCTGTGCATTTGACTTCAACTAACTCTATTTAATACTCAACGTTAAAGCTTTTCGTTCGACTTCGATAGACTCTATTTCATAGTCTGTGTTCACGCAGTGCGTTGAACTGCGATAGATTCCATTCTATACTTTTGTATCATCTAGTCAAAACGCGGCCATAAGTGACGGTACGCGTGTGACTTCGATAGACTTTATTTTATATCCTACGTCTACGCAGATATTGATAGGTTTTATTTTATATTCCACGCATTGGAGTCCAACGCACAATGTTGACTCACAATCTTGTTCTGACTCAATGATACAAAAATATAGAAAGGAACTTATCGAAGTCCTACGCACTTCGTAGACGTAGAGTATAAAACTGCGCTTATCGAAGCGCTCCTCCAACGAACAGCGTAAATGTAAAGTATTGAGTACAGTTTATCGGAGTCCAATGCATTGCGTGAAGGCAGAGTATGAAATACTCTAAAATTCCAACGAACAGCGTAAGCGCAGAATACAAAACAACGTTTATCGAAGTCTTAACGCACAGCGTAGACGTTGAGTAGAAAATAGAGTCCATCGGAGTCCAATAGTAGCACTCCATTGTTCTCCTCGAGCTCTTCACCGCCCCTTTATCAAACCACATTGCAATCTGTTTGTCTGCGATCCTCTATACAATTGAATAATTTACAAGAAATCCCTGTTTTTCAATCATCTGAATTGTTTACTAAATTAATATATCTTATGGTAAAGTGAACTTCGAAATTATAGCACTTTTCGACAATCGCATTATTCTTGGAGCACTGAAGTATTATATTTCAGTGTCTAGGAGTTTGACATTCTGAGATTAGATTAGTTTGATAGCTACGGGTCGAACTTGGCTCGTACGCCGTTCTGGCGCGGTGCGCTGCGAGATGCTACCGTTGCCAACGTAAAATGAGAATCGTCCACACCGGAAGGGATCAGAATCAATCTTGTTGGGTGTACCCCTGTTTCAGGCCCTAATTATGGAACATTTCATACAAATGACTGAAAGCTCATTACGCTTACACTACGTTTTTCGCAAATATTATTCAAAATAGTCAGCAAATGACAATATACATGTGTAAATAATTATAATCAATTTATTTATTAAGATATACCATGTTAGACATTTGACAGATTTAGAACATATAAACTAACGAACATCAACTCAAAATTATTTAAATTTTCTCTTTTTTTTTGTTTGATTTGTGATACTTTTTTAGGTTCTCTTTTCAATTTTGCTTGGATTTCCTTCATCGGAGCTTCCAACTTTTTTTTTCTTTTGAGTTTTTTTTTCGCGTCTTGTAATGCTTTCCTCTCTTTTGCTTTTTGATCCTGCTCCTCTTTCTGCTTCTGAACCTCCATCATCTCGATCCATCTTGCATCACAGGTAGCTACAGATGGCTTTTTCGGTCTACCTTTTTCTGCAACTGTGCTTGTCTTTTCTTTGGAAGATACTTTGTGGGGAATAAAAAAGCCTTGTCGAAAGTATCCTGAGAATTCGCTGAATCTAAAGATGTTATTTATATTTTTGACAGTACTTGCTCAGAATGAAAAATATCGCATGTAAAGTAGGTAATACATATTCATAAAATCATTCAACTCACTTTTATTATTTTCATTCTGAACGCTACTCGAAGATCCTCTTCCAGTGGTTTCAGATGAAGAATCATGTTGTGAAGAAAGTGGCACATTCGATGAACTAGGAAGAGTGTTTGCGGAGGTTTGAGCTTGAGAGACCACATCGGAGATATCTTGAATTTCTTCTAGCCCTCCTGAAAACATTCCCAGGAATTACAAATTTGATACTCAGAATATTTATATCTAATATCATTTTTAATCCCTTACCCTTATTATTTTTCTCATTTTCTGTGACATTTGCCTTTATGATTTCTTTTTGATCATTATATTCTGTAATTTCAGGTTCTAAATTTTTTCCGGATGAATTTAGAGGAATATCTAGGAAGCTAAGAATATCTTTCAGTTCTTGTGTGCAATATTCAGCGAAGAGACTCTTCGAGTCGAGCGGAGAATTGACTGACTCATCATTAGTCGTTAGTAATTCATGAATTGAATTACAAATGTCTTGATAGAATCGCAATTTTCATTTTGATCCCCTATCGTTTAGTCATCGGTTGCTGTATTGTTTCATTGTAGAACGATAATATTTGACTGCAAATTTTCAAGCATTCCTACATCAGAATCACTTTTATTTTGATTTCTTTCCGTGTCAATAATTGCTCTCAATTTTTTTTATATCTGACTGTTGACGTTCAGACAGCTCCACAGTATTGATATTCTCTACTATTTTAATCTTCTCTTTCGTTGAAGTTTGCTTAACTTACATCTACAAGGATTGTAGTATAATTGATATCAAAATTGAAGAATTAATTTGAATAAAATTTCTTCAAAAAATCAGTTTTATGAGTCGGGAATCGTGTATTAACAAATATCAATAGATCTCGAATTCTGTCTCAATAGAAAATGGCTTAACAAAATTTATCAAGTTTACCTAATTGAAAAATAAATAAAATCTCACAAATCTTAATTATGTATTTGCAGGCATGAAAATAATTATTAGATAGAAAGTAAAGAACAAGTATTCATATACTACAAGCAGCTTTCTTGAGTTTCAACCGATACTCAAATAACCCTTTTGATTTAACTGGACCATTCCATGATTCTTGACTTTCAAATAACTCGAAAAGCAACGCTAGTTCAGGATCTAAATTCTTCTCAAAATGTTCTAAGGGTTTGATTTCATCTCCAAGAATTTTACCAGTTTCAGTTTCAGTGGGATTCTGTAGATTTCGTTTAGAAACTTTCTCGACTCTCTTATCTAAAATATTGTATTCTACTGCATCTGGATTAAATGGTCCAGCTTTCTGGAAGCTATTGATAACTGTTGTCACTTGATTCTCATAAGCATCGATAGTCAACTGTAATACTTCTGGAAAAGTTGATTTGATTACTTTAGTCTTTTTATTTTGCTTCTTCCATATTGAAACTACTTTCCTCCAAAGGTCCTTGAGGGGTTTGAAATTGCTATATCTAGAGGCTGTACTAAATGAGTAAAGTTAGGGAATAACAAAATAAGATGAGTCAATCTCTCTCTGCAAAACAATATTAGAAGAATAGACATATGGGAGGAATGTCCATCCATATATACAAGAATTGGAAATATTGTATTCTGTGATAACAGCCATGGATAGAATACCAATGTAAAATATTCATGAAAAGTCTCTCATCCACCCATTCTCAGAGATGCCTAGACCCTAATCTTTTGGAGCTCGTTTGAGAATGTCTGCGAAAATAGTAGTGCTACCCTTCTACATAATGATTTGAGGCGCTCTATTACCATCAGCACTAAACATGTACAAAGCCATTAGACATTCTTTATCAGAACTTCCTACAATATTATACACCACCTTAGCTCCTTTTTCAGCCAAAACTCTTTTTGTGGATGGACATAATTCTACATTTGTTTCATCGCAGTTAAAAATTTTTGATGGTGGTAGATTCAACAGATCATTTTCTTTTAGGTAGGATTTTATTTCTGCAAACCACTCTCTCAAATCTTCATCTGTAACGTTTGCTCTTGAAGCAGTGAGATTTTGTGCCTTTCTTACTGACACATGCGGATATCGCCTCATAAAACATTCATACCATCTGCGACCCGGCCTATTCTCTACAAATATTGTTTTTCTGTTCTTAGAGTTCAGATACAATTGCACGGAATCCAACAGTTCATCTTTATTGACAGGGGAACCGATTTTTGCGTTATGAATTATCCAATTCACTATGTTCTCTTCTTCCTGCTTTTTGAGTACAGTTGGCGGACCATTCTCAACATCACTTCCATGTGGATTTTTACTTCTTCTGAATAAAGTTGAAACTGGTACACTGAAGTCTGTTGCTGCTTTCCTAAGATTTATACCATGGTTGACAGCTGTAACTGCTCATTCTAAAGTCTCTAGACTGTATGTTTTTCTCTTGTTTACCAAATTTTTCACTCAATCCTTTCACAGAAATTACACCTTTCTTCAGTTTCACTGTTTTGTTATGCTGATTATTGAATGTTTTTTGGACCTTCCTTTTGTTCCAGAGCTTGCCGTAATTTCTACTTGCTCTTACTTATATTCACTGCAATTTCTAAAAAAAAAAAAAAAATACTTATTCAATAAGTAAATCAACAAATCTTGAAGAAAAGGTACATGCTAATCTACAGTTTTGAGGTTAGGTTAACTGAAACTACAATACAAGTACGTAGATTTTATACTCGCCTCATCAGATTAGAAGTTAAAATTTAATTAATCATCTGCAGCTTTGAATAGCAAAAAACTCTAATATACATACAGTCTCTACAAATACTTGGAAAAATAGTACAGCGTTGCGTGTTCCGTAACAACGTCCAACCGGGAAATATGGGATATAACCACGGAACAGCTGTTTCATAAATAGGTAAAAATTAATATCCAATGTAGGTATTGTGAAACACCTATTTTAAAAATATGGAATGAATGAAAATGTAAAAAAATCATTCTAAGTAATGATTATTGAACCGATAAATATAAATTAAAGCAATTTGAGTGAGTACAACAGGTAGAATTTACGATTTTATTCGAACGTAAATCCTCATCTAGTCATTGAGGTCAACACGCAACACCAGCAAAAATGTAGGAAAATGAGAAAAGAATTTTGTCCAACCTATAAAGTTGAAACAAAAAAAAACAGAAAAAAATACTTCTACTATGTTTCATGGCTCAAAATTCTTGTTTTGTGACACAGAATTTTCATGAATTTTTTGAAAATTCAAAAAAATGAGGGTTTTTGTTTCCAAAAAGCGAGGTGCGTAAAATCTTTTTGAGAGATCGGCTGGTCTCAAAAATCTAGGAAAAATTTGGAGTACATTTTTCTGTCCGTTGAATCCAAACTCAAAAAAACCGTGGCCCAGAATCTCGAAATCTCGCATGTAAATCGAAATCTCGCATGTATTTTATTTTTGTGCTGATTGGCGGTTTGAATTTTTAACTTTCAGATATGTGATCGTGTCGTTTGTTTTGTAATAATCTGTTATTCTCAGTTTCGGGAATATCGATGACGCTTCGGTCGTGTATTTGTGACTGAGGGTTATGTACAGCATCACGTTTCCGATTATTCTGTAGGTAAGTGAATATTGGTAAGTTTGAGACCTAACTAAGAAGTAACGTGGTCGAAATTACTCTGAGATCCAACTTCCTATGAAGAAGCGAAGAAGTCGACTTCAATTCTTGCACAGATGAGTGAGAATTTAATTTCATAGTTTATAGGAGAGTCCATTGCGCGTTGTGACAGGTGGGTAATTAATTTAAACAAAAAAACAGGTCGAAGAAAATTAAAATGTATACCTGAGAAGGTTGTTCAAGAAAAACGTTTGCGAGTGGAGAATGCTCATGAACATGAAGAACACAGTAATGGATTCAAAATCGTTCATGTTTTTGAAGAAGAAAATAAAACAACTTACGATGAAAGCAGTGTAGAGACTGATCTTCGACAAATCTTGATACATGGTTCATTTCATCAAGGCGACAGATTCCCACAATTCAGTAGAGGAAAGCAGTGCACGGCTAACGCCGCAATATCAATATCCATTGCAATTTTGAATTCTGTTACATCATGGACGTCAAACACTATTGATGCGTTGTCAAATTATGGAAATCAATTGTACATTGATAGCAGAACTAAGCGTAGGGTTGCACATAAAAATGACGACCATGATTCTTACTCGTCTGTATCAGAGTTAATAGCGAGAGTATCTATCCTCTCTATGGAATATTGTTTTTCCTCACTCCAACCTCAAAATCGCACATTCATCGCTTGATTTCGGCACTCGTGAAGAAAAATACAGTCCCTAACGTGTACGGAAAGGCTTTTTGACGAAACTCGTTACAGCACTCGCCTTCGGCTCGTGCCGTAAGCCCTTCGTTTCGTCAAAAAAGCCTTTCCGTACCTGTTAGGAAATGTACTATTACATTCGGTGCGGTAATTTTTGGGCACCCATTCGATGACAATAACGATATTGGTATGCCAAATTTGAAGAATGGGTTACTCCACTTGTTCGATGTGTAACATGTTACGGTATATCTGTATCGGTTGCCAGGTTCTATGACAAATTTTCGGCATTTAATTTTCATTCCAGAGGTCAAGGTGGCAGAGTTGCTTGCAATGGGGCAGCCTGTATTGCGACTTTCAATTCAATCGAATTTCTATGGTCATTGCTTGTCGATAATATTCCTAACATAACGGACATTGCTTGTAATCAATATGACTTGACCCCGGTCACAGTCCAAAGTGATGCTAAAAAGAGAATTAAAAATAAGAATTATTAGAAAATTTCGAATCATCTCAATTCAGTACAAACGAGTGATGAGCAGATAGACTTAGATAATAGTCAGGGTTTGACTGTTTACAGAAAACCTACTCTCTAAATTTCTTGGAGTGAATAATTCACTCCAATAATGGAGTGAGTAGTTAATTCACTTTATTCAGAGTGAATATTCACTCTTTTGGATAGAAACTGTTCACTTTTACGCGAATAGTGAATAATTTCACTCTAATGTAAAGAGTGGTATATTTTTCGCTCCAACTGTGGCTCTACAAAGAGTGAAACCGCGCGCTTTTGTCCGCGCAACTAGTAACCACAGGCAAAGGAGCTTGTACCACGCATGCTTGCCGCATAAACTACGAGAACACGTGTGTTCATTGCACTGAATTTTGATATATCAAGATATCGCGATCTGTATTGCATCTCTTATTATATATTACTTAATTCCACCAGTCTATTGGTGATATACGCGCAGTAAGAGAACAGTGTCATCTACAGTTTTGCCTTATTTGTGAGTATTTATTATAAACTCTACAGTAGCATGGTAAGTAAAATTTGACCACATGGATACGGCTCAAAAGTGAGGTTATATTACAATTTGACCGCGCAAAGTTTCGTAGAGATTTTTGACAAATTTATTATTACTCTGTACAGGTAAAATTTTCAGTATTAATATATAGGTATATATGTATACCGTGAGCGTCAGGTGAACCGGGTCAGTGAAACGACGATGGCGCTAGCTTTCTTGAAATTTATAAGGGGAACTAACTCACATCCCGAAAATATCCCTAGGCCTTTCGAAGCGTAGATGCGGACCGCCATTAAATATGTTAGACAGCTATCGAAATGTTTTTCGAGGTTATGTTTCACAGGTTACGAAGATTTGCAGTAGAATTTTTAGAATTACCAGACACGTGTTTACAATAACTAACGAATAACCAAAACGCTGTAGTTCGCTGATCTATTGTCTTGATCTAAAACATTCATAACATATTTTCACTATTTCGTGTACAACTCTACAATACCCTATAACCCTAAAAACACTTCTGATATCTGTCAACCAAATACAATGGCCGCCTCCACGGACCATGGAGTAAACATATGAAATCGCGACTGAACTAGGGATATTCTTGGTGTATTGGCTCTCCCTTTAAATTTCAAGAAAACTAGCGCCATCGTCGTTTCACTGACCCGGTTCACCAGACGCTCACGGTATATGTTCTGTTTTTAAGTATAGTCTATACTTCCTGTATTTATTTCATTACTAAAATAATATTTTTCTGTTTCACAAATGATGCCTCTTTATAATTTGAAAAAATCTATAATTTCCAAGTTTCATAGATTAGTTGCGTTCAATACATTTAGTTCTGACATTTGGTACTTAATGCAAACAGATTGAATTGGAGGACAAAAACAAACATAAATATTATTGCCCCAACTCAATTGATTTGCCATTAGTATCGAATATCAGAACTGAATGTGTTAAATACAGCTTATGAATGTATCACTCCTTTTTGAGTGAAACAATGAACTCTTCCACCTGGAGTGGAAACATTCACTCCAATGACGATTGAAAATTGAGTTTTTTATGAGTGATTTTTCACTCTAACAAAGTGAGATATCACTCTAGTTTAAAGAGTGAAAATTTCGCTCTTCATAAAAGTGGATATCCACTCCAGTTGGACTGGTGCTGTTTTCACACTAGCTTAGAGTAAGAATCGACTCTTTTAGAGTGTTATTTCAGTCCAAGAAATTTAGAGAGTCAAGAAATAATTTTTATCGAGAATCATTGGCATAATTCAAATGAGCTTAGGTCAGAATGACTAAGTGTGAACAAGTTGGACCAAACCGATGGCCAGAGCCTGACTATTAATAGAAAACCGAGAGAAATAATTCTTAGCGAGAGTTCTGAAATGAAATTGACATTACAGTTGGAAAGTATTCCCGACGTTAAAATGAATTCCGTTAAATGCTGGCAATTTCGTGCACACAGAAGGAGGTACACTTCTAAATCTGATGGGTTTTCTCAGATGTAAGTTCAATACAAAATATTGATGGACATTACCTTGGGTCGATGGATGTGCTATGTAAAATATGCAAGGCAACATTTTGCCGCGGAAAAAGTATCAAATAAGAATCCTTTCAACGATTGTTGTTCTCATGGAGACGTGGCACTTGAAAATATGCCAAGTCCGCGTAATGAATTGCTTTCCTCATTTCAAAATAATCATACAAAATCCAGGTGTTTTTTGATCGAATTCGGTCTCATAATAGTACGGTATCTTTTGCATCATTTAATGCTAACTCGGCGAATTTTGGTTCTCAACATCCCGAACCGTACTGTTTTAAAATCCAAGGTCAGATTTATTATCAGGTAAATACAGCACTATCCTGAAGTAACTGAGAGGCCAAGTTATGGTCAGCTTTTTCTCGTAGATGCAAATGAAGCAAGGGAGCATAGGTTACGTACAAATTCCACACTGGATTATGAATTATTACATATTGTTGCATGGGCGTCGCCAAGGGGGGGCAGGAGGGGGCAGCCGCCTCCCCCTAAATACTGGAAAATTTTTGATCTAATGCAAAGTAATTTATTGCCCGATTTATAATTCCTGCGCGATGCGATCTGAAACCCACACATATGCCATATCATTGAGAATCTAGACGATTTTAATAATAAAGTAGTCGAACATTTCACAAGAAACCCAAGAAGATTATGTTTTTATTGAAATATTTGTTTTTCTTGTAGTAAACGATTTAAACTTTATCAACTTACGTAATTCGAATTTTCATTTTTTTCTTCTCCATATCACTTGAATAGACAAATCTAAGCCAAAGTTTTAAACAAATTTAAAATTCACGCTACCATCACAATCGAACCCGTTGGATCAAAAAATTCGAAAAAAATCACAGATACTTCTATTATCGTACACAAGATTTTCTCAAAGTTTGAAAAAAAATCTGAGACCGTGGAGTCCATACCCATGTCAGTATTCGAAAGAACCAGCCATACATTGGGAACCGTAGAACTTGGATACGCTCTCTGGCGAATAAATTAGAAACTACTGCGAGGTCAAAATATTAAGCTCCGCCCCTGCTAAGGGTCCCAATATGCAGTCCGCTCTGCCAATAGTGCCGGTGATGGGCGGGTAGGGGAATAGTTTTCCGAGAAAAGTAGTACCCCCACCCTCGCCGTGACTCGACGATGAAAAAATTCGAATCACTCTCCTTCAATAGTGCCAAACGCCAGCTCATGTGTATTATCTGCATCAACATATAACCTTACCGAATTGTTTCAAATATTTTGTTATTTTAATCAGTTTACATACATACTAAGCATGTGTAAGTCATGATCAACACATTACTCAAAAAAATTATCATTTCAGTGCAAAAATTATCGTATTGGGATCCTTAGTCGGGGCGTGGCCTAATTTCTCGCCACCTGGTGAGAGAATCACAGAACTACTCCCGGTTGGTCGCTCAACACCTGATCGTATCATATTCCCTGGTTAGAATGAAGTTTACCTGCCGATTTTCCATTTAGAAGCAATCTATGTAGAGAAAATAATTGTTTAAGTATGAAAATTAGTGTTCAAGAGATTTGTGCGTTTGCTACTACTACGCCAAGTAGTAAATCTTTCATCGGAGGTGAAAATTTGATAAATAATGGACACATTATTAGCTGTGGCAAAGCATCGAGCAATCCCAGCACTAACGACGTTATTGAAATTATTTCATTTTGCCTTCAAACGTCACAATTAAGAAGTGATCCCCACGAGATAAATGGGAAATTTTCGACTGAAGGCCGAATTATTGAAATGCGGTGCACGTGTAAAGCGGGGTTAGGAGGTGCATGTAAACATATTGTGGCGGTTCTTCTGTACTGTAACCGGTAAGTGTGAATTGTAGACTTATAACAAAAGTTAATTATTTTTACTGTCATTTTTGACGTTTATAAATGAATTTTCACCAGACACGATTTTGAGATGCTACAAGTTATTACGTGTACTGATAAAAAATGCGTTTGGAGTGAGCCGCATAAATCAGCTTTGGAGAAGTACGAAGTTCAACCTTTAGACCAGCACCCTTGTTTTTTAGAAAAAAAAAACAAGTACTCTGAGAGGAAAAAGAATGAAAAAAAAAAACAAAAGGAACTAATAGCACCCAGTGGGAAGATCAAGACGAATTATTCCGCGACATAATGCACCAGTCTACACCGTCATCAGCTTTAACAAAACACCTGTAAATAATATACATTTCAAGCTATTTTGCGAATAATGACGTCGTTTTTCTGATAATGACAAAAACACAGGTCCAAAGCAGCTGTTCTCTTTGGCTTGTGAAAGATTAATCAAATTTATGTAAATAAGACATCAATTTGTACACAATTTTTTCGTAAATCAATTTGAAAATATACTAAAAGTTTTACTCTGCTTACACAAAAAATGCCACATCATTTTGGATTCGAAAAATGATTATTTTAAGGGCCTAAATATTTTTCTAAGACTCGGATATTCGACAGAGTTATTGATTGGTCACCATTTATACAATTTGAAATACTAATTTAGTGTTTTCTTTCGGACATTCAGGATTGGGAGACATGAGCCTATACAGGAGTGTAAAAATAATTCAGTTGCGATTAATCCCGACACAGATATTGCTATTTTTAATAATCAAAGAACTTCAGAGCTTCTCCATAGTTTGAGAGACTACGCTGTTACACCGATGCAAGAATGCTGTACAAGAGTACTTACTCGATTAACACGAGATGTTCATGCTATTTGCACAGAGACGACTGAACTTTATTCAGTCTGGAAAAATGAGAGACAACTTCGAATCACCGGTTCTGATGCGCATTCATTATTTACTTATCGAAACAATAAGCAGCCTGATTGGAAGAAAAAGTCTTTGAATTACTTCTATCCGAAAGAATTCAGTAATTGTTACACTAAACACGGTTTAGATAATGAGCCACTAGCACGCGAAGCCTATGAAAAGTCGGCGTCTGTGAAAGTAGTGGAATGTGGACATATTGTGTCTGAAGATAATCCATGGTTAGGATACTCACCTGATGGAATAGTGTTTGAAAATGATAAGCCATCAAAATTGATTGAAATAAAATGCCCGTACGAAGGTCGAAAAAAACCCATGAGCGAGGTTATCAAATCAATTAAATGGTTAACAGCAAAAGATAATCAAAGAGGCTTGAAGAGACGTCATTTATACTATACACAAGTACAAATAGGAATGGCGGTGTTAAATTTAACATCCACTGATTTCATCATTTACACTCCATTCGATAAGAATTTACTGGTACTTACTGTCGATTTTGATGAAGGATATGCAAGAGACTTGCTGCAGTCTTTGAAAACTATCTACTTTAGTCATATGGTACATAATATATGTGAAACAGAAGCTACAAATGAGCAAGATAAATCTGAAACTTAAGTTTAAGTATTTTTTATACATTCGTGTACCTGTGGATAAAAACTCTTTTATTTATTGCCATGCAATCGTTCAAATTTTCTATAATAAACGTTGATCAAACGTTCATATCGCCGTATATTTTTTTATTTCTCTCCTTGACTAAAATCTAACGTCTCCGAGAATCGGTGTACTTAAGTTTACAACAGCACATTTAATATTAAAAATTTCTTCGACCTTAGAGAGAAGACATACAGGCATTTTGGTACTCAAAACTTCAAAAGCTTTCAATCTTTGATTGCTCCGTTCGATATGAACTCTAGCTCTAGCAATAAAACGACTTGAAATTGCTTCAGACTTCGAAAGCTGCTTTTTGCTTCTAAGAAACGAAGGCCTGATAAGTTTAACGTCATATTTTTTGCATAGATCGTCAACAGTAAATTCTCTATCAGCCATGATTGCATCCTTTTTTTCCAATTTCTTTATTATTTCACTCTGCTCGAAAATCGCATTGTCAGATGCACGTCCACCGTAAGGTTTACTGACGAATGAAATTAATCCACCCGGTGTTACACCAGTCAAGAACTTAACGGTGTACGTGCTTTTGTAGTGAGAATAAGTTACAATCTGGCAACATAAACTTTTCGATCGTTGAATTGGGATTTCGGTACAATCAATAATTACTCTAACGTCTTCAAATCCAGTAAAGCATTGCGGTATATTCTTCAGAACGTTAGCTTTTGTTGGCCAGAAAATTGCAGGTTTTAAACAAATATTCAAAATATCTAACATTTCAAATATCCTGTCCTTACAAGTTTCAGGCGTACAACAATGAAACAGAAATGCCAACAAACAATAAGACATATTTTGCTTTAGTCTCATGAAAGTCATTGCAATTGCTTCTCGTAAACTGAGCTTTGTGTATGAATCCTGTGGCTTTACGATTCTGACTAATCTTTCAATTGTATTGAGTCTTTGAAAACTTTGGATACCGGTGAGTGTACTCAGTTCGCTATCGCAACTTATCAGAGCCGAAAATTTTGTAGTGATATAATCACTTTGAACTTGTACACCTACGTCTACTAATTTCTTTACATAATTGCTCGTAACACTCTCATCCTGAATCGGTTCAGCAAGGAGTTCTGCCATCGATTCATTCTCCTCCGTAGCTAAGGAATCTGTATTCTGCGATTCAACAACTTTCTCTTGTGCTTCTTTGACGCTGACTGTCTCAGAGAAGTGCTCAGAAGCATTACTGGTTCCCTTAGACGTATCACTAATTACGTCGATTTTATTTTGTGTCCATTTAACTAGTGATTTGCAATATCCTTTTTCTTTGATTTTAAATTGGGATCTTCATTTATTGATCCAACTGGCAGGTTGAGTGATGGAACACTTGATTTTTTGAGGTGACATACTTTATTTCCCCCTTGAACATAAAAATTGCATATTACTTAGCGTAATGAACATTGTAATTATTTATTCCAATAATATATTCAAATGATAGAGGTAATGTGTCACTCACTTGATGGTATAAAATCCTCGTGTGTAAAATGCAGGGAGCATACCCTCATTGATGGAGTGACTTTTTTTCCCATTTTTAGAGCTCTAATCCATGCTGCTCGTCTATCAATTTCTTCTTCGTTGCCAAATTTGTTTGTAATTTTTACACTTTGTTTCTCCGAAGGAAAATGAAAGAATCGCCTATCGTCGTCACGGCACGCTTTGCTTGTGCAATTATAGACACAGCAGTATATTTTACTTTTGTTTTTCCGTGAAGGAAATTCCATTTTTAATGAGATTGATAAGTAATTTCACGTCTATAATACCGGTTACCGTGTATTTGACAGCCACATGGCATGAGAGCGACCTACCCGCAGTAGTTCATCGTTTGGCCACCAGATAACGTATCTACCTACTCAGTTTCCCAATAAAATAGATCGATATGCATTTCACAATGCGCCTAGCGCGCAGAACTATTGAAAGAGTCGTTATCAAATTTACACTTCAAGAGAACTTGGCCACAGGTGGGGGAAACGTTCGAGCACAAAATGGGGGAAGCGGCACTATTGGCAGAGCGGACTGTAACTTGGCGCGTCATATCTGAAGACTCTTAGTGGAAGAGACCCTGGTCGATGAGATGCGCTCGCGTAGAGCCGTTACAGCAGAGATAGTCTATGGATAAGAAA
The DNA here is from genome assembly GCA_963924015.1 of Macrophya annulata. Lineage (NCBI taxonomy): Eukaryota > Metazoa > Arthropoda > Insecta > Hymenoptera > Tenthredinidae > Macrophya > Macrophya annulata. Next base: position 17,217,211 of record OZ001260.1, read on the forward strand.
GGGACTATCGGTGCTGTGCTCCTTGTTATGAAAGATCTGAGAGAAGATCATCGTTCTTAGAATTCAGAAGAAGCCTGCAGAACTACGGCGTCTCTCCCATCAATTTTGAAAGAATATTATTAATTCGGTTTATTCATTATCTTTCTGGGTTCTTTGTTTGAAACTCATTTAATATGAGACCTACACGAAGAATCGGTGTCAGGTCTAATCTACCGCCCGGACCTCTGTCTTCAGAAGTGGGATTCCCTGAATCAAGATCACGACCAAGATCGCGATCACGACAACCGATACCACAGAAAGAACCTCAACAGTCAACATCGCGTGTGCAAGACATTCCACCGAATGCAAATACACAAAATAGATGGGAGAACTTATTAGATATTCAGAATCGTAGTATGATGGAAATGGTGCAAGCTATCCGAAGACCTGAAAATTTATCGACAACCGGATGCGTCCCACTCCAGCAAGGAAACCGCGTCAAAAAGCTTGTGAAAACGAATAATTCATAAAATCATTTACGATGAAACCGTACTTGCGATAGATTTTTTCCGCTACGGACCTGATGTGACGTCTGTACGTAACACAACGAGAAGGTTCTTGATGATTAGCGTTAGTTAATAGGGATTCGCTTCCGCTTTACGTGCTGGCGCACAACTAGGGATAGTGACGGGCAGGTGACTGAATGATTGAATGTGAAGCTATGTATAATACTTGGTTTATTTATAACAATAATAGGAGTTGAGTGGATGAGTTGTAACGAGGAGTGAAAGTGTAACGTTGAGGGTGAGTGATTGAGAGGTTGATGAAAAGTATTGAGATTGGTGATTTAGAGTAAGGATGGGTTTTAAGGAAGAGCGAAGTTATTAGGTAGATGTTTGCCAGAGAAGTGTTGTGTTGAGTAATTAGGAGTGCAATGTATTGGGTGATTGTTGACCGAGAAGTGAAGAGGTGAATAATAAGAGGAATAAGGTAAACTAGGGATTTAGGTAAGGTGGGAGGCCACGTGTAGCTGAGGATGCATCAGACCACCGGATGCATACTCAGCGGATTATCCAGTAACGTGGAGGCTAGAGAAAATTATAGATAGGGTGACAGGAAGTGGGTGATAGATGAGGAAGGTGAAGTCTGGACGTAACACTGAATTGCATTTGTTTTTGTTTTTTTTTTTTTTTTGGAAAATTTTGAACCTCGCCACTTTCGGCTGATGACACCCGTATCCGCGATGACCACTTCGCAGATTAACATTAATAACTACCATAATTGTTAACATTTTGAGATTTTGCAAAAGGCGTTGTACGCATCAGATATCAAGAATAACATTAGTATTATTTGAAATTTTTTATAGTATTATCAACCGAATGGCGACTAGTTGAAGTTGAGCCACGGATACAAATACGTCAAAAGTATGTTTTGTCACATATATGTATATACAGCGATGTCCCTGATTGGAAGATTTAAAAAAAAAATTTGCAATTTATACTTAGACGTGGCAGACTCTACAGATTTAGAAACTGTATGACACGATGTTCTACCATTCTTTCAAGAGCTATCAGATTTCAAACCCACGCGCCCCGATAGTAGTCTATTCAGTACTTGTCAAATTTTGTCTCAAGTAACTATTAATGATAATTGTTTAGAAATCATATTTCACGTAGTACCTGATACTTATCTCAGTAATGATATTTTAATGGGTCATGAAATCTTGAAAGAATGTTATTCTATAAAGCTAACATCCAAAAGTATAATATTAAACAGAAAAGTCACAGTAGATATTTGTGATGTGGAACTACAATTACAGCCTGGAAAATCTAAATACTGATATCTCTACAGTGAAAAAAGAGATTCTCAATTCTCTTTTGAGAGAATTCTCTTCTTTTGTAGAAGGCATACCTAATAGTAATTTAAATACTGGACAGTTGGAAATTCATCTTATTGATCCCAATCGTACTGTTTAGAGACGACCGTACAGACTTAGTCCTGCTGAACGTCAAGTAGTTCGGAATAAAATTCATGAGTTAATTACTGCAGGTACAATTAGACCTAGTTGTTCTCCCTTTGCAAGTCCGATACTTTTAGTTAAAAAAAAAGATGGTTCCGATCGAATGTGTGTAGACTACCGTGACCTGAACAATAATACAGATCCTGACAGGTACCCTTTACGTCTTATTGCTGACCAAATTGAGAGGTTAGGTGGTGCGCATTATTTTTCATCTTTAGACATGGCTAGTGGTTTTCACCAAATTCCAGTTCATTCAGATTCCATCGAACGTACCGCTTTTGTTACGCCAGATCGGCGGTATGAATATCTTTCTATGCCATTTGGATTACGAAATGCACCTTCTGTGTTCCAGCGTGCCATAAACAAAGTTCTCGATGATCTAGTACATACTTATGCAATTTGCTATATAGATGATGTATTGATTCCGTCACGTTCTGTTGTTGAGGGCATTGATAAATTAACAGTTGTTTTAGATGCATTAAAAAAAGCTGGATTATCGATGAATGTAAAAGTGTTCGTTTTTGAAAAACAAAGTAGAATATCTTGGATATGAAGTTTCTTCCGGAGAAATTAGACTTAATCCTCGCAAAATCAAAGCTTTAACCGGTCTACCGCCTCCTGAGACGGTAACACAGCTTAGACAATTTATTGGTTCAGCTTCTTATTTTCGACAGTTCATTCCAAAATTTTCACGAATCATTGCTCCATTACATAAATTAACTTCTGGTAAAAGGAAATATTGTTTGGGGGCTGATTGCAGCCCCCAAACATCTCTGCATATTGATGAAGAGATTCGTCAACGTATAATACTGCATTTAACTACTACTCCTATTTTGATGATTTTTGATCCTACCTAACCGATTGAATTGCATACGGATGCTAGTGCGATTGACTATGATGCAATTTTTATTCAGAATGTCAGTAGTGAATTGCATGTGATCGCTTATTACAGTAAAAATACAACTATAGTTGAATCGCGATACCACTCTTATGGTTAGAAACTCTGGCTGTTGTTAATTCTATCAAACATTTCCGACATTTTCTTCAAGGTAGAACCTTTAAAGTTGTCACTGATTGTAATTCTTTCAAAGCTTCTCGTGTAAAAGTAAACTTGACACCTAGAGTTCATAGGTGGTGGGCTTTTCTTCAATCTTTTGATTTTGACATTGTCTTTCGAGATGGAAAACATGTCTCATGCAGATTTCTTTTCTCGAAATCCAGTATCCATTACATGAATGAACATTTTGTCAAATCGATTCCTCAATAGTGTATTAATTCAACAGAAATGTCTGACAATTGGTTACTTGCGGAACAGCAGAAAGATTCTGAAATAACTGATATTATTTCAAAGTTCGCTAATAATCAACTTAAAGATAATATTTTGTGTGTGAAAGAACATCGTTAAAGAATACGTCTCTGTCATAATTGATGCCTTTACAGAATTTGTTTTTCTTAAACGTTCTCTACATATTGACGCATTAAGTGCTATTGTGGCTCTAAAATATTTAGTTTCCTTGTTTAGAGCACCAGTTCTTATAGGTGACCAAGATCGATGTTTTGCGAATAAAGGTTTTCGTGAGTTTTGCAATACTCATAATATGAATTTGCATTTAATAGCTACAGGCACTAGTAGGGGTAACGGTCGAGTAGAGCGCATTATAGGTACTCTAAAACATATGCTTACTTCTGCAGAAACTGACAGTCGTCGTTCATGGCAAGAAGCTTTGAATGATATTCAATTAGCGATCAATTGTATTCAAAATGGGGTGACGAGGGCTAGTCCTTTAGAATTAATGATTGGGAGAGTCGCAGAACCTTTGAGTTTGATTTCTATTGATGGAGAAGAACGAGAGGTGAATTTGTCTATGATCAGAGAACATGCGGCTAACCTAATTGATAACAGTGCTCGGTTGGAAAAGGTTAGGTTTGACAAAAACAAAGCTACCGTTGTAAAATTTTCTGTTGGCGACTTTGTTTTAATTCAAAATCACGAACGAAATCAGACGAAATTGGATCCCAAATTCAAAGGCCTTTTTAAAATTATTGAAGTATTATTGGTGATAGGTATCTTTTAAAAACTTCGAATTGTATTCGAAACTACAAATATATATACGATCGTCTACGAGCAATTCCTGAATGTTCTGTTCCCGTAGAATTGGATGTCACTAGTGATGACGTTTCCGAAGTGTCAGAGGATGCCCTAGTCGGCGGTTCTGAGTAAATGTATTGAGTGGACATTGAATTTTAATTGAGGTGAATTTTGGAATTGGCAGAACTGAGTGTCGAAGAGTTTATCGTGGTGTAACTCCAAGACAAGAGGAGAGGTTACTGAGATGTAACTCTGATTTGGTACACACTTATCATGCTCAATAGTTGAAAGTCATGAAAACCCTAACCCACTTTGTGGACGGGGATGGTGCAATGTAACGGCTGATGGTGTGATGGTTGTTGTTGTTGGACTGGAGAAATCACATCGATGACCGGGTCCTGTAACAGTGGTGACGTGAGTCGTATTGACGATTGGTGATTGCTTTGGTAGCAAGTCACATTTGGGAATGTAGTTCTGCCAAAGAGAGAGTCAGTGTACTCTGTGATGTTGGTATTCACTCGAGAAAAGTTATGAGAACTGTATTCTATTGTGCAGTTTATTGACGAGATTGATATGGGAACGGAGCATTGATGTCTTTTTATCATTTCATAAATCTGAGGTCAGACAGGCGAACGATTTGAAATACTTTTGAATTCATTTGTTCAACAGATTAACTTATGCACACGAGGACGTGTGACCAGTCAGTCTGGCCGAGTCGGCGCGTCATATCTGAACACCCTTGGTGGAAGAGACGGGGCGATCCTGGTCGATGGAATGCGCTCGCGTAGAGCCGTTGCAGCAGAAATTGTCGGTTGATAAGAAAGGACTATCGTTGCTGGGCTCCTTGTTTTGAAAGAGCTGAGAGAAGATCATTGATCTTAGAATTGAGAAGAAGCCTGCGGAACTACGACGTCTCTTCCATCAATTTTAAAAGAATATTATCAATTCAGTTTTTTCATTATTTATCTGGTTACTTTGAGTTCTGTTAAACACATAATTTGAGTTCTATAAAGTTCTTTAAAGGTTCATTTAATATGAGACCTACACGAAGAATCGGTGTCAGGTCTAATCTACCGCCCAGACCTCCGTCTATATATAAATATAGGTTTAGATTCAAGTATAATTTATCACGTGTCATGAGTGCGAGATATCCCACCCCGCGCTACAGCTATATTGTACGGCAGCGTCGTGGGCCTCAGCACGTTCCGAATTCATTCAGTGTTGGACATCGTACGGTAGTGGTGTGGGTTGTGAAATAGTGGTGAGTAGCAGATTTATTCACAAATTGCAAATATACCGTACAATAAAACGTTTTACGGGCTTGGCCAATAGTTAGGCACTATGTATGTAAGATGGTCGTGCGTGCAGGATCTCAACTGCTATATTTCTTTTATTACGCTACAGGTGTAGTGAAGAAACTTATTGTACGTCTTTGTGTTTTTTTTTTTTCGACATCATTTCGTTATTTAGAAATTTGTCAAAACTCATAGTATTATACATTCTTTTCCGGATAGCGTAAAAAAAGAGTGATAAATGAGATGCCACTGAAAATAATAGTAATAATAATAATAAACCAATATCAATCAAAGTATCACTTTGATCCCGATATTAAATCGCTTCTTGGATACTCATAGAACACAGCGTAATCAAATTTGTTCGGAATTCGAGTCCCTCTTTTCGAAATATTCCGAATTTCGAAGAAAATGCAATAATTTAAACAGCTGTAACAAAGAAAATATTGATCGCATGAAAAAAAGTCAAGGATCTAAAAATGTTTGTTTAGCGACATAGTTCCGGAAAAAATATTTAAAAAAAAAACAATTTTTTTGTTCAAATACAAAAATGTGTATACGATTAAACAACCGACTCGTTGACTGAATTATGTATATTCAGTCAACGACCGACTTTTCTGAACAGTGCTTCATATATTCACAGTAAATAGATTTTTCCGAATAATTTCCATAAAAGTTACCTCGGGGACATCGCAGTGCATACATAAGCGCAGCTGGCGCACCGATTCTTGGTAACGCCTATTTTTCGCAAAATTATGAGACTTTGTATTATGATCACTTTTTACGATGAAGGCTGACAGATTTAGAGTTATTTTTGATAATTTCAAACTATGTCATTGATTTTGTAGAATCATCAGAATCATCTGTAATCCGGGAAAACCCCAGGAAGTGCTAGCAACCTTCGAAAGATTTTTCGGTGGTATTTACGTCGACGAATCGTATTATCAGTGTGATTTGCTCTACATGACCCACGTATGGAGTGCAATCCAAAACTATGGCATAATATTTTGCCTTTTTCACTTTTTCTAAAATAATACTTTATATTATCTGCCAGTAGATCTATAATTTCATTCTCAGTTATATTGCCCAAATACGTGGGAAGATGCTGACTCTGTCTGTTTTGTGTGCGTCTAACATGCTCAGATATCACTGGGTCAAATTTAGATAGCATTTCGATGATTTTGAGGAAATTCTCATTATTACGTTCGAACAACTGGTTTGATGATCCACGGAATGCTAAATTCTGCTGTGATAAGAATCTCACCACATGTAGGATTCGTTCAATAACGCAAAACCAATGACGTTTCTCTGCTTCAAATATTTGTTGCTCTCGTTTATCTATGGTTTGGCCAGTTTTCAAAGAGATCGAAAGATCGGACCATTTCTTGAAATTGGTTATATGGTATAAACTTTTTTCATGTCGTGACAAATGACGAGACGCATGGCTCCAATCTGAAAACCCATCTTTCACCATGGGAATATCTTAGTTACTGAAGACTTTACAACAAAAACAAAAGATAGCATTTCGCGAAACCGAATAAAGTAACCGGCTTCTTCCGCATATTTCGCCATTTGGTAAGGTGCGTGTGTAATTCTTCAGTTCCAAATTCTTCAGCCTCTCCTTTCTTGCTTGTTTTCTGTCTTACTTCCGCTCCAGACTCCTTTTTGTTGATGTTTTTCGATCGCTAATTTTTCATCCACCCTGTAATAAATGAGACACGTAGGTTGGTTTTAATAAAGTGGTTTATTCATCTACTCAATACATTAAGACCAGTACAATTGGGTGTTTACACCTAACCGACTCGTATCGCTCTTTCTTACAGAAGTAATCCTTCCCGGTCGAGGGCAGCACCTATTGATCTCGCATTAACGAGATATTACACACCCCTTTCAATATTTCTACATTTTCTTCAATTAGTCCCTTTGCTGAGTTGTCCGTAAGAAGAAACTTTTTTATGGCTCCACTGTCTTTCTTTAGCGCTAATTCATGAACTGATTTGCGTTTTCTGTATTGGGCTCCAGACAAGCGTTTGGTTGTTCTGTCAGACATCATCTACGATTTCTACGAAAAATTACCATCTATTATCGGTATTACATCTAGTACCTAAATCCAGAAAGTGCACAGTAATATCTTTCTTAGAATTAACACATCACAGATGAACCGCAAAAAATTTGAACCTACTAAAAATATTAACCTACCATAAAAATTGTATGCACATGACACGCGTTAGACAATAACAAATAATTTTACCTTCAGACTGGTGTCCACTATGACGTATTATCAATCTATATATGACACTCGGCACTATCTATGTTTATGTATACGTAGGTATACCCGCTACCCGCAACCTGATTTTCGGAAATATAATACTGAAAATGAGAATCCCCACGATTCATAACTTTATCGTCTTTATGTCGTCGTACAATATCTTTTAAACCAATCGTGCGATCTTGATGAGTCTTACGGCGATTGAAAGGGCTATCCAAGAGCTAAGTCTGATCAAGTTTTGAGACTAGTCGCACGAACAGTGTAGGAGTTATGCGCTAAAAACATGAAAAAAAAAAATTGTTTTTCAATATTTATTTCTCAAATAACTTTGAAACTACTCGACCGATCGACTCCAAAATCTAATCAGCTGTAACTAGGAGTCGATCATACCTCTGGATCAAGGATCTTGTCTCCACATTTGTGGGTGTTTTCTGGTGTCAAAATATGAATTACCTGCTATATAACTCTCGTGATTGGGTTTTCGTTCTTTCAATTTGCACAATGTACTGTACCGATGAGTATTAAATGAGTCTAGCCAATTGTTCCAGAATAATTCATTGAGGCTTAGCATTATGAGATTCCACATCAGAGTTGATATTTGTACATACATTGAATAATGTATTGTACGCCAGATTCTCGAAACTTGTCATCCTAGGTATAAAATCATTATATTTTTTGTCTATTGATATATTATTATTCGTCTGAAATAATAACCATAATATTGTGATGAAATTGAGATTTCGTGGCGATGCACAGGACATCGTATGCTGCCAGTAAGATTATTGGGACTGACAATATCTTCAACATTTTTGAGTGATAAAAGATTTTCAAATTCATCAAACGAATGCTGTGTGATGCATGAAACACAGGGAACAATATGTCAATGTACACAAAATGCAATGATTTTATACCTAGGATGATTAGTTTTGAGAATCTGGTGTACAATAACTACATTATTCAATGTACAAATATGCACTCTTATGTAGAATCTCATAACGCCAAACCTTAATGAATTATTTCAGGGTAATTAGCCAGACTCATTTGATGCTCATCGGTACAGTGTATTATGTAAATTGAAAGAACGAAAACTCAATTACGAGAGTGATATAGCAGGAAATTCATATTTTGGTACCAGAAAACACCCCCAAATGTGGAGACAAGATCCTTGATCCGGAGGTGCGACCGACTCCTAGTAAGTCTTGATAAACCCTTTCGATCGCCATAAGAACCATTCCAATCGGTCGATTCGTTCTAAAGATATCGTATCGACGAAAATTTGTTTGCACCAAACTTTACTTCCTAGGACCCCAAAAGGTCGAGATCTGATGAAGACTCGATTTTCGAAAAACGGACCGAAACCAATAACTTCCCTTCTTTGTGAAAATTTTCGATTTTCATTGCGTGAAGTTAAATAGTTACATTATACTAATATTACATAAAAATTCTTTGTTTTTCTCTATCAAATTATAAAGCAATACAATTTCTTATGAAAAACTACGAAAAGTACTCAATGTCGTACAAATTCGTGAAAAAGTTTTTGCCAGTGTATTGTATGTAAAATAATTGATGATGAAATCATAGATTTCGGAGCGTAAATCAATCCACCCACTCGCCTATAATTAAGTTTTAATAGTTTGAGCATCTTTAAAACTACCGTAGACGAATTGCATGAGCAAATCATTAAAAAATTATCTATATTTTGTATTTGAAAGCATTATTCTAATTTGAATATTATTTCATTCGACTGACAATCGAACTTTATCAAAGAACAAATACAAACTCGACATGACTCGATGCTTGGGGATAAACAATTCTCAAAAGTAGCGTCATTAAACACGTCAAAGCTACAGCGAGAAGGTATCTATATTCAATTATAAATTTGATAATGCATTTATCAATCATTTGTCAATAATTTATTTACAACAATTATCTCGGGTAATTTTCATCATGTTCGAACCTTCTGCAACAAATTATGAGAGAGCTGCAGCTTATTTCACGGTAGGCTGGACGAATCAGCGCATTTTTGGTAATTACAATTGATTTATAAAATCTATGACGCATTCAAGTCATATTTTGATTTTCACGATCTCAACAGTTTTGAGTGACCTTATTTCGTGTAACATGTTATACTAAAAATACCAGATACTTGTGTTTTTGATTTTTGGATTCAAATTGGTTTCAAATATTTTGGTACTCTGTATAAAGCTTGTAAGATTTATACACTCAGAAAAAAGTTTTGTGGAAACAACAAAATGTTTTATTATACGGTCAAACAAATTCTTTTGTTCAGTCAAGAAAAAATTTGTTCTGCTAACAAGAAATTTTGTTGATACTACTAAATTATTTTGGAATTTAGTAGTATCAACAAAAATTTTCGTTAGCCCAACAAATTTTTTGTTGACTGAACAAAAAAATTTGTTTGACCGTATAATAACAAAACATTTTGTTGTTTCAACAAATTTTTTTTCTGAGTGTGATTGTTTTTTTATTTGTTTTATTTCAATTCAATACGAGGTGTAACAGAACTCGAGACGAGCATTTTATAAGGTCAATTTTGGTCATGGGATTGAAATTTCATTTGTCGATTCTTCCCAAAATACCTTGATTTCGTGCATTGATTAATTGAATAATAGCTAATAAGACGCGTCCTATGAACGGGCGCCTGTCGGTGTTGCGCGTATACCCTTGGCTTCACGATTCCAGCGCTCGTTTACATTTCAAATGTTTTAGGCTGAGATCGGATTGTGGCCTGTGTCACGGAGCTGATGGACTCGTAAGCATACAAGCAGGCGCGCCACACCGATAGGTGCCCGTTCATAGAACGAGTACTCCTATTAGCTATATTATTCAATTAATCGATACACGAAATCAAGGCATTTTGTGGAAAATCGGCAAAGGAAATTTCGATTCGATTTTTGACCGAGGATAACCCTGTAAAATGCTCGTCTCGAGTTCTCTTACACCGTGCATATCGAGGGGAATTCACTCCGCAAAAAGGTGTCAAAATGATTGAAAGAATTCAAATAACTGCAAATGATTGCAAGATTTCAAATAACTGCAAATGATTGCAAATGATTTTAATAGTATTCCGGTATTTGCAGTTTGGACTAATTTTAATAACAGCTCATAGTTTGGAGTGATTTCGAACAATTTCAAATAAATGTTGCATGATTGCATATGATTTCAAAATGATTTTTCGAATATTGCAGATGATTGCAATGATTTCAGATGATTTCAGTTTGACTACCTTTGATTTCGGAGATCATATCATGCGAATAAATACTCGTAAAATTCAATGATTGCAATGATTTCAAATGATTACGGAAATGATTGCATCTGAAGGTGTTCAATGATTTCCTCTGGTAAATAGCCCCTCGGTGTACACCTTGAAATCTATTTATCATAACATAAAAATCATCATTGTAAAATTGTTATAATCATTCAATAATTTTAGTTCGAAAAACCATGAAAAAAAATCAATAAATCATATAACATTTACAATGACTATTTTACGAGCTACTTTACTCGCTTATCTAAAAAAAAAAAGATAATTCTTTCAACCCTCCGTCAGCAAGCTGTAATCTTGCTACCTCGGTCAGCCAACTGGGTCTTTCAACATTTTCAAGCTGTAAAAGCGGTATAAAAAATCTGGAAAAGATCTAGTATACTCTCGAAGGCCTCAAGAACCTATTTTTACCATTATATTAGTCGGATTCTTCTTTTGGTTTTTTATACGAGTCAAAATTGAAGTAAAATTGAAGTAAAACTGAAATTCCGATTGTGCCCTAAAATACCCAGATTGCTTATGGAGGGTTAAATATCAAAAATGATTAATACGTGCTCTCGGAGTCTAAATTTCTTTTGGTTTCTTGTTATGTGATTTTTTGCTTTCGAAAGTAGACTAGCATTAAAAATTAATGTTTTTCAAAACAATTAATTATTATTATGATACATATATTAATATTTGTACATATATATTGATGATTAATTTATTCAAATTAAAGTGTTTGTTCAACAATTTCGACTTACTGTTATGAACTAAAACAGGAATAACTCATTAAAATAAATTCTTACACTCGCAATCATGTATTGTGAACTACGTCACTTTATGCTTGATTGAATAATTATTTGATAAAACATCAGTTTATGGAATCAAAAATTTCGAAAGATTGTTTATATACCGTGTGTTTGTGAATAGGCGCGACAGTATGTCCAGTAGCGGATGTACAGTCACCCACCGCGTGGGTAACGACGTAACGCGAATTTATCAGCATGGTTCACCGCTAGACTATTATGTATGGTATAGTAGATCACAGTTTAGTTTCGATCCACGTGATCATAAGCTGCGGAGTTCAATACTTCAATGGCGCGCGTCGCCGTACTTTTCGCTATAGTACGACAAATGTTTGATATTGCTATTGAAAACAGTTCTTACACCTACGAAATGTTCTTCGTGCGCCGAATTCTCGGTAGACAGTGGATCGCAGCGGACTGGCGTTTCGACGGAAGAGTAAGTAAAATTATTTTTCATAAATACAAGTGCATCTGTAAGAACATAACCTAAAAACCGCATCAAGTGTCATGCAATAATTCACATCTAAATGAAACAGTTGCACTTCTTACTGGTTCATTTGATACTTCGCATCGTTCAAGGTTTGTATCATCGAAAATTATTTCAGCGATCGTGCAGCAGCCTGGGATATCCCTGAAGCTGCTGTTACCAGCCTGATAGAGGTGCGCACGTGTTCAACTTTGGTGCAGGGGTTGATCATCGAAGAGACTGTTGGAACAAGGTTGAAAGCCAAACATCTTGGCAAAGTATAGCGAAGCTATGTGCAACGAAGTTTTCCACAAGGATTTTCCATTTCGAATAACTGGAATGAAGTGAACTGATCTGTATGCCATCTAAAACTTCAACCTACGCATTCATAGTACATACATCTGCACCGCTGGAACTACCTGTTGTTATTCAATGTGGGTTGCTTATTGCACTTCAACAGTGATATAGTCTGTGTTATCTTTTTCATACCAAGTGATACGATAAGCCCTATACAATTCTTCTCATTGCTTAAGGTGTGTTATATTCCTACATTCAATATCAGATCACCTAACCATCCATCTCCCACTTCCAGAAAAGGTACTGTCTTCGTCATCCTCCTCCCGTACAGTATAGTAATGAAACCATGAAATGGAGCTAGTTCAGTCTGAAAAAACTGATCATAATTTTAAGATTATCTAATACACTGTGTACTAACTCTGTATAAAGAAATTCTTGTCTGCGCTTTACAAATATATTACATCAAAGTAATTAACTGTGGTGGTCTAAGTTCTTATTCGGCTCCCAATATTTCCACAGAATATCGTTTTATAACTGCTCTTAGTAGATATAACATTTCAGACGTAACATTTTCTACAAGTTGTATTATAAGGTTGATATAGTAAAACATTAATTTCTCCAAGTTTATTTATTTGTAACAATAACTAAATGTAACATCCAATTACAGAGCTCATCTCTTTGTAATATTATGAAATCACAAACATGCCTATTAATAGCACATTAGAATATGTAATAACTGAATTAACAACAACACATAAGACGCACAATAATAATAATTAAAGTAATAATAAATAAACACACGATAAAAAATACACACACGATAAAAAATACACAAAACACACGCATTAATGTTAATAAAAGTAATAATAAATGAACACACAACACGCTATAATAATAAAAGTAATAAACACAAAACAAACAATAATATTGATAAACAAAATATTAAATGAACACGGAATGATGATGATGATGAGAATAATAATAATAATAATAATAATAATAATAATAATAATAATAATAATAATCATGATGATGATGATGATGATGATGATGATAATAATTTACGACAACAACAATAATAATAAGAAGGATAATAATGATAATTATAATAATAGTACTGATAGTAATAATAATTCTAAAAGTAGTAATAAATCAAATAATAATTAAGACGAAATAATATCATTAGACCAATGATTCCATCATCTGTATTTGCCCCGTTTGCGTCCCCTTCGCTGGATTACATAATTACAATTAAAAATTGTACTAAATTCATTCGCGATAGCAGATGAGAAAATTGTTATTCATCTAGCGTGATTTTTCGTGGACGCGGCCCAGTCCGTCGGAGAAATTTCACTCTACGCTCTTGGTTTTACTATACCAACAGCATATGAAAGCCAAGGGCGTAGAGTGAAATTTTCCAGACGGACTAGCCCGTAACCACGTAAAATCACAATATACATACAACGTTAATTAGGTATACTACCGTCAACATAAATCTTCGTACTACGAAATAATTCTGCCTTTTTTTCGAAAAAATTCTGCATTTTTGATTGACAATGGATTTAAGAAATATATCTAACAGCCATAAAACCGATATGATATTAGCATACGGTGCGTCTAATCAAAATAGCCGCCAAGCTGCCCGTATTTATGCCGAGAGGTTTCCTAATCGTCGACATCCACGAGCGCACGTTTTTCCGCGGCTCGAGAATTACTTGCGAAATAAAGGAACTTTTAAAGCTGCAAAGCACGCAGGTAGATTGAATTGTCTGAGTTCAGCGATTAAAATTTGTTTACCTTTATTTCCCAAACTCTCCTGTAATTGAAGCAAAAATTTTTGAAAAATAAAATTTTCAAACAATTAATATTTTTTGAGGTTGTTTAGTAGCTGGAGGATGGGTGGGCCACCCACCCAACAACTTTACCTCCTTTTTCCAAAAAGTAACTTGAACTAGGCCCATTGCTTTTATTTTGTCTCATTGATATATCGCATGGTGTTTGATCTCATCTTCAGGATGGTAGTCCGGAGTTTTCTCACTCCGTAATGGAACTCCGGATTACCACCCTGAGGACTGGAGCTGATGCCAGTGTCTGAAACGTCAGTGACACAAAATAAAAACATTGAACTTAGTACAAGTAACTCTTTGGAGGAAGGGGCCAAAGTATGTGAATGGGCGACCCACCTCATACCCGCCAGCTTCCTCAACATCGACAACCTACAAAAATACTAACTGTTTTAGATTTCTTTTCAAGAAATTTTTAGCTGTTTCAGAGCTACTTCGAGACTGCTAAAATCATGGACAGGACTATGTTTAGGTACAATTTTTTAACCGTGATTCGTTTTTGTAAATTGACTGATAGGAAGACCAAGGAGACTGCGTAATCGAGTTCAGCAGCCTGTCCTTGATAGCCTAAGAGCAAACCCCCGTACTAGTATTCGGGCATTAGCACGAGACCACGGTGTTGGTGCAGACACGGTGTTTAAAATATTCAGGGAGCAAAAACTACATCCGTTCAAGTCAGGTGTACATCAGGAGTTGTTGCCAGAAGACCCGCCACGTAGATTCGCTTATTGCGACTGGCTAATTGATAGATATCTCGAGGACGAGACTTTTGCGAGCAAAATACTTTTTACGGACGAATGTAGTTTTAAAATGGATGGCAATGTAAACCGCCATAATGCGCATTTTTGGGCAGTAGAGAACCCACATTTGATTGAAGTAAGAAACTTTCAGCGAAGGGGATCTGTCAATGTGTGGGCGGGTACGCTAGGGGATAGAATCATTGGCCCTGTTATATTCTTGGGCAATTTGAATGGGCCAACTTATACCAATTTTTTGGCGAACGTGCTTCCTGGTCTGCTTGAAGATGTTCCGCTGGCCACACGACTTTCCATGTGGTACCAACAAGATGGTGCACCGGCACATACGGCACGTGCTGCAAGAGATGTGCTTGACCACATGTTTGAAGGTAGATGGATCGGGCTCCATGGCCCGCAGGAATGGCCTCCAAGATCGCCAGACCTAACTCCACCAGACTTTTTTCTGTGGTCTTTCATCAAAGAGGAGGTTTATAGGACCAGGCCGAGAAGTATCGAACACCTGAAGTTAAAAATCAGGATTGCATTTAACAGGGTAACGCCTGATATTTTAGCCAGAGTACATCGGGCAGCTGTCAAGCGGGCTGTACTCTGCTCTGAGGCTGAAGGTGGCCACTTTGAACATTTATAAATCCTGCTCAACATATTGACAGGATTTTTAAATTTAATATTTATTTTTTAATTGTTAATAATTTCCATTTCTTCTCGGTTTCGTCTATATATGCCATTGGCTTTTCATAATGTTTTTTTTTCTATAATTGTTTTCAAATCTATTGTTATATGTTGTTTCTTTATGCACATGTTTATAATTGTTTTCATGTATTTCGTTTATCACCATTTCTTAATATTTTTTTTGCCTATAATTATTTTTACATCTTTTATTTTTCACTGTTTTTTCATGCATATGTTTATAATTGTTTTAATATCTACTGTTTATTAGTGTTTCACATTATTTTTTCATTTATAATTGTGCCTTCATATTTTATTTCAGATTTATTGAAAATCGTTGTTTCACTTTGAATAAGTAGAATATTGATTTTTAGGGTCCTCTTTCGATTATGAACACGCACTCGTGACAAATATTACTTTATCTCGCACTCGTAACAAATATTGTTCAGCAATCGACAATCGACGTCCGAATTTATAGGCCTTCGTATTCAATAGTGTCCCCAATGATCTCTGCGTACACTCCACACAATGCTTTAACCCTTTCACATACTGCATAAGCACTGGCCATAAGCAATGAAGATGCCAAGGTCCTGGGATATCTCAGGCTGCTGTACGATCGCTGAAATAATTTTCGATGATACAAACCTTGAACGATGCGAAGTATCAAATGAACCAGTAAGAAGTGCAACTGTTTCATTTAGATGTGAATTATTGCATGACACTTGATGCGGTTTTTAGGTTATGTTCTTACAGATGCACTTGTATTTATGAAAAATAATTTTACTTACTCTTCCGTCGAAACGCCAGTCCGCTGCGATCCACTGTCTACCGAGAATTCGGCGCACGAAGAACATTTCGTAGGTGTAAGAACTGTTTTCAATAGCAATATCAAACATTTGTCGTACTATAGCGAAAAGTACGGCGACGCGCGCCATTGAAGTATTGAACTCCGCAGCTTATGATCACGTGGATCGAAACTAAACTGTGATCTACTATACCATACATAATAGTCTAGCGGTGAACCATGCTGATAAATTCGCGTTACGTCGTTACCCACGCGGTGGGTGACTGTACATCCGCTACTGGACATACTGTCGCGCCTATTCACAAACACACGGTATACAGTAATAAACATCTTTAAAAAAAGGGGGGAAAATAAAAACTTATGAGGTCGTTAAAATGTTAATCTCACTTTGTAATTCGACATTTATTTGTGCACCATAATAATATGCAACACGTATAATTTGAATATTAATAATAAACACCATTTAATTATTATGAGTAATTATCGATAATAATAAATTTCAATTTTGAATTGACCAAGTTTTGTGATAATAACAGATGCACTGCAGTGCAGCGTACGGACAATACAGCGCTCCAGAGAGAAATATGCCGCAGATGGCCTTGCGGGCATGGTCGACGGACGTGGAAATAACAGCCCGGTGCGGAAGACGACCGCGGCACAAGATGTAGTCATTTGTGCCGCGATGACCGAGAACCAATTTGAGGCAGCCACGCAGGTTATGCAAGACCTTGATCTAAACCTCTGCGCAAGAACGATGAGAAATCGATTGAAGGAAGACGGTCTATTAAGCTGCGTAGCCGCCAACAAAATTGATATGGAGCAGTATCACTGTGATCAGCGGGTAGCCTTTGCGCAGAGTGTGCTGCCGATGACAGTAGATAGCTGGCGTAACGTGATCTTTACCGATGAGAAAGTCTTCTCCACCGACAAAGATTCCCGTAGGAGAGTGTGGCGTGAACGTGGTGAACGTTATAATCCGGTGAACAGCCTACTGATGAACAGGAGTGGACGTGTCACTGCTGTGTTCTGGGGTTGGATCAACGCAACAGGTTCAGGTGAGCTTGTGGAGATCGACCGCCGAATTAATGCAGTACAATACATTCGAATTTTGAAAGACGTGATGTTACCTTCTGTTAATGCTAGGTATCCTGTAGACGTAGTGCCGATCATTCGCATTGTTGAAGATAACAGTGCAGTGCATACAGCGGGTATCGTGCGCAACTGGTATGCCGAAAGGTTTCCAGAAGTACAGCGGTTCAACTGGCCGGCGAAATCTCTTGACCTTAATCCAATCGAGAATGCTTGGGCGGAAATTGGACGGAAATAGACACGAATCAGACGCGAGAGAAAAGCGGGTCTGTGTCGACGAGTTTATGCAGCATGAGAAGAGCTGGGCCAAAAGCCGGAATATACTGCAGCGTTATGTGAATCCATGCCACGCCGAATGTAAATAGTTTTGTTAGCCAACGGGGCTCAAATCGAATACTAATGAGCCAGGCATGGGTACACTATAACTGTAATATATTTTGGCTTGGCTTTGTATGCATAGCTCTAATCTTGCACCGATGCTCCGGCGCAGTCTTGGTTTTTTCTGGTTATGTCTGCGCTGTTGAATTCAGCAATTGCCATTTTAAGTAATTCGAATACAGAATATCTACATTCTACCAGATTCTATTATCAAACCTTCCAGTATTTGTATTGTAACGTAGGTATTGACGTCAGTGACACACCTGCTCCGATGCAAGGGCTGGATGTTGCGATTATAACGTTGATCGCGTACTGCCACCTAATTTTTTTGTTATTTCACTTTATATTTAGTATTGACTTTTTTTTTGTTTGCAATAAAACAACTAATTGTCCGTGGAGTGAACCTTGTCATCGATAAAGTATATGGGATGTAAATATATTCATATAATGTATATTAGAGCCTAGAGTTTATTGTGACGTTGCGTTCTAGTCAAGACTGACAGTTGATTATACAAATGCCGAATGCTCCATGCACTTGTATGTAATAGCTGTTGTTACTCTGCGATGAAGAGATTTATATTTTACATTATTTGCATTGCACTACACTCCAATGGGTTATGGTTTATATCATGATACTCAAAGCTAGAGGAAGAACTGTTTCATGAATTGATTTCAAATTACTTTCACATGTAATAATTGATTTTGATGACAATTTTATCTCTCACTGCGCACTATCGCAGTATGTTATACTTGCTAGCTTATCCTCGAGAGCTGTCCATTAATTAATAATTTAAGCCCAATTTCATTGAGAAAGACTTGTTAGTATGGATGTACTGCGATACGCTCAAATAGGTTATAGTTTATTATAATACCCATAATTAAGTGATACAATATTTTATTATGATATCCATCGTTAAATATTGTATATAATGTATTATTGAACCTAGATTTTATTGTTACGTTACGTTACGTTACGTTCTAGTCAAACTAAGACAGTTTACTCTCAAAATGCCTGATGCCTTATGCACTTGTATTTAATGCCTGTTGTTACTCTGCAATAAAGAGATCTATATCTTTACATTAAGGGATATCCCTAGTCGCCCACCTCCTTTTTGTCGAAAATGGGGCAGGGTTGACACATGTCGATTATTATCCCAACCCAGGCGTCGAAAACGCAAAAACAAAATGCATAGCGTTGATTCTATTCAAATTCCGAACATATACGTCCAAAAACATATTCGTTTCATGCGAAAATAGAGCTCTCGGACCGCATATACATTTGTCAAGTGTGAATTTCCTTGGCGGCCATTATTATGCAACTGTCCGCCAAGCTTCGCTGGCCCGGTAGGTAGGTAGCGCCACGAATACATCGCCCCGACGCAAGGATAGTACACTAAAGTATATAAAGAATCGTGAAATTCGCGTCGGAGCGATAAATTCGTAGCGCCACCTACCTTCCGGGCCAGCTAAGCTCGGCGGGCAGCTGCATAATAATGGCCGCCGAGGAAATTCACACTTGACAAATGTATATGCGGTCCGAGAGCTCTATTTTCGCATGAAACGAATATGTTTTTGGACGTATACCGTGAGCGTCAGGTGAACCGGGTCAGTGAAACGACGATGGCGCGAGCTTTCTTGAAATTTATAAGGGGAACTAACTCACATCCCGAAAATATCCCTAGGCCTTTCGAAGCGTAGATGCGGACCGCCATTAAATATGTTAGACAGCTATCGAAATGTTTTTCGAGGTTATGTTTCACCGGTTACAAAGATTTGCAGTAGAATTTTTAGAATTTCCAGACATGTGTTTACAATAACTAACGATTAACCAAAACGCTGTAGTTCGCTGATCTATTTCCTTGATCTAAAACATTCATAACGTATTTTCACTATCTCTTGTACAACTCTACAATACTCTATAACCCTAAAAACACTCCTGATATTTGTCAACCAAATACAATGGCCGCCTCCACGGACCATGGAGTAAACATATGAAATCGTAACTGAACTAGGGATATTCTTGGTGTATTGGCTCTCCCTTTAAATTTCAAGAAAACTAGCGCCATCGTCGTTTCACTGACCCGGTTCACCAGACGCTCACGGTATGTTCGGAATTTGAATAGAATCAACGCTATGCATTTTGTTTTTGCGTTTTCGACGCCTGGGTTGGGATAATAATCGACATGTGTCAACCCTGCCCCTTTTTCGACAAAAAGGAGGTGGGCGACTAGGGATTGCCCTTAATAACATACATAACATCAATATTTACTTTTTATGAATTAACAACATCACATATATATTTTTTTTTAATGAATTAACAATATCACATGTATGTACAGTCAGGGAAATGGTATCTGTCGCCTACGCCGCCTAACTTGATGCAACTGAACATACGAGTGGTTTTAAATTCCTTAAAGTTGGCATGAAACAAAAGCATCCTTTGCTCCTCTGTTCAATCAGTGTGCTGTTTTTTATTTCGCGACAACTTGAAGGAAATTAAAACCACTTGCATGTTCAGTTGCATCAAGTTAGGCGGCGACAGATACCGTTTCCCTGACTGTACATACCTATAGAGAATAGTGATATAAGATAGTTTGAAAATACATTATTTTTTATTATCACTATGTTTTTTGAACCTCTTCTCTGAAACTTGGCATGCTGTTAAAGTCATTCTTCTTTATTAGGAAGAAATTAAAAAGGGCAATTAGAGCAATTGCTGATTTGAAGGGTCATCTCTCCCCTGGGCGACTCAATCTCAGTTGGTGCTTGATCAACTCTTGTTTCAGAAAGATTTGGGTTTAGTGATGACGCAGATGGTGATGTCAACGACTCAGATGTTGATGTTGACATTGATGTCGACGCTGATGTCAATGTCGCTGCAGGTTTCAGTTTTATTGAGTTAGTTATGCGACTGTATATTTTTCTTTTCTCGTTTTTTGAGCTTACGACATATGCTTCTGCTACTGTATCGGATCGCCAGCCTCCGTGACGCTTGAGGGTTTCCATGTCAGCTCCACCTTCGTCGAGCAAAGTTGCTGACGTCCGACGCCATGCATGGCCAGTATAGCTATCAGGCTGATTCAGACCCAAGAACCTGGCAACTTTTTTTGGCATTTCACCGAATGAATTTACACCAATAACTTGGTTAACACACTTGCCCTCTTTGAATTGCAGGAAGAAATCTTTTCTACCCTTTGCTGCTTTCGATCTCAGATCTTTGTATTTTTCGAAAATTTTATAATATTGCCCTTCAAGAGTGAATGACCTTGGCTTGCTCGTTTTTGTGATAGGAATTTTCACGTGTAGCGTGGGATTTTTCCTCTCTCTGTCACCGTCTGGATTATAAACTTCCATATTATCTGTGGTGATGTTCCTTAGCTCTGCTCTTCGGCATGCCCCCAGGAAACCAAATATCGCAGCCACCTGAAAATCACAGTATATATTATCTATTTATTCATTTATATATTCATTTATTTATTTATTTATTTATTCATCTACTCATTTATTTATTCATCTACTCATTTATTTATTCATCTACTCATTTATTTATACTTCTATATCAATTGATTTATTTTAAATTATGCATACATGATATAAATGTACAATTTGATATTGTTACTTTTACTGCCAACCATGCATCGTCTGGAGTTGTATTCAAAAACCGTTCATGTCTTGTGATGAAAAAGTATTGGCTTTCTTTGTTTCGTTATCAGCATCTTTCGCTATCTTTTTCAAGAACCGTTTTAGAATCCGTGTAATTTATGTCGATTTTATGGTTATGTTGTATCATCGTCTTGAGTCTTGAAAATTCGCTCCAGAGAGTCGTTGGCTTCCACTTTAGCGATAATGCGTTGAAGTATGCAAGAAGAACCCTTTGCGAAAATGATTCTGCCTTTTTAGCCTCTTTCCAAGCCATGAAGTTGTCGTAGCTTTTTTTGTAACATTTAGTAGACTTTGTCGGCAACAATTTTTCTGCCACGTCTTTACTCGCGTCACAAAGTTCGGGTGGAGTGCTGAGTGTCAGGTATTCCTCGTCTGAGCTCATTTCTGTCTATCTTATTACGAATTAATACCGCTATTATCAAGAGACTCGGTAGAGTCTCGCGCCTAGTTATATAAAAAAAAAAAAAAAGCACCGCGCGAGACTCGACAGAGTCTATATACCCGAACGGGAGCTAAACGTCATATTCCGCAATTTACAATTGTTGATTTCTTCCGCCTCGCTATATATACGGAATTGTAATATTTATCGCAGGGTGTGGCCAAAAAAAGCTTTCATTTGAGCCCAATTACAATGAAATCAATGAACGGAGAGCTGAGATATAATTATTTAACGTTTTAAAATGCCCGTTTTCATCACAAAATTTTGTTCACCTTCTTCAGCCACACTTCTGGTACTAAACCTATGGGTATAAAGATTATTATAGAATGCCTTCGCTAGGCTACGTACAGAGAAAAGACCTACCAAGTACGGGCGTCAGATGGCGTTTTGCTTGGCGTATTCTATTCGCTAGCATACCGCCAGTTTTCAACATGCGATCAAAAATCAATTGCATATAAAAATGAAAAAACTTTTGATGTGAAATTTCATATGGTACGGTTGGCGTGAAATGAATCTGGATGTAACGAAATTGCGACAGGAAAATTTGTGATCTATTTATAAATCTATGATCAATGACACAAAAAAATTGAAAATATACCTAGATCGAATTGGGATAAAATGAACTGTATAAAATTGTTTTTGTCAATAAATAGGGCGTTCCTTGCCAATGACGGACAAATTGTAAACATACCCAGACCGAATTGGAATGAAATACACTGTATAAAATTGTTATTTATCAATATATAGGGCGTTCCTTGCCAATGACGAACAAAAAATTATAAATTGTATACCCAGATCGAATTGGACTAAAATGCACTGTATAAAATTGTTGTTTATCCATGTATAGCGCGTTCTTGGCAATGAAGAACAGAAGATTGTGAATATACCCAGATCAAATTGGAATGAAATACACTGTATAGAATTGTTATTTATCACTATATAGGGTGTTCCTTGCTAATGACGGACGAAAAATTGTAAATATATCCAGATTGAATTAGACTCAAATGCACTGTAAAAAATTGTTGTTTGTCCATATATAGGGCGTTCCTTGTCAATGACGAACAGAAAATTGTAAATACACTCAGATTGAATTGGAATATAAGCACTGTCCAAAATTGTTGTTTGTCAATATATAGGGTGTTCCTTGCCGATGACACGAAAAAAAATGTCAATATACCCAGATCGAATTAAAGTTTCACTTCTGCGGTGCGGAGCCGTGCCATGCATCAGTTTAATGTTTTTCAATGTGCAGCGCGAGATTCGACAGTCTGTTACCAAAAAGGTGATAGGGAGTGAATGGATAATGTTTCCCACAACTTCTCATATTGAATCATTAATTGATAACAGTTTTCATAACTATAGTAAGGGCCGTCAGTGATTCTATAACAACGTCTTCATCTTTAAGAATTACAGTATACGGTATCAAATCTGATAATTCAGGCTAATTCAATTCTTGGTCGTAATGTTATATAATTCAGCACACGATAATTTTCAATACAGATAGGTATATCTTCATAAGATACATGGTTAAATGATAATTGCACCACAGAAGAGAAGAGAAGCGAGTGGTACACAATTCATACAGTTCATTATAAACAATGAATTCTATGATTACTTTACTACTGATAATTGAATGAGTACTAATCGAATTCTACGGAAAGTTTTGAGTTCTGAGATAAGCACGTGGTACTTATTACGGTTCTACATATGCCTTTCATATTGAGAGTGGTTGACAATTTATGCAATTTATCCTGAACGAGAATGATTATAGTTATTCAAATTTTACAAAAAGTAGTGATATCCCCATAAAAAGCACCTCTGGTGCAAAAACCTTTCGCCTAGTTATATAAATGTGATAGTTATCCACAAAACATACCCTCGTGCCAAACAAACATCATGCAATATTTTATA
Source organism: Macrophya annulata (assembly GCA_963924015.1). Lineage (NCBI taxonomy): Eukaryota > Metazoa > Arthropoda > Insecta > Hymenoptera > Tenthredinidae > Macrophya > Macrophya annulata. Next base: position 17,241,250 of record OZ001260.1, read on the forward strand.
CAAAAATTCCTTCCTCGTAAAAAAAAGATCCGAAATCAGATGCTACTGCCTAGTATGTATGTACTACATCACATTGACTTTCTTTCGAATTGACAATTAGGCCTTCCATAACATGGTATTGACAGCCTTCCTGTCTTGACACGTAGAACCATAGATATGACAATAGGCGGATGACACCTACATTGGTTCAAACAGAGAGAAAAAAAAAAAAAAATTGGAGGTAGTGGTGTACTAGGCGGGCCTTTTGTAGACAAGTACGAGGAAATGGCAATTGAACCATGTCAATAATCTTAATATAGTGATACGAAATTTCGGCCCGCCTAGTACCACTACCTCCAATTTTTTTTTTTTTTTCTCTCTGTTTGAACCAATGTAGGTGTCATCCGCCTATTGTCATATCTATGGTTCTACGTGTCAAGACAGGAAGGCTGTCAATACCATGTTATGGAAGGCCTAATTGTCAATTCGAAAGAAAGTCAATGTGATGTAGTACATACATACTAGGCAGTAGCATCTGATTTCGGATCTTTTTTTTACGAGGAAGGAATTTTTGTATAAAATATTGCATGATGTTTGTTTGGCACGAGGGTATGTTTTGTGGATAACTATCACATTTATATAACTAGGCGAAAGGTTTTTGCACCAGAGGTGCTTTTTATGGGGTAGTAATGACATAACCTCCATGAATACCCGGCACGAACTGTACACACGGACTGTTGTCGATGTAAACAACCAAGATGGCTGACCACGTGAAGCGCGGCAAACGAAATGTACCCGTACCAAAAACATCGAGTCGACTCACGTGGCATAGCAATATGCATGAAGATGGCGCGTCGACAGGGATAAATTGAAAATTGTTCGCACGCTGTACGTAACAAGAAACATGTTGTGCACGCTCGATGTGCGTAGAACGTAGTGCGCATGTCTGATGTATTATGTTGACAAAGACTCCTCAAACGGCAGAAAACTGCAGGAATATGCACGTTCCAGAGCCCCAAACAAGCAACTTTTTCATGCATGCGTTATGGAAAAAAGTATTTATTCAATAATGAAATATACGGGTATATGGACAAAAATGCTTGTAACCTAATTAATCCCAAGATAACGAAAGTGGTTTGTGTGTCTGCTTCGATACAATGATACTATTAAATTCTAATATCTAATGAATCTATAAATGCGAGTTTCGTAACTGAGTACAGGATGACGCGACCTAATGTGCTGAAGGCAATTTTTCTTGACGACTAATATGAGATATCTCGGAGAAGAATTCTATTTTGACTCGAGTAGTATAAGCAAATGGGAGATTAGCTAAATGCCGCACTCCAAAAGATAGGGAGAAATACCGTTGGGTGCCCCGATAGCCAGGGAGACCGAAGTGTTCCGTCGGAATAATGAAAACGCGCATGCGCGCGATGCTCGAGAGGCAGCGCTCGAATGCGCGGAGAGAGACTCGCTACCGTGCGGCAGTTAGTCCGACCGGACCCCGACACCGAACGTGTAGAGAGCTCTCTAAAATACATAAAAACTTCTTATTTGCCTTCTCGGCTATACCTGACCGTTTATTTCGCCACAGGACTGAATACTCAAACAAAAAACCTCTTTCGCCATGCTGGCTGAACGAAAATAAAACTATACGTTTAATCGTAATAATAATCATAATCATATAATTAATAGTGAAAAGTGTAAATTAAGTATCCGAGTAAGAGGCCGATAAACTTGCATCAGTGATACTCTGTGTACCTGTGTCTGCGCAATCTCATTTCCGTGTAATCTAATTTTTTACTAATTTGTTTTCATCAATAATCAACCACTAAACTGGGTTTTTAATGCCGCAAGTCTTTCTCCTAAATCCTTGTATTTCTTTAGCCAATAATCAACAAGCCATGAATATATAAATAATAGATAATGACTTTTGAACTGCCTACGGCAAGGGAGTCCTCGAAACACGAAGTGACCCTGGGTTACGTTACAACGTCCGGTATTCTCAGAACACAATGTGATAGATTGAAGCTGCCTAATGCTGTGTGATAGGTCGGACTTACAGGGATACCGACGTAGCACGACGTTGCTTTACTCATACACCAAAAACGAGGCACGTTAGAATACAATTTGATCAATTGGAGGGATCAAGATTATCCTTGACTGCAGTACTAACTATTTTATTTAGCCAAAGATTTCTAAGCCGTATGGCGCGCAGGCCGAATATCTAATTAGAATAAAAGTTACTGTGATTGTGAGAAAGACTTTGCGAGGTACCTCATTTGGTGTTTAGCCATTAGGGTACACGTCCGCGCCGTGGGATGGCGTTGGCGCTCAGCAAGATACTCGACCGCGCGTACAGATGGTGCGCGTGGTTGGCGCTTCATATAAATCAATAAAATGATTTTAATCCTGCCACGTTACAGGCTCAATGCTTTTTGCACTTCCTTCAAAGTTTTTTCGGCAGTCATGGTCGCTCGGAGGATGCCTGAGGTCACAGAGCCTTGCACTTTCGATTCTTGGTGTCATAATCGAGTAGCAGGCTACAATGAACGCCAATGAGAGCACTGTAAGCACTGAGATTAGCATAGTCCGTTCTAGTTTCCCGAGTACGCCACTCTATGTCATATGAAGCTATAATACGAATAATCCAGGCAACGGGAATTACAGTTAGATCACCAAACAAGATGTGTTCTCTTTATTGATCAGTTAAATCGGGAATAACAAAATCTTCAGAAAACTGCTGGGAACCAGCATCAATGGCAGAATATAGTACTTTTACCTGATCCTCTGTCAAATCAGACAGTAGAAAATTCTCCGGTGTTTCCTATGGCCTGTTAATATAAGATGGAAAAACACGAAAAATGAAATTAAAAAAATTGAGGGAATGAAGATGAAATTATTCTTTTGCTTTGAGGATGTGTTTCGGATGATGGAGTCGGGGGCGTTGAAATGATTTTTATTTCGATGAGATTTATTGCTTTTCGATGTATTATTTTATACACAGGCATGCCTTGGGGCAGTATTCATAAGATTATGAATTAAACTTATTTAGCACAAATATATAATTCCATGAGAGGGTGAATTTCTTGGTAGGTCAATTTTCTTCTTTTGGTTTTTCTTACGTCATGAATAAACCCAGCGATAAAAATTGAATGAGATGATATTTAATTTTGATTTCATGCATTTTGTGCATGGGGGGTACACCCACCCTGTTAATATTTTTTTTCAAATCACTGCTACGCTCTGAGAAAACATTTTATTGACTGAGTTGTTTTACAGTTGATTACTGCTATTTTGATACAGAGTGTAATGTATTGAAGTTAGTAATACTGTATGAGAAGTTTCTACTGAAAATTTCCAGGTGAAAATTTATAGGAAAAGATGTGGATCTAGATGGAATTCCATGGAATCATATATAAACCATTAAGAATCTGGAAATATAAAAAATCTTTGTGGATGACCTATGATGGTCCTATACTAAATTTAATGGGATTCGCATAAGTATTCCATCGTTTCTCTATAAAATACAATAGTCGAAATCTACGTAGATAAATCTATAGACAAACACATGGATGTAATTAGGCTCTATATAGGAACATCTTAGTAATTTACGGATTCTTGTGGAGATACGACCGTGATTTTCATTTATAACGCATGGAAAATATCGTAGGAGACCCATCGGCTGTTACATAAAATTCCGACGGAATAAATTTATAGATCCATGTGTAACAACACAGATTGCCGCAGACAGCCCATGTAAATATGACCGTGATATATTCTAGAAATCCGTGCAAAACCGTACATAGAATCCACAGGATTCGATATAGAATTCCCAGTGCTAAACATCGTGTCACCTAACGTTACTGTTCTATTATCCAAACTAGGCCCGGTCCCAATTGGTTCGGATAATCGAGATTCTACTGTATAGATTCTTTTTGGAATATGACGGTGATATCCATTCCTAATCACTTATTTTTCCATATAAAACGTTTTTTTCTTCTCAATGTCTTTTGATGAATCATGTGTTTCACTGTTTGTCGCTGTGCTCCGCTCACTATCCATAATAGCATAATTATTATATCGCAGTCAACACATTTAACCAGTGAGTAAATTTTCAAGCTTATACTATTTTTGTACTACCGTCAACCGCCAACGGGCTTGACTCGAGCCTACGCTAGTGCACACGTGCGACAAAAGGGTCCAACGTTACCGCACGGTTATTTGCGACTTAAGAATTTTTATCACTTTAATGTTCAATCATTTAAAAATAAATTGAAACAAGAAATCGTAATAACTTTGATGACGGCTGCAAATTTTAATCATAATTATCGAGTAAATCAAAAATATTATTGATGGACAGCCACAAAAAAAAAAAAAAAATAGCTTCGGTGCGCAATGTATAAGCATAGGAAAATATCCCCCACTTTGATCCATCCCTACCCAACTTCTAAACAACCTTCATTGCCTATAGAGCATTAGACGAAAGCTTCATTTAATATCCTCTGTTTTTTTGCATCACAGCAGAAGCTATTAATAGTCTGTAGAGTTTCCTTAGCTACATCATCGATGGTATCATCGGAATTTTCAATGTCACAACGTAACATTGTAAATGACAACGTAAACGTTTTCTATATCCTAACTTTCTACTGAAGCGGTTACTGAACCGGTTGCGTTGATTGTAAACCGGCATTAAGAGACTTGGCACACTACTGGCAGTCTACAATCTATTCCGCTGTTGCCGGATCGCGGTCCATGCGAAGTCGTGCAGACCACTGACATGGAGAATGGACCGCGTGTTCCCTATTTAAGCAATGCACAGAATATGTCCGCCGCTGTGTAAGCGAAATAGAACGTTGGTAGTGCCAAATCTAAGACCACTAATGGCTGAATATTCTTCGAATAGGCCCGTACCGCTATCTGTTTCTTTCTATTCGGTGGACATGTTTTTAGCCTGCTTTCGCAGTCCATTCTCTACGTCGATGGCGCTAACTCAGAGTCGATCGATTTCAATTTTACCGACCGTTCGGGCATCAGACGAGACTATTCATCAATTTAAACTGTCAACTAACTACGTAGCCGACGGCCGCCGGTTCGTTTAGACTATTCCGGCTATTCACTACCACGAAGAAGGGATAGGAGAGTTGGCTGGGTTATCAGAGAACCGGACTGAAATAAAAGGAGTTCGATTTTATGACAATAAACAACGGTTTATTGATATGACGGCCGGCTTAGACCGCGCTGTAAGTTCGGCACAACGAGAATAAATGGATTAAAGAAAATTCTCTGCTAGTACTAACTAGCGACAGACTGTTTGGACTCTATACAGAACAAAAAAATAAAAAATAAAAAATAAAATAAAATAATTACTAGAAGTAATAACCAACGAAATAATTAAAATCGTGAACCTCGATCGTTAACAAGTCTGTCGATGTATAATATCGCCCGAAGGCTTGTATCGATACCATGCAAGATTACAAGATAAAATAAAAGAAGGATCCACTGTTTCTGTAGCTCGCTTAGCAGTATCTCCGTTCATTTACTATACGCAATTACGCAATACCCAACAAGGCCGGCCTGGGGTACCGAGTTAACGGCCGAAAACGACGGCAAACTACTAGTCAAAATCTTGTCAATCTGTTCGGCGTCTAGTCGGCCAAGCTGATCGAATTCGGACTCATCTACTTTTGATCAAATTATTAAATTCAGCGACAGGGAAGCTGCCACTCCGATCTCGAACTAATCCTACTGCTTCTGAATAATCTGCCGACATAAATAGCTAGTCAAATCTAGCCCTGCCTCATATACATCCGTGACTCAAGGAAATGGCGGCTGCGGTCGTCCGCCGGGGCCACGTGACTTGTCATTGACTGTTGCAGACCCCGAATTGATGGTAGTAACTGATCTCTGTTCAAATAAAAGCTGTAGACCCCAGCTAGAGTCTACCACATAGGAATTTGGCTACACCAGTGCCGATCTACTAGTCCTGTACGGAGGTTTTTCCCACAACAACTAGACAACGACCAAAGTGGTCGCTGCATGTGGCAAATCTCGTGCTGTGAGTTGGGAAAACATCGCTGACCCAAGCACAGTCACTCAAGGAACAGCCTAGCTTCCTTCCCAGATCTACAAGTTCGGTCTTAGGGTCAGTTCTGGCCACAAATTAACCTTCCGGACGCTTGTTTTGCTCACACCCTCCCATGCGCTGACTAGACTCTCTGATATAAAATCTGGGTCCATAATACTGGGTTGATATTACTGGGTCTGGTCTGTTCTGACTCGTACCGCTGGCCAGCGAGAAGTAATCTACTGACCGCGTGTTACCGGCCGGCGCAATTTGCACGCGTGATAATCGATCAAACATATTATAAACTAAGAGCTAATGTCAGGGAATTCCCAAGCGTTGCATAGACGCGCACTGACATCACTGGCTTCAAGCTGGGCCTTCAGTTGTGCTCCTTCTAGAGCTCTGCCCTACTGAAAATTTCTAGGTGAAAATTTATAGGAAAAGATACAGATCTAAATAAAATCCCATGCAATCATAGATTAATCGATCGAAAATCCAGAATTATAGGAAATCTATATGGATGACCCATGATGGTTCTATGCCAAATTTAATAGGACTCGCATAAGTATTCCATGGTTTCTCTATTCAATACAATAGTCGAAATGGATGTGGATGAATTCGTAGATATACACATGGATATAATTTAGCTTCCTATAAGATCATCCGTCAGTAATTTACGGATTCGTGTGAAAATATGACTGTGATTTTCATTTATAATAAATGGAAAATATCGTGGGGAAACCTACCGGCCATTAAATAAAATTTCGACGAAATCAATATATAAATCCATGTGTAACAACACAGACTGCCGCGGACAACCTACGGAAATATATATATATATATATATATATATATATATATATATATATATATATATATATATATATATATATATATATATATATATATATATATATATATATATATATATATATATATATATATATTAAATTCGGAGCGGTATTGCAGGTAAATAAGTCAAACACGTCTGTTCGATTTAAATATTTATTTACGAGTGCCTTGCATAGCAAATACATATCAGTAAGAACAAAAGAAAATAACGTATGTTTGGTGATAAGTCGGTCCTTTTAAACGTCACCGTAAAAGTTATTCAGATGCTGCTCTGATAACCGATAGATACGAGGCAGCAGTCTTCATTATCTGCAATATTCAAATTATCGTATGAAGTAACTGATTGTATAAGTCAAAATATACCAATGACATCACAACCGTCCAAGGGATCTCCATAAAAGGTTTATTTCGTGTATTATTTTCAGTCGATGTCAAATCAGGTGTCCATGCTCGAGTCCAAGAATTCCTTTCCAGTTTTGATTATAGGATACCCACCCAGAACACAACATTTATTAGATATCCACCTAGCGTCTACAAATCCATCCAACATATTGGATATCTAATAGACATATAATGGTAATCCAAATGTAAATGTCAAAAATTAACATCAAGTACAAAAGTGGTTTCACTAGCCAAAACCTCGAAAACTTCAGTCTCTGTTTCAGGGACAACTTATAAAACATCATTTCTTTACGCAAAATAGTACAAATCCTGGTGCGTGAAATTAGGCAACAAAGCCTAGCACCCCCTTAGTTAATTTTCATATTTCAAATCTTTTGTGCAAATGCTATTCAATGGAAGTCAATGAAAAACCAATATGAGATCATTCGACGGAGAATATTGCTAAAGGAAGTTATTTTAGATGATGATACAAACTTGGCGGGCATAGATTGTTCTGAAAATGATCAATTGCTGCAGCGTGGAATAAAATTATTATTAGTATGTCTTTCAATAGAGAATATACACTTCAATCTCTTCATTATTGTCTAATGAAAAAATTAATGCGAGTTGTATATATTTACTGCCGGTAAAACAGAAAGGGAGACACGTTAGAAAAAGTATCAGGCCAGTGTACCAATAATGGGTATGGCCATGATACATAGCGTTTTATCCTTTTATGGCTTTGATATGTTCATATCATGGCATAATAACTATAGGCGAACGTTGGTGAACGTTCTCAACTATATCGGTGAAATTGAGTAATGCTGATTCAGAACTGAACCCTTCTTCAAAATAATCGCATCTAATTTCCAAGACCACCGTTCATGAACTTATCAGGTCTTGCTATGGAACACGTGTTGTGTAAAAGTATTGATACGATGGGTCTTTGATTCAATAAAAATATTGAGCCCGTTTTTTACTAGTGTCATTTTACTATATCTCAGTTTCAGTCAATAATAAATATTATCACTGTGATAAAGGTTCAAACAGTCTTGAATCATGTGCTGAACAGTGTTATGGGTGTGACCCTCGCAGAGTGACTGGAAGGAATATATCAAAAGAAGAGAGCAATTGATCATTTTTAGAACAATCTATGCCCGCCAAGTTTGTATCGTCATCCGAGGTAACTTCCCTTAGCAATATTCTCCTGGAAATGATCTCCCATCGGTTTACTCATGATTTCCATTGAACAGCATTTGCAAAACAGATTTGAAATTTGAAAATTACCTGAGGGAATGCTCGGCTTTGTTGCCTGATTTCATGCATCAGGTTTTTATACTATTTTACGTAGAGAAATGATGTTTATAATTTGTCCCCGAAACAGAGACTGATGTTTTCGAGGTTTTGGCTGGCGAAATCATTTTGGTACTTGGCGGTCATTTTTGACATTTACAATCTTTTTGCCAGATATTTCATTACTTTTTGTAGGTATCTACATGAGTGCCCCGAAACCCGTACTTCATGTGCAAATATCGAAGATTTCTGAATTATGGCTTATAGCCTATCATTGTGTTCGATATCTCGCGAAACTTCAACCGGATCCATTAATTAGTTATTGAGATATTGTACGCGCAATTTTTTTCCTTCAAATTTTTGTTCCTGATATTACCAACTTGGAAGTTCGATTTTATGAAAAGAAAAATTCTCCTAAATTGTCGAACTTTTATCCCAACCCTAAGTAGTTTTCATCAAGTTCTTACAATATTTCATCGATATTGCAAACCTGAAAATTATTATTTTTTTCCTGAAATAACATAATTAATGCAAATAAACAACAACCAATTCATGGCATCTATGCTTCCGTATATTACAATCGTCGGGGCTAGATAAAAAGAAAATATAGCAATGATTTGTTTATTGAACTCGCGAATGAGTGAGTGACACTCAGACAGCTTATGAAAAGTTTCGATGATGGTGATAATGATGATCATAATGATAATAATGATAGTAATGCCAATAATGACAATAATGATCATAATGATAATAATGACAATAATAATAATAATAATGACAATAATGATCATAACGATATAATAATGATACTAATGATAAAATAATGATAATGATAATAATGATGATATTATTGATGAAATGACGATAATGATGATAATGATACAATGATAATAACGAGAATAATGATAATAATGATAATAATGATAATAAAGATTATATTGATAATAATTATAATAATAATAATAGTGATGATAGTGATAATAGTGATAATAATGATGATAGTGATAATGGTAATGATAGTGACGATAGTGATAATAATTATAATAGTAATAATAGTAATGATGATGATAATAGTGATAATAATGACAATAAAGACAATAATGATAATAATGATTCTAATAATAATAATGATAATAATAATGATGATGATGATAATACTGATAATCGTAACATTATTAGTAATAATAGTGATAATTGTAATGATAGTAATAACAACAATAATGATAATAATAATATAAATAATGGCATAATCAGAAATATTCGAAGCGCGCTGGCCGGGCCTACGGGTACTTTGCAGAGATTCGCTGCCTCACGAATCTTGATATAGAAATAATTAATTGTATGAATACCTCAATTATGCGTGGTCGATTATTGCTCAAAAACAATAGGGGCCGAAATTTCGATCTCAAGAACACCCCCTCCAGATTGCAAGTTCATAGGTGCAACGGTTTGACAGATATCGTGGTCCCAAGGAAGAAAAGGAAGAAGAAGAAGCAGAAGAAGATTGTGTTTTTTGATCAACTTTGACGGTCTCGGGATATCTCGGGCACCACTCGGTCGATTTCGCGCGACTTTAGGGAACAAGGTTAGGTAAAGTGGACCTTGAGCTTCCGTTAATTTTATCAAAAAATATTGAACGGTTTAAAAGATATAACAGATTTTTTACAAGAACAAGAGCTTGCTCAAGTAAACGATTCGGGGCTAGCGCGCCGGCCTATGGTACTTGGCGGCGATTCGCTGTCGCGAATCTTGATAAGTGGACACGCGCTGGGGGCAGAGTAGAGGAAAATTCTCCTAATTGGCCACATACAGCGAGCCCCCACTACCGACTGAAACTATGCTTGAACGGTAGGGTGGGGCATATCTGACTGTGCGCCGCGGCTACAGTCAAGGAACTTACGCTTGTGCTTATAAGAGTGCATGTGGAGGGGAAGGTGATCGCGTGGCCACTAGAGTGGTTCAAGAAAATTTTCTAATTTTTTTTTTTCGACTCTTACCCTTCCAAATGTTTGTGTGCGATGAGGAAAAAATCCTTACCAAAGAGGAGCGCTGTAGCTCAACTTTAAGAGGTTGCTATTTTCATTTGAGTTTGCCATTCATTTAACACGGGAATTTTTGTTTTTTCATTTAAAATAAAATTACACCTAATCAGTCAAATTTTCCGCGAATAACCATTAGATACTTAGAAAGCTGACTCTTTGAGCTTTTCAAAACTCTTTAATAACGCATTATTATCACAATTAGAAGAACAGTTACAGCCATCTGAAAATTACTAAATTTCTGACTACCGAGCAATTGTTCATATTAATTTTTTTTTTGAATCATTTATTATAAGTTTCATCGTAATCAGTAGTTACGAGTACTTCTTAATGGTTCGAAATTTTTTCAAATTGTTGACGAAACCTCTAGGTAGCAGTATTCATTTTTATTGGAGCATATGTTGCATTTGTCAAATTTCTTATGTAATTCTTAATGTCCTCTAAAACACTGTTGTTTTTTCAATTATTTGTAACTACTGATTACGATGAAACTTGTAATAAATGATTAGGAACAAAAAAATTAATATGAATAATTGCTCTGTAGTCAGAAATTTAGTAATTTTCAGATGGCTGTAACTGGTCTTCTAATTATAATAATGATGCATTATTATAGAGTTTTGAAAAGCTCAAAGAGTGAGCTTTTCAAATATATAATGGTTATTTGCGGAAAATTTGAATGATTAGGTGTAATTTAAATTCAAATGGAAAAACAAAAATTCCCATGGTAAATGAATTGGAAACTAAAATAAAAATAGCGACCTCTTAGAGTTGAGCTACTGCAGCGCTCCTCTTTGGTGAGGATTTTGTTCTCATCGCACACAAGCATTTGGACGGGTAAGAGTTGTAAAAAAAAATAAAAAAATTTGTTTGAACCACCCTAACGTATACACATGAAGGGTCACGGGAAAAAAAGGGGATTGTCAATTCTTCAACTTTTTGAATAAAAAATAGTTTCTTGTAGTTTGAAGAATGCTCTACATGCTAGTAATCTCAGATTAAAAAAAAAAAAAAAACAGTATGCACGGGGAAAAAAGTCACCAGTTAAGAGGATGCTATGTAAAGTCCTACTTTACCAGCCAAAAAGTAAAACCGCAAAAAAGTCCGAACCGGTGGTCCAAAATGATTCACAATGGTTTTATTGGATGATTAACGATGAATAGGATCGATCCAGCACGCGGAATTCATCAAAGTAGAGGAAAATTGATTTTTTTTATTCGTCAAGTGTGGGGGTGTCACTTATTCTGGTTAATATCAAAACCTATGTGTCAAAGACGCAAATCCGGCATTATAGCGCCATTGTACATGCAATTCCGAACATTTATATCTAATAAAATTGTTGATTCATGCAATAATAGGGCCGAGAGACCGAACTAGATCGATCCTATTCGTCGTTAATTATCGAATAAAACGACTATAAATCATTTTTGAATACCGGTTCAGAGTTTTTTGCGGTTTTAGTTTTTGGCTGGTAATGTGACAGTTGGTGTTACCGCCATCTATCGCCTATTAATTTTAACCAGGTCGATATCATCACCAAATCTCTGTATCGACCTACTAAGTAGATCAGTGTCAACACCGAAATATAGGTTATTAGTCAAATTACGAGTAAGTAACTTCCGCAAAGACCTGACTCGATCACTCTGCGGGAAGACGCCTAACTGAACAGCTGTATATAATTTTAGTCCTCGTAGTTTCACTGTAAATAGGGTTAACGTTAACATCTCGTTTGGTGATTCAAGTAACCAGTTAATTCACGCTCCAATATTGCATTTAAACATTGTAATGTACAAGAACGAAACAATTTAAACCACAATCGCTAATAACAAAAAAATAAATCAACGAAGAAGACGAGTGATCATCAGCCATTAACACGTGGGCACATGGTTTCCCGTGTGCGAAGAAAACTGGAATCCAACTCCATCGCCAAGATCTGACGACTTCAAAGTTAATGAAGAGGTTCCTCGATAATCCTGAAATATTACCGTGCAGGCTCGACCCTGTATTTGAGTCTTAAAAAGGAATTGGAAATCTACAAGACCTCGAATCTCTTACGTTGAACCAATACCTCAACTAGATAAGTACTCGTATCGTTCTGAGATTTGGAACAAGCAGTCTTCACTCGCTTTATTTAGATGAAATATCAAATTCAAAACCATAAATGAAAATAGTTTTCTTGTCATTTTGTTGTTATCGTGTGATTAACTAACTTAGAGTCTGTAGCAAATTGGAGTCATGTTAACTTAACTTCAATTTCCGTTAATCATATTTTAGATGTGAAAAAAATAAAGAACTAGCTTCGATATTAAAAAGGCCTGGTCTTAGCTAGGCGTAATTTTAATGGTATGTGTGTGTGATGAATGAATGAAGAAAAAACATTGGGTCCTAAAAACAAAAAAAAAAAGTCTTCTCTTAATAAATCTCTTAATAAATTTCTATTCCATTATATACAGAAAAGAGAAAACATAAAAAGAATAAGCCATTCCAAACCTAATCACTAAAGAAAGAAAATAAAGAGAAAAAACTTGCTGTAATTGTTTATGAGACACAAAAGAAAATCCGGTGTATTGGTGTACATTTATTTTTAACCCTCAAAATTCCCTCCAGAATTTCAGAAGTCCAGAATTAATCAAATAATTTGTTATAGTAAAGTAGGACTCTAAGCATCCTCTTAAAGGGAAAAAACGAAAGCAGTCAGATTGAGAAGACGATGATGCTGTATCTCCTAAAATAATTGACGAAAAAACGTGAAAAAAATTCAAAAAAAAAAAAAAAAATTCTAACATTCCCCCTTTTTTCCCTGTAAGTTATTGATTTTGTTTTGTTTTTTAATTATTCAATATAGCATTACAGTCCGACCTCCAAATAAGAAACCCAGCAATAAGAAACCTTCCCCAGTTTCTCGCTCAAGCACTTCCCCCACTACGACTCGAGCTCCGCGCTCAAGAGCGAAAGAGTGAGAGAGACAGACAGAAGTAGTAAGAGAGACAGACAGAGGTAGTGAGCGTGCAGCGCGCGTCTGGTGGAGGTATCCGAATTCTAGGAAAAACTCTTCCCCTTGGGGGCTTTTGGTTTCTTATTCGGAGGTCGGACTGTATTTACTGAATGTTGAAAATTATTTATAAATGTTGTTTGGGATTAAATTGTCTATGACAAAATATTTTTTTTTTGTTTGACTTTGATTGAGTAATAATAAATTTAACATGTTATTTTCAATTTCTGAGAAATCAGAAATTTTTACAATCCCCCTTTTGTCCGTGGACCCTTCATATATACAATATAATTGTACGTACGTACGTATGTATTTCAAACAGATGAACTATCTTCTTATTCGATACATAGTACTTTCGGTTAACATTTATAACGCTTACGTAATAGAATATATAGTGTATGAAATATATGTATTGAAAAACAAGTGTCTATACTGATATTAATATTTTATAAGTGGTAGATGTTGTACATATTTGGTTTACTTCTTTGAAAAAAAGGCCACGAATTTCCTCTGTTTGACAAGGGAAGCTCGTTTCTTTGCAGCCAAATCCCGGAATCGTTTCAGGAGAAGAAGTTGCGTTGGACAACATTCAGGTTGTATTTCATACCACTCCATCTCCGTTGTCAGAGCCCCGAAGGCCTCACCGTGAGAGCGCTGCTTTGACGCTTCCACACTTTTGCCGTTGTGTTTGACATCACTATCTTCTTCGTGGAGAATTGAAAATACGATTTGATCGTCGGTTAAAATTTGATAGCCGGAATCGTTCGCGACATCTTTCAGCCAATTTTCGGCGTCATCGTTGTCACATTCCGTAAATCCAGGGATGGCTTGAAAGAGTTCAACGAATTCATTTATGCCACCTTGCTCGGAATTAGAGATATCTTTTTGAATCTCGGCCTGCGTTTATTCTGAGGGTAGCCATAGTTCGTTCTAAGCGTTTTTCAGATTTCTTCCTGTTATCGAAGCTCACGCATCAGCTATCATGTAGCAACAACGTTTCAAATTTATGGTTTTTGCGAACTGAACAATACTACTTTCAGTATTTTCTTCTACCATAAACAGTCTCCTAAGAACTTCTTTTCTATACAATCTCTTCATTTTCTCTATCACATCCTGGTCCATAGGCTGGATTAGACATGTTACGTCCGGTGGAAGGAATCCTGGATCGAGACTGTTCAATACCTCAGCGGATAGATCAGAAAGCGCGTTATCTAGGAGCAGCAACACTTTACCAGTTTTATGTTGAGCCCTGAGCCATTCTTTAACGTTCTTCATGAAATCATTTGTGTACCAATCGCAAAACCATCTTAAGTCGATCCGAACACTCGTCTGGGCTTTATAGATCACGGGCAAGCCAGTCACATTTTTGAAGCACCGCGATTTCTTCTCCTTTCCAATAAGCAATAACGGAAATCTATGAGTTACGGCTGCATTAGTACATGTCATAGCCGTTCGTTACTCGTTACTCGTTCTTTGGACACCTTGAATCCGGGTGCTGCAGTTTCACGCATAGAGGCGAGAGATTTTTTGGGCGAAGACTTCTAATTTAATCCAGTCTCATCTGCATTGTACACATCATCTCTAGAATATCCTTTCTCTTCGACGATGGTAGCAAAGTTCTGTTTAAACATCTCAGTAGCCTCCGAATCTGCCGATAACGTTTCCCCATGAACCTGAAGTTCTCGTATGCCATGGCGAGTCTTGAGGTTTTTCAAAAATCCAGAGCTGGCTTTAAAATTAGACGATCCACCGATACTGTAGATCGGCTCTGATACAAGCACGGCGGGGAAAGGGTGAAGGGCTGCATTGCCCAGTTTGGGATCACAACTAAACCGCAAGCTCCCTCACTTTTAATTTTTTGTGAGACTCTTAGAATAGCTGTAAAAGGAGAGAATTCATAGAAGTAGAGCTTATCCCAAGGTATTGTGAATGCGTCTACTGTTTCACAGTCAGGTTCTTTATGTCAAAAAACGAAGCGTGGACACTTTATGTTAACTCAACTTGCAAAAAGATCAATTTTGGGTTTCCCGAAATTGTCAACGATTTTCTGAAAGGCACGAACCCGATGGCATATACTCTGTCTCTGTTTCAAGTTAACTTAACTCTCTATCCGCCTCGATATTTTCCTTTGAGCTAATGTATGATGCAAAAATCCAGATATTTCTTTCCTCGCGCCAATCCCAAATAGATCGTGCTAGTCGGTTCAAGCTCTCGTACCGAATACCACCTGTTCGATTGATTTAGGAAATTGCTACTGTGTTTTCGAGGCATAAGAGTACATTATACAATCACGCCGATCTTCTGTATAACATTCGAGTCCGAATTACGCTAACCTTAGCTCTAATACATTAGTTGGCAATCGACGGTCTTCGTGACTAACGTTCTCTTCATTCTCTTCTAATGAATTACTAATTAGGAACAAGTCGTCCGAGTAGATGACTGATCTATGATTTTGATTTCTCAACTCCGTTATAATTGGTTTCATAATTTTAGTAAAAACGTAAGGGGCAGTGCTGAGCCCAAATGTCAAGCAATTAAACTGGTACAACACCTGGTTAAATACGAATCTAAGATATTTTCTATCACGTTCTGCAATGAATACTAAGTAGTAAGCGTCTTTCAGATCTAGTGTGGATATGAAATCATTTGCAGTTATCAATGTTGAGACTGTTTTACCATCTTCCAACTTGAAATGTTTTGTCTGAAGGAACTCATGAAATTTTTTGAGGATTAAAATTATTCTGTAAGTTTCATTTGGTTTGGAAACTAGAAAGATATTTGAAATGAACTGATCTTTGGACTATTCACACTTTCTGATTGCCCTTTAGTTAATTTCTTGAATTCAGAGTTAAAGTTTTCTTGATCTGCGTTACCGATATCTGGCTCTGCAGGGTTGACAATGTGGTCCAGGTTATGGACTGATCTTGATCGACTTCAGTTACAGCTGCGACTGCGAATGTGACAACGCCTGCGGCAGTGTCTCAATGCATAGTCATCCTCGAATTCAGAAAGTTCCTGATATCCTAAGGCAGAAGGAACCAAACAGTTGTTAGAGTCAACCGTCTGAAAAACTCTGTGTCAAGATTTGAGATCTCTTTGATCTGAGTCACAACTCAGTCTCACTGATCAGGTTAAAACCTGGGTGAGTCGTCTCCCTAGGCATTTCGAAAGTAACAACTTTCGAGTGAAAATTATTCTGATTTGAGTACCAACTCTTTTTCATGGGTAAGGGCCCAATGAGTGACCTTGTCTTTGTCCATGCCAGGGCGTTGCCCTGAGTACCAACGCCCTTGTCCAGGACCCAGCCTGGACGAGTGACCTTGCACTTATTCATAAGCAAATGAGTCTTCCAACCGACGAAGTCGTCGTTCTAGATTGTTTTCCTCCTTGGATTGGTCTGGTGACATGCTTCTGTCCTTCATTCCACTGATTTTCACTTTTGTATATGTGCCTAGTCCGACACAAAGTAAAGGAATGAAATCCTGGTCAATACCATGTGTTAGAAAAATCTTTCGAATAGCTTTGAATTTGTGGCGGAACCTGGCGGAAAGTAGAGGTACATTTGATCTTGAGGAAGAGGCGTGAAATGTAATTCGGTATTTTGTAATCACGTTAAATTTCAATAACAAACAAACTGATTGGATTTCCAAAAAAAAAATTTGCATCCTTCCGCGGTTGTAAGCGGTATGTTACCGCCATAAAGAAACGTAAGCAGTACTTTTTTGACATCGTTTTATGCTAATTACCAAGCGCACGAAGAGTCAACGACAAACCAATAACTTTATTTCTAATTATTTATTGCATTGTATAAACGCTCCTGACATCAAATGCAGTTGAGCTGCGCTGCAAGCGGTCCCTTTTGATGAGACATAACTAAATTGAAAGCAACATTACTATATAAACAACGAATAAATTAATATTTTTTGACTGTCACGGGCTCCCGGACTATTTTCAAACTTGTCGCAGACCCCGTAACGCACGCATAATAGACGAATTGTGGAACTCAGAAAAAGTTTCTGTTACTGATCCACTTATTGCTAAACAAATAACATACGCGCTTTGGAGCGGGGGGGGGGGGGGGGGGGGGGGGGGGGGGGGGGCTGGGGCTGTAGACTAAAATTTAAAAATCGCTGAAGTCACTCTTTCTTCGTTTGCAATATTCCACGTGAAGAACAATGATTGAAATATGAGCGAAGGAGTTCCTGATTTTTTTCACATGGTGTACCTCACACGGACAAAAGGAAAAACTAGGGGAAAGGTGAGTAGCCCCGACCAGTTTTTATATATTTAGAATTATGACTGAACTCAAGAACATAAACATCAAATGAACTATACAGAAATAATCAACGAGATACATATTTACTTGATACAGTACAAATAGACAATAAAGCATGACAGATTTTGAAGAAAAAAAAACATTTTAAACTTGGACTTACTTCAGGCGCTTTCAAAACTTGGTGGGTACCTCCGGCGACTATATATAATATTTACTGACCCAATCGTTTATAAGATAGGTGAAAATTACAGGCGAATTAAAATTTTTTACTTGAGGCGTCGACATATAATTTGAGAAGTTCATAATTCAAGACTTCTGTGGTGAGATGGGGAAAAAAATTGTTTTGTGTTGAAAAAATTTGGCTTCGCACATCCTCAGATGGATAAGTAGTGGATCCAGCAATAATGAAGTAGAACATTATGACCCGAGAACGATATTCATAACAGGATTAACAGATCATTTCAGGGAATAAGCTCAACCAGCCGATGTCGAACTGGTTCCTCACAGATATACATGGATATCCATTGGACGCCACTGATATTCTTATGTTTCAATCAACAAACACACTTTGTTGTGAATATATAACTTACGTTTATAAAACTTTCATAGTTCATGTCAAGAAAATTTCCAGCAGTTATACAAAGCGGTTTATCGGCCCTCATCATAATTATTATTAGAATCTTACTAGTCTCGGGTGGAAGATCGGGCCAGCAGCATTCATATACCGCATCACGTACATTGAGAGTCTGAGAGAAAAACGTTGGAAAATAATTATAGACACATTATTAGCCGCCCTATTGTATACGCGATTTTCTACTTTTGCAAGTTTCACATCAAACGTAATACAACAGCTTCAGCAAAAATAAAAAAAACTCATGCTGTCTTGAAGGGACCAGTACAGCTTGGTTTGGAAATTTCGGTGTACTCCAAAATGCATTTACTTGTCAACCAAAATTTATTCCACATCAAAAAAAATTCTGTATTGTAAGGTTTTAGGCATATCGTTAGTCCGATTAGGGTTGTTGAGGGCTCATTTTTTTTCAGAAAATAAATCCTCAGAACGTGAATGAGGGAATTTTTTTTATAACATCTTACTGGCCAAGTTATTTGCAAATTAGTGGCCCAAGTTTTGGAAATTTTGTATAATCAGCCGTAACTTTTCACATGATTTTTTTTTACCGACTCTTTCGTTCATAAGATGTAGAATTGATGACCGAAGAAAGCAGGACCTTGAGAGGTTGAATTAGACCAACGATGTGCCTGAAACCTTCGGATAAAGTTTTTCAAAGAAAACTTTTTTTTGCTGTGAAACAAATTTTGGTTGACAAACCAATGACATTTGGAATACTCCGAATTTCCCAATCCAAGCTGTATTAGTCCCCTTGAGCCTCTAATAACTATTTCAATTATACTGAAATACATTTTACAAAACGAACCTGTTCAAAGAGTATATTTCCGGCACAACAATATATGAACACGCCGAGTATCATTGCAATGATGTAAGTTCCAAATTTTACCATCGTAGGGCCATCCAGGTCGGATTCCACAGTCTGAAATAATTAGCAAATATACAACTTGTAATGTAATGATATCCCTAGATGCCTGGCGATAGATGGTATATAGCATAGCAATGTCGTTTTTGTAGCATACAGTCGGGCCTCGACTATTTCGACTAACGCAAAAACGTCGTCTGCTAGAATCGCTCTCATTCTTACGAGGGATCAGTTGTGCACGACGCGTGCGCGTTAACTGGTGCAGGGAGTGGAGACCCGCTCACGTGTTGCGATAGTCGAGATCCAACTGTACTACTATTACAAAACAATGTGTCCATTTCAAACACTTGATACGTAAGAATGACCGAAAACCGGTACATTGGATTTATGTTAACTATTGGTGTACACCTTTTGCTCACATAAAAATTCAGAGAGGCGACAGACACCATTGAATGCTGCGAATCTCGCTAAACTCCAGTAGGTACAGTGTATAAGTTAAACATGAAGTGTTCAGTTCTAGGGTTATTTGAAATAGAATGATGGTGAATATAGCAAATGCTAATTGTGAGTTATGTTTGGTAGTATGCATCGTGGTTAATTACGTCTGATCATTATGCCGATAAGTATTCATCTACCACTATCGGTTTCAAATCTCCTGACCCCTAGCTTTCGAAGACCGTTACTCGTTAAAAAAAAATCATAAGAATATGAGACGCGAAGCATTCTGTAGCTTGAAAATTTCTTTCATTTCTCAAGAAGATGCAATTTTTTCCAATAATTCGTTCGTTATTTATGGCGACTTAAATGAAAAAAATGTGGTATTTTGGAGGATTTTTTGAACACTCAACTTCATACGCCTGCCACTCATTTAATAGTACCTGATCGGAACAATATAAGGATTTTACTGGTGATGCGTCAATCTTTTAAAAACACGCCTATGCTAATAAAATTACAATTTGACGAAGCGTTTCAACGTTATTAACAAATATATGCGACTGTGCTATCTCGTCAATGGAAAACGTATCTGTATTTGTACTGTGACGTTGCAGATTGTATCTGTCGTGACAGAAGGCTCTCTACCCCCTGGTCGGTATATTTAATGAGTGACTGTGATCAAGGAATAAATGTGTGAGTGAATAGTTGTGACTCGATACCCTAACCGACTCCGTTTGGTGGCCATGACCAGCGCAGCGATAGGTCACTTAACTGATCTTTTTGTTTATTTCTTTTCGTCTGAGGAGCACGTTCTCTTTTAGGGACCGGCCGCCGGTTTAACCGACGCGTCGCGACACCGGCGTATCAGCGAACAGTATGACTGTCGCCTAGCTCAACGATGATCAGACGACCAGGAGGGTGCAGAGGAGGGTGGGATAAAGGTAGTGGATGCGAATTTCGCCGTCGTCAAGAACCAGCAACCAGCACCCGACAAAGCACGGTGCCAAGAGCCCCCGATGGAGCAGCACTGCAGACGAACTGGACTGCGGCCCGTGACGTCATGGTGCTTTTCCGTTAGCTGCGAGTATGGAACTGTTGATCGATTATCGATCAATCGGTGCGCGTGCGAATTGCGTCGTTCAGGGACTTGCGGCCAAGAGATCACTCGTACAGTAGACTCCCGTTAAGTGCTCATGCTCGGGTCCGTAAACAACCTAAATTCGGAGAAATGCGCACTTAAATCGAGCCCCCACTATGCTTACTAGTTCTCGGGAATACTACACAGTATAATAGAACTAACAAAAGAAACCACATCACCCATAGAAAGACCGCGCAAGAGTGGGGGATCTGTCGATTCTGCGAAATATGCCGAAAACGTCGAAATTCCACGAAAACGAGCACTGAACAAGAGAGCACTTAACGGGAGTCTACTGTACTTAGACCGTACGTAGTCAGGTCCTCTTGGAGCGAATTAGATCAAATATTGCCCAGCGACAGTTTAGAGTGCGTGAGAGTGAGTGTGTCCGCCGAAAACGTCCGGAAGGATACCTTTTTGTACCGGAACGAACTCAGGGACCGAATTAGAAAATCACAGCTCTACCGTAAGCGATTGTGTGAGGGTAAGCGCGATCTTTTGTTCACAGTACGAGATTTGCCACGTACAGCGGCCATTTCGGTCGCTGCCTAGCTTTGATAAGGGAAGAATCCCAGTTAAGAAACAGTTCATCGGCACTCGTGTGGCCGAATTTCTTGTGGTTGACCGTAGCCAGAGTCCACATAGTTTATTTTGTCAGAAAGATCAGTAGTAGCGAAAATACAGGCCGAATACCGGCAATGGTACATCACGAGTCACCGGCGGACGGCCATCATTAAATCGAGTCACAGCCCAATTAACACAAAATGGTGAAATAAACGTTTAGAAATGGTAGATGCAAGATATAGAAAACGTTTAGAAGTAGCGTTGAATCTTTGACTAAGCGATACGTGTTATAAACAATATAATGTCCGGCTGATCCACCGAATTCACGACGTTTAGTACACGTTCTTCATACTCTTTAGACACTATGAATATAAACGTCTTTCAAAAACGTTAATTGAACGTTGTCATCATACATCAATTGATCTTCTAATAAGACGTGTTAATACGATATATAATCGGTTTTCGGGCGCGTTGATTGGACGATGTCTGTATACATCAGTTGATCGTTCAAGTACGACGTGTTTTATATGATTATGAACTGCTTAATCCATCAAAATTGGACTACGAAAAATTGGCAAATGTCCGCATGATAAACAAAAATTTGCATGTTTTCATTGTAGTAATCGTTATAATCGACTGTCATTCTGGACTTACGGTGACAATCACAAATCCAACGGCGCAAATGATGATAGAACCCGATATAAACTCAGCAAGTCCAATCCACGTAAAAGCCATCCTCAAATTTTCTGCGAATTCAATTATCCTTTGATGTTTCCTAACAATTCCTGGAAGCTCTTTGACGTCGGAGACCCGACGAAGTCTGTCGTGCAAGATAAGCAGCTGTCCACTTATGTGTGCAATCTGAAAACGTTCAACGATTTTGTTATATCTTCTCAACTTGACATAGTCTTTGTAAAATTGAGAATATTTGAAAATAGGTATAAGAGAAAAAATACTCGTATAATTTTTCTCTACGAGATTAGAGGGTAGGCGGGTTGAATCGACCAGTAAATGAACACCTATGCGGTATGGCATAGCTACCGTGAAGGTACCGAAGTACCTAAATCTGTCATGAATTGGCCATGGCGGTGCGTTCCGATATACTATATGTATCTACACCCAACGAGGTTGATTCTGATCCCTTTCGGTTTTGACGATTCGCATTTTACATTGGCAAAGGTAGCGTCTCGTAGCGCACCGCGCCGAAACGGCGTACGAGCAAAGCTCGACTCGTGGCTGTCAAACTGATCTAACCTCAAAATGTAAAACTCCTAGACACTGAAACATAATATTTCAGTGCTCTAAGAATGATGCGATTGTCGAAAAGTGCTATAACTTTGAAGTCTACTTTACTATGAGATATATTTATTTAATAAACAATTCAGATGATCGAAGAACAGGGATTTCTTGTAGATTATTCAATTTTATAGAGGGTCACAGCCGAGGAACCTCGAGAAAAGACGCCGAAGCTGACAAATAACAGATTGCAATGTGGTTTGATAAAGGGACGGTGCAGAGCCCGACGAATCCAACGGAGTGCTACTGTTGAACTCCGATGGACTCTATTTTATACTCAACGTCTACGCTGTGCGTTAAGACTTCGATAAACGTTGTTTTGTATTCTCCGCTTACGCTGTTTGTTGGACTTTTATAGAGTCTATTTCATACTCTGCCTTCACGCAATGCATTGGACTCCGATAAACTGTACTCAATACTTTACATCTACGCTGTTCGTTGGAAGAGCGCTTCGATAAGCGCAGTTTTATACTCTACATCTACGAAGTGCGTAGGGCTTCGATAAGTTCCTTTCTATATTTTTGTATCATTTAGTCAGAACAAGATTGTGAGTCAACATTGTGCATTGGACTCCAATGCGTGGAATATAAAATAAAACCTATCAAAATCTGCGTAGACGTAGGATATAAAATAAAGTCTATTGAAGTCACACGCATAGCGTCAACTTATGGCCGCGTTCTGACTAGATGATACAAAAGTATAGAATAGAACCTATCGAAGTTCAACGCACTGCGTAGACGCAGAGTATGAAATAGACTCCATCGAAGTCGAACGAAAAGCTTTAACGTTGAGTATTAAATAGAGTTAGTTGAAGTCAATTGCACAGGGTAGACGTAGAATATAAAATTAAGCTTATCAAAGTCTATCGTACTGTGTGGACATTGAGTATGAAATAGAGTTCATCGGAGTCCAACGGTAGCACTCTGGTGAATTGGTCAGACTCTTCACCCTTCCTTTGTCAACCCACATTGCAATCTGTTATTTTTCAGCTTCAGCGTCTTCTCTCAAGGTTCCTTGGACTGTGAAGTTGAATAATCTACAAGAAATCCCTGTTCTTCAATCATCTGAATTGTTTATTAAATAAATATATCTCATAGTAAAGTAGACTTCGAAGTTATAGCACTTTTCGACAATCGCATTATTCTTGGAGCACTGAAATATCATATTTCAGTGTCTAGGAGTTTTACATTCTAAGGTTAAATCAGTATGACGGCTATTGGTCGAGCTTTGCTCGTACGCCGTTTCGGCGCGGCGCGCGGCGCGCTGCAAGACGGTACCTTATCAAATAATATATTAATGTGGATTAGCCAATTGTGAGGTAGGTTCGATAGAATTTCAAACACGATGCCGTCCACTCCCGGTGCTTTTTCAGGCTTGCATTTTTCGAGAGTTAATCCTATCTTTTCTAGGAGTCAATTCATAGACATATTACTGAATCGCTTTCTTTTATTTTCTCTATTCCAGTTTTTTTTTTGTGTTATTTACATTGAATTCCTTTTTGAATTATCATTTGCTTTGTTTTTTGTCTCATGCTTCTATCTTTCTTCCCTCTTGGTTCAATTTTTCTCGGTTTGTCTGCACAAGACTTGAGACGTATAAATGTGTTAGCATGAGAAATTAACGCTATAACGATAATGGCCGATGGTGACCACAAGAGAGAAATTAGGATCAGCGCATCTATCTCTTTTGCTTTAAATACTGTGACTAAAAGGTAACGCTACTATACCGCAGGATTATGAAGACCAAGTGATGCAGGATAATTAAATTCAAACCTCAATTATTCATTTACTGGTCGATTTACTCTATTTGAAGCAGGAATTGCTAATAATAGCTGGTCGATTTCCTTATTTTAAATTTCATTTTCATTTGTATTTGTGTTTTATCGAGATATCAATCACATTCGCTGAGTTGGGCCATCACTAGCGGCCTTTGCAACCAAAATTGTCTCACTAAAATAAAACATGTTTCTTCACAAATGTACATAATAGACTATATTAGTAATTCACCAGTGCAATCAGAACATTATCGCTCAGGAAATTTCCAGCAACCAACGCGGTACCTTGTCCTACTTCGATTCCCATCATAATTTCGTAATTGGGACTTTGATAAGTGTTGAAAGGATACTTGGCCGGTACGATGTGCTTTCTCTCGTTATAGTTCGGAGATTGTAGAGTATATTCAAATAGTAAGCGTATCTGGAATGAGAGAACTGCAGAGCAATAAGATCCCATCACCCACATACATAAGCGTCGGGCAAATTTGGCATGGCGTGACATGATCACAAATTGTTCGTTGTTAGATATGTTTTCCCAGTCTTCAGCCATTATGACCAAGCATTGTTCGATGTATCTGAAACGACAGGATTTATTTTTACCAGGGGCAAGGAGATACATACAGACAGGTCGTGTGGATGCGCCTTATGTAGGAATGAAACAAAACAAAGCTAACTCTTCCACTAATGTGCCAGAGAAAGAGGGGATCGAAAAATAATATCGCTTTCCTTCATCCAAACATTGATGCAAGAGTTAGCATTGTTTTGTTTCATTCTTCCATAGGACGGATTCATGCGACCTTCCTGTATGACATTTCGCCAAATACAACAGAAATAGATGACTAATAATAAAACAAGCTGATAAATATTGTATTAAAAATATAACTCGATGCTCCCCAAGTTTGGAAAATGAATATCCATCCCGTGATCGAACAATTTATCCTTCAACAAGAACAACAACAATAACGACAACATCAACTTTAATGTCAACGACAACAATAACGATAACAAAACTTGTCCTTATTTTCCGCTTTGGGTAAAGGGTAAGACTCAGCAGTAGTGATTTGGTGTGACCTAATATTATACAATTGAAATTAATCTATACAGTAATGTTCATGTGTGAAGTCCCTAATGGCTCACTATTCGTTTTGGACCAAATCGAAAACGAGTTTCCACTCTCGAAAATTTCATGTGTTCATGCCCAACGAAGTAGTAGCCAACAATGTGGCGATATCATAGAACTTAGGGCTCCCGCACACTAAAAACATGATTTGCTGGACATAGGAAATAAGTCATAAATAGTAGACATAAGTGGGCACAAGTAGGAAGAAGGAACTTGTGTCTATAACAGCGTCGTTCCTAACCTGTTCAGAAGTAACAAACTTGACGCATCGTTGGTTAACATTGTATTTCGAAGCGCTGTATAATTACATTTATTGAATAAATAATTGATCAAATTCAAGTTTGTTATTTTTGAACAGGTTGGGAACGACCCTATTATAGACATAAGTTCTTTATTCCTATTTGTGTCCACCTATGTCTACTACTTATGTCGGATTTCCTATTTCCCGCAGCTCATGTTTTTAGCGTGCGGAAACCCTTATACTACTGAAAGGAGAATAGCCCATTTGAGTAACGAGTGGAAAGTGATGGCAACATATTGAGACAGAGGCATACCTGTCTCTCCGTAAGGCTGTCATAGTGGATCGCCTTAAGTATAGGCGCGGAATAAGGGGAACGGACGAATGGACGTTACGGAGAAAGATAGATAGATATATACAAAGATGTATAACACTGTCTCAACATGTTGGTGTTAAGTCGGCGGCGCTATTCACCTTCCAGTAGTATACGTTCATGGACAATATACATACATTGTCGGTTACTGCTCTGTTATGCATAGACACATAAAATTCGCGAGAATGGAAACTCGTTTGTTTTCGTTCAAAAAAAAAAAAAAATAATAATAAATCAGGAAACCGGTTGACCTGTGGGCCAACCCGAAAACTTCCCGCTGTGTTAAATACGTTACAATTAATTGATACTATTGTGTTTATAATAAATTAAAGAAGATTATAAATATAATTAGTTTTCCGTATACAAATCTTTTTTTCTTCAATTTCCATTCTTCGAATAACTTTGAAACTAATCAACCAATCGATTCCAAAATCTAATCAGATGTAAGTCTTGATGAACCCTTTCGATCACCGCAAGAATCATTCAAATCGGTTAATTCGTTTCAAAGGTATCGTATGACAAAAAGAGAAATTTTTGTCGTGCAATATCTTTTAAACCAATCGTTCGTTTCATTTTACATAACAATGATTGATACAAACGATCGCAACAATACGGTCACTCTCAAGGTAACGTATAGGTTGGGACTGTTAACATTTCACGAAAAATACG
Organism: Macrophya annulata; assembly: GCA_963924015.1. Lineage (NCBI taxonomy): Eukaryota > Metazoa > Arthropoda > Insecta > Hymenoptera > Tenthredinidae > Macrophya > Macrophya annulata. The sequence goes on from OZ001260.1 coordinate 17,268,223, forward strand.
TCATTTTTAGAGCAACTAAATTTTCTAAATTATTTGTGCCTTTTGAGGTTATATCAATTGAGATTTGGAATGATGTTACTTCCAGAGCGACCGGATTTTCATAATTATTTGTGATCTTCGAGATTACGTGAACTGACGTCTTGACAGTCGAAGCGCTACAAGCTTTGCCTGTACCGCCACCTCCTATCGTGGAGGCTCTCGAGTCACTTATTGGCTAGAGTATAATTACCAATTCAAAACCAGATGTGCCCTCGGATACTTATTTCAGGTGTAACAGGATTAACTATGGTAGGTCTACCTTGGCTATTATATTCGGGTTTCATTCTGTATGAGGGGTATTCCACGTGAAATAGAACTGCTTTTGGCCGAGGGTCACCATATTTGACGCCTGTGCAGGTTCGGGTTTTTTGCTCCAGTCATTACAGTCAACTAGTTAACGAAAGTTAACTGTATAGCGAGATATCATATTTCCAACTCCACCTAATTCAGTTGTAAATGAACGAAATTGCAACTTATTATAGTGCATTTTACACGCAAAAACAAGCTGGCGGCGAATATGTGTGATTCAAATTATTTCCGAAATCGCCAAGTATAAAAAGAAGAGGATGTGGCATTTCGTCGTTTTTTTGCCCCTAGTCATTAGTGTACACTCGATTCACTCGAAAATTTCACGGAATATAGTTTGAGATATGACCAAACTATGGTAAAGTTTTCAACTTGCTCTTTTTTTTTTTTTTTTCATTAATTAAATGAAGTAAATCAAGTAGGCCCTAAGGGTAAAAAAAAGGAAGATAAAATACACATTTTCTTCGTTTTTCATGTTTAGTAATTTCAAAAATGATTTGGGTTATACTTATTCGGCAGAAGCTCGTATATGCGCGTAAAATGCACCATAATAAGTTGCAATTTCATTCATGTGCAACTGCATTAGTTGAAGTTGAAAATGTGATATCACGCTGTAATGACTAGAGCGATATTTCTGGTAACAATTTTTTGAGGATCTGTAACTGCTGGCAGAGTTTCATGTGGAGACAAAGAACCTGATTTGGCACTGGCGTCAAATTCGAGAACCCTCAGCCAAAAATGGTCCCGTTTCATGTGGAATACCCCATAAACAGGTCAAGCACCCCTCGAATAATACTTTTATTTTGAAGATTGGTAGATCTCAGTTAGTTGATTTTTTGTACCGAAGAATTTTTCGCGTAATCCAAGAAAAAAAAAAAACAGCATAATTTGCTCGGGAACGTTTCACAATACAACACTTGAAACATATCTGAAACATATTATACGTTTCAGTTACATTTAATACGCACTATACTATGCTATACTCAGTATATGTAGCAAAAACATTTTATACGTGATAGTATGATCGTTAAAAATTGATAAAAATATAGATTTTGTACAATGGTTCACGTTACAAACTTATTTTTTGTCAAGTTATCGGAAATTTCGGGAAAATTTGGAAGTCTTTGTAAAGAAGAAAAAATGAACTTCATGAAATGTAATGTTTTTTTCATTTTTTAACCGATATTTCATAGTGGAAATTAAAAAAATCTTGAAATTTGTCATAATTATTTTTTAGCCTTGAATAACTTTCAAACCAATAGATTTACAAAAAAATCGTAGGAGACCTTTTTTGTAGATCGTTCAATTTTCTACAAAAATATGTATTGTTCTTTACGATACGCCAATCCGTTGTTGAGTAATAGAATTCCGAATTAAAAAAAAAAATTGTTTCTGTGTTATTGAAATGGGAAATGAAAAATCGCAAATAGGCACCTCTTAATATTAATATTAAAAGCTCAAACTTTTACAGATTTTTTTCTTTCGTCATCTTGAACGATATTCTCATGGTAACTAACGAAAGACAAAATAGTCGTTTTTTTGGCCCACCCCAGTGACCACGAAGGGTTAACATAGGTATAATTCCAATGTTATAGGAACATTTTCAATGATACATAGGAATTATTCCTATGTGAGAAATAGGTATAATTCCTATGTTTTCAAAGAAAGTTTCTCTATGTTAACATTGGGATAACTCCGATGTTAGCAGAGGAGGTCAACATAGAAAAAATCTCTATATAATATAGGGATAACTCCGATGTTAGCAGAGGAGGTCAACATAGAAAAAATCTCTATATAATATAGGAAATATATCCTATCAAAAATAGGTACTGTTCCTATTTTCGCATAGGTGTAATTCTTATTTTGACATAGTAAATATCCCAATGTTAGTATAGAAATTACCTCTATGTGAAAATAGGAAAAATACCTAATTTTTTCTGTCCGTGTACCTGTTATAAGGTATTTATTCAAACTATTTAATCAGATCTTACTATACCGTGTGTTTGTGCAGAGGCGCTACAGTATGTCCAGTAGCGGATGTACAGTCGCCCACCGCGTGGGTACCCACGTTACGCAAATTTATCGGTATGGTATAGTAGATACAGTCTAAATTCGATCTACGTGATCATTAGCTGAAGCTAATACTTCAGTGCGCCGTTTGATGGAGCGCTTGGCCGTGCTCTTGGCTATAGCATGACAAAGATTGAATATTGTTAATGCAAACAATTATCACACATACAAAACGTTCTTCGTATGCCGAATATTTGGTACACAGAGGATCGCAGCTGACTGCCGTTTCGACGGATGAGTAAGCGAAACTATTTTTCATAAATACGAGTGCATCTCTAAGAACATAACCTGAAATCTGCATCAAGTGTCACACAATAATTCAGATCTGTGTGAAGTAGGTAGATGTACTCTTCACTTTTGCAGATGCACTCGTATTTATGAAGAGAAGTTTCACTTGCTCATCCGTCGGAACGCTAGTCAGCTGCGATCCTTCGTGTACCGAATATTCGGCGTACGAGGAACGTTTCGTAAGTATGATAATTGTTTTCAATAACAATATTCAACGTTTGTCATGCTATAGCCAAGAACACGACCAAGCGCGCCATCAAACGGCGCACTGAAGTATTAGCTTCAGCTAATGATCACGTAGATCGAATTTAGTCTACATCTACTATACCATACCGATAAATTTGCGTAACGTGGGTACCCACGCGGTGGGCGACTGTACATCCGCTACTGGACATACTGTAGCGCCTCTGCACAAACACACGGTATGTATATCTGAATCATATCATGATGGTGGATGCAATGTGATTACTTTAATTCGGAAATATATACTGTTGAATGTTATCAAATTTTGTATTACCTATGGAAAACACAAACATCAGACGATAATATATACATTTTTGTACATTAGCTTACCCTCGGTTATACCATAAAAAGAAAATCTTCACAAAAGATAGTATATTTGTGACGAGTATGGCAACAGCTTCCATTAATGAACTCATTTTGGATTCAGCATAATCCAAAAAACCCCAGACTTGGCAAACTATCGTAACTACCATGAAGAGCCAAATGAACGTTCGAATGTAAACGTTTCTATGTCCTGGCCATGCACCAATAAGTTGAATTCCAAACACCTGTGGCCTCCCGAGAGCCGCCTTTTCCATTTTTGAATATTGAATAATACTGTATCGAAATCTGAAATTTCAAGTACTGTATTCAATGATAATGCGCGTGAGTTGAGTACCCTAGCGGGAGTCTGAAGCTGTGCTTGTTATGACTGCCCGGTGATATTAAGTGGTTCTGGTGAAAATAATTCTACGCCAAACTACAAGAAAATTCTGGTTTTGGAAAATTGTGGAAAATTGTAGGAAATCATATGAAATTGTAGGGAATCGTAGAACGAAATAGTTCATTTTCAAAAGTCGTTGGAATGTGTAGATATCTACGTCAAAAACTACGCATTTTCAAGTAAAACTATTCCAAGACTTTTGAAATTCGCAAAATAATAATTATGGACTTATTTTTCAGTGAAAATTCTTAGAATTATAGGAATTATTAAGGGAATACATACACCTTGAAATTTTCAAAATATCGATTTTTCTTTTAAATATTTTTTGTAACGCTAGAGACCTAATCTACCGGCAAAAAAATTGACATCGGAAAATCTAAAGGATTTCAGAAGTTACAGCCACATTACTGCTAAGTTGCAAGAAGGCGCCGCCGCGCGGCGCGCCAACCCTTACATTGGTCTCATAAGTATTGTAGAACACCGTCAACACTGACACCTCACTATTTTGACAATTTGATTTTGAGATTTTGAAAATTCTGGTAATCATCATTTTTACAGATATTTGTTTTCCTTTAATATTCTTTTGAATTGTAATCGAAGCCTGCCATTGACAAAACACATGGCTACGATTCGAATCTTTTTGAGGTTAAGTGTCCACGTGTTTGTCAATTTTCGTGTTGTATTGTCAGTTACGAACTCAAACGGATGGTAATTTTCATCACTCAAGAAAAACAGTGTGTATGAGTGTGAAATAAGATTCTAGGATCGAAGAAGAATGATCAACTGAAAAGTGGGTTCTAAATTGACGTAGAGGCACTGCAGATTTAGATGTCTAGAGAGATAAGTATTTCTAGAAATTATTTACTACAAAAATTTGATAGGTACGATAAAAAGATGTATGATCACGGTTGCCACCTCAGGCCGACTACTGACCCGGAGATGGGCCCGCGGGGAGGGGGGGTAAGACCAAACGAGGGATATAAAATTTTGAACGCATTTTATTCGAATACAACGCTAATTACTCATACAAGTATCACATCACCTTTTTTATAATTTATGTGAAATAACCTGGTATTAAAGGAACATCAGTATGACTAGGAACCTATCAGAAAAATCTTAATAACACTTATGCCTGAACAAAAAAAAAGATACATTTGCACGGTCGATTATGCTTTCTTTGGTAAATTAAAATTATATTCCAGAAAATGAAGTGAATCACAATAATACTTAAAACTATAGATAAACCTACTTATAAACGTTTGTACGGTTGATCAATTAGTTATAAATACGCAAAATTTTCAGTGGTTAATTTCAAGTAACTCGCAAAGTGAACGAAAATGATTAATTTTGGTTATTAGCTTTGAATTTGAAAGTATATTTTGAATTTCCTGATACACTTTTCAATAAAGAAGTCTGGTTTGGATTACTAACAAATTGGTGGAACTCCTGGCAAGTCATCTTGTAATTAAATTTGGTACAAATCTCTGCTTTGACTAAATCTACTGACATTCGATTTCTTTCATCTGTCCAAATGTTTCCCATTAGAGAAAAAATACTCTCTACGAAAGCATTGCTCACGGGCATAGCCAATATTGCAGCAACAACTTTTGGCAATTCTATCAAACTGTGGCTGTTGAATATTTGAACCCATTTTTGATCAACAGCTAGTTCACTTTCTTTTAGCACAGGTAACAGACTCTTCACTATATGTATTTCGTCGAACAATATATCCTCGTTTAGTTTAATGTGCAAACGTTGAACTACCTTGATGACGTCTTCAAAACAAAATGTGCCTTCGTTTAAATTGAAAATTGCAAACAACTGGAAAGGGTTATCGTCGGAATTGTACCATTTCATCAAGTATTCAATGGCTCTGTTATATACGCTCAACGCCTCATTTACAAACTTATTTGTACCTGCACAATTATCAGTCGGCCGTCTGAGAAACTTGACCCTACTCCCGAAAAACTTTTCATCTATTCTGGTTTGCAATTTATTTTTTAATGCAGTCATTATTGCATGTACTTCAGTAACAGTTATCGTATTGGATTCGAGTGATAACAGCGTCTGGGTCATTAAGGTCATAAAATGATGTACAAAATGAATGTAAAGTTCCGGCGTTGTGAGATCTGAATCAAGGTCAGTTTTAAGTTCATCCGGCTCGTCTTTAATGAATAGCCAAATTGATTTGTGGCAATTTTCTTCGCCCTGTTGTAAAAAGTATGATTTAATTGCTGGCCAGCACCATATCAAACGTTCGACAGCTTTAATTAACGAAAGCCATCTAGTTGGGGCGTGCCGCAAAACTTTGGCATATTCCATGTCGAGAAAATCAAAACATTGCTTCAATTCTTCGTTTTTCTTCGCACTGTTTGAAAATTCAGCAAAAACTTTTGCTACTAGATTTTCGACATCGTACGATAAGGCTTTGCAAGCATTTCTCGAAGCATTGTGTATTACGTGGCAATTGCAATTCGTCTTGAATATTTTTTCATTCGATAACAAAAGTTTCTGATATACGGAATAATTTTTGCCATAGTTAACGGACGCATTATCGGCTGCATAAGATATGACATTTTAAATTTTCAAATTGTTTTTCACCAGACAATTTTTAATCTTTTCGGTAATAGCTTTTGACGATTCATCGGAGTCTTCATAAAAATCAATAACTTTATTTTTGATTCCTTCGTTAGTATGAAAATATCGCACAGCTATCGGAAAAAGTTTCCTGTTACCTTTATTTGAGGCATCAGTTGCTATAGCAAATGGAACTTGAAATTGGCTGTCTGGATTCATTTCTTGCAGTACCAATTCAATAGATTTCGGACACAAAACATTCTCAACCAACATCTCTGCCTTAGTTTTTCCACAATGAATTTTTTTAGCCACCTCGGAATCGTAAAATATTTTTGAATATAATTTGATACCACAGTCCATGCTTAAATAGCTGTGATGATGATTTACGCCATGATAAACTTGTACAATTTCAGCTATTGCAACTTTTAATCCTCCTGTGGTATTTTTCTTAGGCACAATATTGGTAATTAGTTTATTTTTTGATATACAAGCGTCGATTGACTTATGCTTTTTACTGTTCAGATGTGTTTTCACCACTTTTTCTCCATCGTGTTTAACCGTGAATGTGATACAGCAAATCTTACATTTTGCTGTAGTCTTATCCAATTTCATTAACCATGACTTGTATTCGAAAATTCCTAACCAATCTTCTTGGAAGTAAAAATCATATCCAATTTTTTTTTTCTTCGATTTAGATGTGCTGGGAATATCCTTATTCATTGTGCAGATCGATCTATAGATTATATTCAATAAAAACATTCCAAGTTGAATGAACTTTTGTTTCAACCTTGTTAATTGTTAAATAATTAGATGAATTGTTATTGGCAAGGCAAACGTGAAAAGGGTGAATTTAGCATCATTCAGCGACTATTTTCTTTACTTACCTCGATAATAAATAAGCTTACGGAAGCGTAATACGTAATACAGATATATAAAGTTCACTCTTCAAACACCAGAACTTTCGCGGGTCTTTTACACTCGCAAAGTATAACAAGAGTCGGTGTAGTAGTGTATGACAGATCGATTCATAGACTTAACGATATCGTACATCGAGGCATAGACTATCGAATATAATAGTCATGCGAATTGACAAAGATCTCAGAAAGATCTGACATCCAAGCGCCACATCTGTGCCAGCGGCGAAAATTTGAACTGTCATTAGTGTTAACAGTGCAAATCATATTTTGCGACTTGCGGCCGTTAACAGCGGCTGTAAAACGTAAGATGTCAACGGGCCGTACGTTTCACCCGGAGATTTAGTTTTTAGCCCGGAACCCGGAATAAAGTAGTCAAAACCCGGAGTCTCCGGGTCAAAGCCGGAGAGGTGGCAACCTTGTGTATGATGAAAAACTTGAAAATTATCTAATTATTGACAAAAATTATGCTACAATCTCTGAATCTTAAAAATATTGAAGGTCATAAAATCTAACAAATTTTTATGAAAAATTTTGATCAGATTCTTCCTTAAGCAAATTATTTTTATTTCAACAGCACCACTGTACACTCCTATTGGATCAAATGGGCTCTAAACTCATCACGAACCCCCACCTTCTACATCTATCTGGACTCAACCCATAACACATCAGTACGGCAGCAGCTGCGGATCTAGCATCTTTTTTCATAAGCCAAATCTTAAAACTTGATTTCCCACAAACTACATTTTCTGGTCGTTGTCGTAGGGTACAGGTCGCATCGTTCATCGGAACTTCTTCAAATTACTTCAATAGTAGCAATCTGATGTATCAAAACTGAATCAATAAAATATTTCATTTAACTGTATCATTGATTTAAAAAAAATTATTTTGAAGGTGTATGTACCCCCTTAAGAACTACTACGAATAAGTATGAAAAAAGTCGGATATTGTACAATTTTATAAGAAAAATGACGTGTCGCCGCTCGAAAAATCCGAATTGATATATCGTGATGGTTCGTAGAATTCTATGAATGACTAAGAATATTCACGCCGCAGTTGTATACAATTGTAGTTTTTCCTAGAAAATAATAGAAAATATATGAAAATCTTAGAATGTGAAAATCATGGAGTAGAAATTTCTAAAATTTCGTTGAAACTCTTACTTGTTATGAAATAACTACGATTTTTGAAAAATGTGAAATTATTGAAAAAAAAAAAAAAAAAAAAAATAGAAATACCAGTCGCTCCTCTAACATACCGAAATTCTCATTTGTCAAAATTTGTAAAATTTTAAGAATAACTACGAATTTATACTACTCGCTTCAAAAAATGTAGGGTTGCTTCAAGAAAAAAATAAAAGAAAAATCCAAGACAGTTCTCAATATGAAAAAATTATGGAATACCAATTCATGAAACTGCGTATCAACTAAGCGTTTGTAACGAACAAGTACAACAAATAACTATTCTCTAAGAAAAATAATTACGATTCACTACACTCGAACGAACCAGAATTTTTGCTTCTAACGATTCGTAAAATCCTACAAATTGATACGACTCGCTTCAAAAGAAATCAAAAATCTACGACAGTCTTCAAGTTTGAACTTATGAAATACGAATTCATGAAATTGCGTAAAACTAAGAGTTTATAAGAAAAAAAGTACAATAAATTACAATTTTCGAAGAAGAATATAACTCCTAGTCGCTATACTTATACAAATCGGAAGTTTTGCTCGCGAGAGTTTGTGAAATCCTATAAATTTATATGATGACTTGCTGTGAAAATTGTAATTTTTTTTTACAAAATTCATAAGCATCCTACCGGCAACTGCTATACACATGAGATAGAATTTCACAAAGTTTCGTAAAACATCACCTTCCACGCATCCGTTACAATTCTGTACAAAAAATTATATGGTAAAGCCACTACTCATGCAAAGAAACAGCGGGTTTCTTTGTTCTTGTAGAATTTACTTGTAGAATATTCCAATTGTAGTTACAAAATCACTACAACTACGAATTTTGCTGGAAATTAATTGGGACAAATTCGAAGTTGGTTTCGAAAGATTTTGAAACATGTAAAATTTTGTAAAGAATTGTAGATCACTATTTTTTTCATTCCCTTAGAAATCAATAGTATCAAACTATAATTTTTCATACAAAATTGCGAATATTCACATTTTTCAAAGAAAATGCATAATGTCCCTATTTCTGTTGATATTCATAAAATTTTGGAACATGAATTTTTATCGGGAATATGCTACAATAAATTAAAAATTTCTACGCTCAACTGTAAAGAAATTTAATTTTTCGTATATTATTGTAGAAAACTACGAATTTTTACTGCCGATATACGTAATCCTGCAGTAAGTACAGCCAGAATACTTTATCGTGAATTATTGTAGAAAACTATAAACTTCCAACGTCAAAATACGAAAATGCTGCTCTTAGCTGAAGCCAGAACAGCTTTATGTAAATTTTTGCAGAAGACGACACATTTTCACAAATAAGTAGTTCAATTAAGGGGACTGGATGAACTAGTGCGCTTTAAAAGTTTGTCGTTTTTATGGCTTAGCACAAGACTATAAATGCAAATATCCATACGTTCGAATTTTCTGGTGTCTAAAATTCGGTATCATTAATGCGATAGAGAATTTTATATCATCCTATTCAAAATTTGAGTCAGTATTTTCTTGAGATAACGTGTTAAAATTGAATTTTGCACGATTTTTAACGATTCGCTGAGCGCGGACCTTGTCACTCATTTGAAAAAATTGATTTATCAAACTTTTATATACTATCGTAAAGTAGCATAGTTTTCCGTATATCTTCGTAGAATGGTATATTATTTCGTATACTATCGTAATAGTACCGAATCCTTTTGTCGCGCCTGTGTGCCTCACTCTATACAAAGCATCGTGACGCCAGCTGAAAACCTCTCTTGCTAGCAAAGTAACTTTGTAACTTAAAGACTCCGGGCCTTTTTACTCATAATATTAGCTTTGGAATCAAAACCGACTTTTGATAACAGTTACACTTCTTACGTCTACTTGTGTTATCAAGCGCTTATAAACAACATAAGGCTGGAGAAGCACTGTGACTAACACAACTCTCGTCTATTTTTTAGTAACCAAAAATCCTTCCCTTTCCTCTCCAGCACAAATCGTAGACGTTTCGTAGTTTGTTGTAGAAATTGTTTTCACCATAGGATAACGATTAACCACCATAATCTACGTAAAACTACGATATTCGATAAAAAAAATTGGGAAAAGTCCTACGTAATGTTCGAATCGGTATAATAAATTGTACAAATTTCTCGTACAAATTCGTAGAATTTTTTTTCACCAGAATCACGAAGAGCTACTATAATCTCAAAGAAACTATGATATTTTACACAAAATACAATTTGCTACGACAAACGACCGACCAAGAATTACACGGGATCACGAAAAACAACCATATTCTACGAAAAACTATAATATTTTACAAAAAACAAAATTAAGAAATATTCTACGGCCGTGTTCGAATCGGTAGGTTCGAAATTTTTGTAGAAATTTTTCTTATAATTTCGTAGAAATTATTTTCACCAGGGGTCTCATTCATTAGTTTTTCCTTCTCTATAGATTTGCGTTAAAAAAACGTACCTTGACACTTTGCTCCTGTAAGGTAACCAATATCAACTGATATTGAAACGTGAAGCTCCGGCAGATTATTAGTAGACTCCGCCCACAGTGCGAGCATAACCACTCAATACGAACATATATATTCCAACATCATCTTGAAGCTACATATGTACATAAATTTCAAATAAATAGCAGTTCTGTGTAAAGTATTCAGTGAAAAATGATTCCAATTGTTCTAGAACTCAAACGCGCTGCTCGCTCCAGTTAGGTCGCAGATTATCTTATATGCATGCTTGGTTGCAGACGTAAAGATTGGTAGTTTGCCCGATCACTGACAGTCTTGGTGGAATTATTCATACCATTCGGCTTTGAAAGATGGTCAATTCTAGATAATTTGAAGCTTATAAGTAAACTGAGATTTTTATCGAGTTGTCAGAGTTTCGACGTGTCGAAAATCAAAATATAGAAGCACCTCAAGACACATTCCGGCAATCAATTTTTTGTTTGTAATCGTATGGTATCACTATGAAACACAATTACTCCAGTTACGGTACAGCTGCTAATGCGAAGTACAGAATCAATAATATGTGTATATCGGTAAATACACAGCTGATTAGGGTGATCCATGATTTGGGGTAAGAAAACTTTTCATCGCGTCGCCCCCGAATTTGTTCCAAACAAGTAAAAGAAAAAAATTTGTCCGAGGCTTCAAGCCCCCACATCAATGGGAACACGTATTTCGTAAATTATTTGTAAATTTGTGTACACGTAAATATTTTCCGGAAATTATTTGCAAAAAAAAAAGAAACTTTTGACATCATTCCAAGAGTGGTACTAGCTCTGGTTTAGATGCTAGAAGTCAACGAATTTGGAAGGAACGTAAAATACAATCGTGAGCTGGATGCACTCCAAAAACGACGTAAGCCATATCTACCATATAAAAAGAACCAGTTAGTTCGTTTAAGTGTAAGCAAGATTTATTAGTTTATTATTATTTATTAGATAGTCGTTGTAACACTAAAGATTTTGCTCAAAGTTCCTAGTTTTATAAAAGCTAGTAAATAGAAAATCTTACATAGACCATTGAGAGGGAACCGAGTTGGGTGTGGACAATACAGTTCAGATAATTTTCATTGATGGGATTTGAGTGTGAAAACAATCGATAGGGCGTCGCGTGATGGCCTGAAGGGCTAGTGTAACAGTATTCGTTTGCCTAATGTGGAAAACCCTTGGATCCGTGAAATCTTGACCGCTGGAGGTTGTAAAACATCTGGTTTGCAGAAGGCAGCGAAAGTTTCGTGTGGTCATAAAAAATGTGGCAACCAGTGACGCGTATTCTCCAGTCGTAAACTGGGAACGCGCGGATACGTGACTTTAGTTAATTTTTACGGATTAACTCAAGTTTTGAAAAAGTTCGCCTAGAAGGTTTCCTTCTGCGAAAAGAATTCCTCATAGAGGTAGTTAAACCTAACTTAATTGTATGTTCAAGATTAAACTAGCTAGAAACTAATTGTCCGTAGGAACAATTTGGTTGTTATAACATAGATGCTAGATATATATTAGAGTGGTCCAAATTTGACTTTTATCTTATTTTCGGTGGAGCACCTCAAAATATTATGAGAAATAACAAATAAAAAAATCTTCCTAAATCAGGAAATCCGTCAAAAAATATTATAGATAGTCGTAAATAAAAATTACAGAACATATTAAAGCCGTATTTTTTAATATCAGATTGTCTAATTGTATCTTCCGAAAATAGAAATCAGTGGTATAAACTTCCTTTTATTGAATATGAAATCCTCAAAAAATATCGTTTTAAGAGGGAACACAGCAGAAAAAATAGAAGGATACTATAGATTTTAATAACACAATAAATAATTTGTTTGTATTTACTTGGATCATTCATTTATTTATTTCGTTCAATAATATTAGTAGAAAATATATTTTCTTTTTGATTTAGTTGTATGTTATCTTCTTTGTCTTTTTTTTTTCGTCAAAAATTTCTGGAAAATATTTTTCCCGAATTTGGTTTCCTGTTTGATGTCCGTACGTCACACAACGAGAATGTTCTTGAGAAATACCGTTAATTGATAGGGGTTCGCTCCCGCTTTACGTGCTGGCGCACAACTAAGGATAGTGGTAGGCGGGTGATTGAATGATTGAATGTGAAGTAATGTATATGACTTAGTTTATTGATAACAATAATACGAGTTAAGTGGATGATTAGTAATGAGGAGTGAAAGAGTAACGTTGAGAGTGAGTGATTAAGAGGTTGATGAATAGTATTGAGATTGGCGATTTAGAGTAAGGATTGGTTTGTAAAGAGAAGTGAATTCGATAAGTAGATGTTTGCCAGAGAAGTGTTGTGTTAAGTAATTAGGAGTGTAATGTATTGGGTGATTGTTGGGATAGAGGATGTGTGTATGGGAAGATGGTTGGCCGAGAAGTGAAGAGATGAAAAATAAGAGGAATAAGGTAAACTAGGGATTTAGGTAAGGTGGGAAACCACGTGTAGCTGAGGATGCATCAGACCACCGGATGCATACTCAGCGGATTATCCAGTAACGTGAAGGCTAGAGGAAATTATAGATAGGGTGACAGGAAGTGGGTGATAGATGAGGAAGGTGAAGTCTGGACGTAACACCTGTAAAAAACTTTTTTTCTTATGACGCTGGAAGTACCCAAGGGTTTGACCTGGCCTGGGATTGCCTCCCCTCATGAGATGGAAGATCCCATGAGTCAGTCCTCCAGTTATTTTACAATTATTTACTACTTATTCTATGTACACATATAGGTATACTATAAGTATCAGTCATGCATGGGACTGAACAACGAGACTTTTATCCTTGGTGGCACACTCTTCAGAAATGATGCGTGAATTTTCATGAAATGTGCAACGTCAATTCGTACATAGCATCTTGGTAATGTCGAAGTGTTGCATGTGTTTGCATATTCTTCTAAAGTTGTGCATATCGTAAGTGCACGAATAACTGCTGTTAGTAAAGCTCTGCTGAAATCTGTTACGATTTCTCGTGGATATGGTGCACCGAACCTGACCCATTCCATCAGCCAAAACTGGATGGTATTAGTGTTATGGCTTTCTGAGATCATCTGAGGTATTGAAAACTGTCCAGCTTCGCAGTTGAGTACAAAATGGTATAAAAATATGTGCCCTAAAATACTTGCTCTTGAACTTTTCGGCTTTCTCAATTTTTTTTACAATACTGCCGGTAGCATCGATCGTTACACATGAATTCGAATACACTCTATACATTTGCAACTGATAATTTGTCCAATAATGGACAAAGAAAGGATCCAAGCCGATATGATGAATGTTGTTTTTCAGGATTGTTACTTTCATAATCGCAATCGCTATAACGGGGTCTCGGTCTAGATATTGCGAGGCTAAGTACTCTTGTTTCGCTACACTCAGCACTGATATCGTATAAAGATGCGGTGTCTGGGTCACCTATAGACATCAAGGCATCTGCCTTTTCAGCCCTATAAACGTGCACTACTTTATGGATTAGCTCTCTGCTAACTGCCTCCCTGATTGGTGCCCGTAGGTATCGTTTACCACAAACTCCAAATCTCTTGGAAACGGCACACTCCAAGCTTATGTGACTATCAAGTATCAATAGGATTAGCGTCGTTTATGACGCAACGGATCTTGCTGCCACAATTACACATACCTACGGATATATTTGAAACTTAACACTTCAAGAGAGCAGTCATAACTCGAAAAAATGAAAGACATATCGTTGCTTGGGTTCTAACAGCCGTACGGGGGTACATACTTGTTGGAAATTATTATTTGCAAATCAATGATACGTTGCGAAGAAATATTCGATTGACTCAGTTTTTCACAGCTATAATTACTAGTATTCTGAGACATAATTTTCAATTATTTGAATTTGGATGGACTTCGCCTTACATAGATTGATTGTACCGAAAAAAGTGATCCCATCCTTTATTAAACTTTTTGAAATTTTGCAGGAGTGCTCGATGTCAGTCTTCTGTTGTTATGAGAATGCACACACTTTTTTCTGAACATTCACATAGAAATGACTTAAGATCACAAAATTTCACATCTTAAAATTAGATTCATGGAATATCATTGGTTGAGCCCTGAATTACATCATTATAGAATAGTCCCTCCAAATTGAAAGAAGTTTTGATGAACGATGCAACGTGTGCGCTACGACACTCACTGTTTATTCAGTAGACTAAATTTATGTCGAGTGGACTCCATAAAATTTCAAAAACTCATGTACCATGTATCAAAATAATATCAATCAACTGAAAAAAGGATTACCAGGAAACTGCAAATATTACACGAAGATTACACGGATAGCCAGGTAATTACAAGGATTACAAGAATTACAAAGATTCCAGAGACAGCAAATATTACAGAGATATCAAAAGACTGCAGAGATTACACAAAGATTACACAGATTGCAAGGAGATTACAAGGGTTACAAGAATTACAAAAATTCCAGAGACAGCAAATATTACAGAGATATCAAAAGACTGCAAAGATTACACAGAGATTACACAGATTGCAAGAAATACAAAGATTACACGAAGATGACACGGATTGCAAAAAGATTACAAAGATATTACAAAGATTGAAGAGATAGCAAAGATTACAGAGATCACGAAAAGAGTGCAAAGATTACAGCAACATCACATGTACGGTCAAGGAATCTGATTCTGAAGGGCCGTGTTCGAGGTAATCGAGCAGCCGAACATACACGTTGTTTTTAATTGTCTTCAAATTGGTATGAAATTGAAGCAACCTCTGCTCTCGCGATAAACCAGTGCTGAACTTCTGTCTTAGTAACTTCTGTGCAGAGGCCATAAACCGCGTTGTTTCTGGTCTCTGCGCAGAAACAAGTTAGCTGAAAGATGAAGGCGTACCTGAAGTAAGTCCAATACGAGACAAAGTCCAAGTTAATGAATTTACTGATTCATATTGCATAAAACAACAGTTGAAAATGCATGTGAGTACCACAGGAGGTAGATTAGTTAATATTTCACAAAAGGGAATGTTCCTACGATTGACTATTTATTAGAAAATAATTTTATTTTATGTAAAAGCGAGAGAAAAATTATTCTCTCAGCGTACGTTGTATCGCAGTTCCAAGAGCAGTTCCTTGTCCTCAGTTGTGCTTGTTCAGGGTTGTTAATTCAATCTTTATCTTCTGATTGTCCAGTTTTTAAACCGGAAGTGATAATGAATCTCCTCTCTATGGGTATTAATCAAAAGTGTTGGCTTAGTGCACGATACGGATGTACGGAAATAAGATATCGCTAGCGGCAGAAATGAGAACTTTCACCGTCACATCTATCCGCGTGGAAACTAGCGCTATTATGGAAAAATCAGACACTTGAGCAGCGTTTAATTTCTAATGAAGTTCTACGCCCTATACAGTACATGCCTTGGTTCATGCTGGTTCATAGAGAGACCAATCCGCAAGCCAATACAACGCGCAGAACAAGTTTCTAGGGAAGTCCCGTACTGTGAAAAAAACCGAAATTTCAAAAGAGATCATAAGTCATTCGATGGTAAAAAATTAAAATGTTCTCAGCTATGATTTTTTGTGGGACTGAAAGAGATTGAAGGTTAAGCCTGGTTAAGAGTCAAGGATAATATTGTTGAATTCGAGGTCCCATTTCGCCATACAATAAATCACCAAGTAAATCACACAACAGCGAAGGAAGGTGCTGTTACCAAATCCACCCCCCCGTTCCGTAACAGTGCTTTACATATGGGAAACTTTAAGACCTTATGAGCACGGGTTAATTTCATTTTAAAAACCTCACTCTGGTGCCAAAATTTTTGTCCATTTTTTGGCTATAAACTGCGGGGTTGCTGTGGAGCTTCACTTCTCAAGATCGTATTTAACGGTTACTGGACATTTTTTTGTATGAGACTTATTTGTACCCCACTTCTTCGTCTCCTATCAAATACATTTAAAGTCTACCCTAATATTTATATAGAAGTTGTGCAGAATTTCAAATAATTAGTGTTCGTCCTGAAATTTTTTTCAATTCCGATATGTGGATTCTACGTGTAGCTTGAAAAAATCAGGCGATATTTTTTCTTCTGCGTTAAAAATAGTAATTGCGAATGTTACCTACAAGTAATTGAATCTCAGTGTTTTTGCTATCCAAATATACTGTGAGGAAACGTGGAAAGAGCCTGGTCCAAGTGCGCAGGTGCTAATTTATTCGAATATCACGAGGGACGCCAATTTCAGACTTGCCACGCATATCCCTAGAGTCCGTCTGCTATTTCTTTCCGATTTTTGTCAAATACAAATGGCTGCAGACTATGGCAGAAATAGGTTATGTTTTATTGTGAAATAGGTTATGTTGTACGTATATGTATATACCGTGAGTTTCTCTGGATGCAGATCGCCAGGGATACCAACCCAAAAGTCGTTAGCAGCAGTTACGTGACGTTTTGTGACTTAGTAGATTTTCCTAGATCACTAAAAATCTAGTGATTTCTAGTGATTTTACTAGGAACATCTAGTGAGTTACCAAACTGCTGCTAACAAGTTTTGGGTTGGTATCCTGGTGTTCCGCATCCAGAGAAAGTCACGGTATATATTACTTTGCTCTCGATTTGGGCGCCTAGATACAAGACTGATAACCCCTTTGCTAACCCCCGGACAAATGGCTCACACGCGTCGTGTCGCTTTATTAAAAAATGAACTGAGAAATCCTAGCTTTTATCGTAGAAGGCTAACATTTCTACGTTATACTGTAATCTAAAAATTATACAATCATTTTTGATGAGGTTCGGTTTAGTGATCCAAAAAAAACGTTTTTTAAACGTGTAATAAGTGTATTTTAAATATTTTAAAGACATATTATAAACAACTTTGATAAAGCTTGATTACGCATTAGAATTATACGTGTGTATTTTGCGACTGACAAACGTGCTTTAAACCTACGTATATTTAAATACCTACGTGATATACACATCATACAGAATATCATATTATTGCACGTTCATTATTGTATTACGAAAATGTATTAATGAGATTCAGATTAGACCTAATCAAACAACGTATTCCGAACGTATGATAATTGCAGGGTTGCCACTGAGTCACTAAAGTCACCTTTAGTCACTTTTTCAGTTTCTTATCACTTTTAGTCACTTTTCTCTAAAAAAGTCACTTATGGTCACTTTATAGCGTTAGGCGCCAATGATAAGTGCTAATTTGGCGTTTCTTTGCCTTGCGATCAAGGTTTACCGACCGGGTCTCACGTTACGCAACTTTACCGTTCATGTATGTATGTACACACCGTGTAAAACCGAGCCAAGCAAAGCCGAGTTAGACCGAATAGATCCGAGTGGAGTCAAACTGTCAACTCGTATATTATTGCCGGTTGCCTCAACTATTTTTTACCATTTCGCTTATAAATACAGTGCTTTGTGCGACACTACACTCGTTGTTTCAACGAGATATCGATTAATGTAAGGAAGAGAGCTGGTTAGTATTATTTGCAGATTGTTTGGCTTAATTTTTTTCTAACCCAAACACGATCATGCGGTATCTAACCTCAAATTTGGCGGGTATAACACAGCTATAATTTAAAATTACCGGTAGGCAGGTGGCAGCAGTGAGTGTTTAGATTTCTGTAGCGCAATATTCAAATTATGAAAACTAATCTCTAGTGAACGCTTGTTGATAAATCTGAATTAAATATTATTTTTCGAAGTGTTATATGATTATTTGTGTCCGAATTATATATCACTATTAATACATAATTATTATTACGTATGTTACATATCAAGCATTAATACGTATACAATAATTATGTGTACAATAATAATTCATGCATGCATAATAATCATGTATTACGAAATCTTTCTTGTATCTTTCAAGTTAAGATTCCATTGAAAAATTCATATTCTAAACTGTCTGATTTTACAACATTAGCGAAAAAGGGCACAAATACAGTGTCACAATTTGAAATCTCTCGGATGCCTAATTTTTTCAATTAAGTTTATCCAACGCCCTTTCATATTTTGTATACAGGCATCCCGCATTATCATTCTTGGGCTGATGAACCTTCTGATAATGAGCTAATTTTATGATATATTACAGTCGAAACCACATGCATTGCCAATACCCACTCATAGCATGTGTATCGTAGTCAGTGAGCTGAAATGAGGCATGTGACTACAGCCACAGTAGCTACCATCACCTGCTGTGGTACATATGCGAAATATGGATGTGTGTAGTAGTGCATGCAGTTCTAACTGCAGACTGTAATATATCATAAAATTAGTTTAGTATTTTTATCAAACTTATTATTTTTCAGTCTAAAAATCCTGCCGAACTGAGTATCGAACAGTACTAGAAATGTTAAATGATCAGTAATTTTTTTTTTTTTTTAATTTTACAAGTATTTTCAAGAATAATAATCGGGAGAAATTGTTGTTTTTCGGCGCTCTGGCTCGAAAAGAGCGATGGACAAGGCCATCAAGTTCAGGAATGGGCAAATAAGTCTGGCGATCATGCAGCTCTCTGCCACGTTTGTCACTCAAAGATTGATGTATCTAATAAAGGCTTTCAAGCTATCCTCCAGCATGCTGCAACTGACAAACACAGGCAAAATTTTATCACCGAGCAAGGTCCGCACCAACTAAGACTAAACTGTGTTAGTACATCTTCAAAGTCAGCTAATGCTACTGAAGCCACATCATTCCCAAGCACTATTCAAATTTACAATGTACGTGACCAAACAACTAGGGCAGAGCTGATATGGACTTTGAAATGCGTTACTGCAGATTTTAGTGCTGCTTCATGTAATGATTTAGCATGCACTTTTCAAGCAATGTTTGGGAAAAATAACGTCACTGAGCATTTTACACTTGGCCGCACAAAGGCTACATACCTTCTAAATGAAGCCCTTGCTCCTTATTTCAAAAATCTACAGAAAAAAGACATGGAAAACTCTAAATTTACTCTATTATTCGACGAAACTACCAATTCTGCAGGCTGCAAGGAACTTCAAACCTTTGTGCGATATTGGTCAGATTCCAAAAATATGATTGTTTCTCAACATTTGGAAACACTTTTCATAGGAAGTGCTACATCCGAGATTCTTCTAAACAAATTGAATAACGCCATGAGTAATGCAGATTTGTCTACGGTTGATCTTCTAATGCTTGGTAGTGACGGACCGAATGTAAATAAAGCGGTGATTAGAAAAATGAATGAACAACTGATTGCATCCAGAAAAAAAGGATTAGTAAAAGTCGGTACCTGTAACATACATACCTGTCACAATGCATTTCGCAAGGGGATGGATAAATTTGGCGAAGATGCATCTGATTTGATATTTTTCTTGCACGACTTTTTTCATGGCTGGCCTGTTAGAAGGGAGGATTTTTGTGGTATTTTGGAAAAACATAAGATTCCGTTTCTAAATTTTATCAAACATGTGTCTTCTCGGTGGCTTACTATTCAAGAGGCTGGAGAAAGAGTTCTCCTGCTATGGAAACCTACTCTTGACTATTTTCTTAAGTACCTGCCAAAAAAAAAGATTCCAAACTACATGAAAAATCGTCGTATCTGAGGATTGTGAAACTATTGAAAAAGCCAACTATGAGAGCCGAAATCATTTTTGTCATTTCCAGTTCAAAAATATTCACGAACGTTACCAAAATGTTTCAAAGAGAAGAGCCTCTTGTACATCTTCTATACGCAGAGTTGATAAATGTGGTGCGAATAATAATCGGCAGATCGTGCAAGAATGTTGATCTTCACTATGATAGAATATTTGATGGTAACAATCTTTTAGATGCAGAAAAAGTAGTTTTGTCTCAAGATTGTCTAGATGAACTGGCAAACACGGAAAACCAACTGAAAAGGACACTTCTCTTCAAAGATGCTCAATCGCACTACATTGCAGCCTGCAAGCATATTTTAGAAAAATCGGCTCTGAAATCTAAAGCTAGCATTATTTCCGATTTGAAGTGCCTTGATCCTGTTCATTGCAAATCTTCGAGTTCTAATTCTATCGTATCAGCAGCAAAGGCTCTACCGTGGAATGTAGAAACTGACGTGCTCAGAGACGAATGGAAGTTGTTAGAAATGGAAAAAGATTTAGACACTGAAATCAAT
Source organism: Macrophya annulata (assembly GCA_963924015.1). Lineage (NCBI taxonomy): Eukaryota > Metazoa > Arthropoda > Insecta > Hymenoptera > Tenthredinidae > Macrophya > Macrophya annulata. Next base: position 17,289,134 of record OZ001260.1, read on the forward strand.
AGAATTGACAAGGATTGGAATTAAATATTTAAATTAAAAAATCCCACAGGAGGCCCGAAATATCCGACACTGAGTAAAGTTGTGAAAGCTCTTCTCTCTCTATCTCACGGAAACGCTGACGTTGAGCGAGGGTTTTCTATTTCTGGTCGTATCCTTACTGATGATAGAGCTTCTATGAGCGAAAGAACACTGAATTCTTTTCTCACAGTTAAACATGTATTGAAAGAATACAAAAATTTACCTCATGCTGTTCCTATAACAAAGGAACTTCTAGATATGGCGAGATGCGCACGCAAAAACTATGAGCAACATTTAAATACAGAAAGGAAAAAGAAAGAACATGCTGAAAATGTTAGGCGACAAGATGAACAAAGAAAAAAAGATAAAGAGAAGCGATTAACGGAAGTTTCTGCGAGCCGAAAAAAACTACAGGCAGAAGAAGACAAACTAGTCAAATTGCGAATAGCAGAAGAAGAGAAACTCTAAAGAGGTACTAAGCTCCTCAAAGAAGCCAATGACAGATTGAAGAAAGGGGTGGATCAGGGAAATATGGACGAAATTGCACTCGCACAAGCTATGCTTGCTGGGGTATCGCAGCTTCGACAAGAGGGAGAAGAGCAAAGAGGAGAGATTAATAAAACGCAAAAAACTGTAGAGAAACGAAAAAGCGACATACTAGATTTTTTCTCAAAAAAGCCTAAAACTCAGTAAATTTACAAATTATTACCGGCTAGATAACTAAGATTTTTTCTTTTTATCATTTGAGCTGCTTATAGGTTTATTTATTTATTTTTTTTCTTCCGTTTTGGATAATGTTATAGTGATGAATTTATCATCAGTGCACTATTATTTAGTTGTGTTATTTGAAACTATTCTTCAGTCTTTTCATTATCGTCTCTACTGTTGAGCGAAAAACATCGTATAAGTCATAAAAAATAATTATTATTTTGTTAATATAAATATAGTTTAGATAGTCTATCCATATTTATTATAAATGTTACACTGTTCATACTATAAGTATATCATAGGTTTATACTAAAGGAAATATCAAAAGTCCATTCTCTACCTATCGTTCTGTGATGTTCTCTGGTCTTAGTATTTAGTTATGTTATCCAGATATATAATGTAGTCTTACCGTTTTGTTAAGTTAATATGGTTGAAAAATAGATGCAACCATCATTCTTGCCCTCACTATCTACGTTATTTAATAAAAGGTTCGAAATATGCAACAAATTCTTTTACTTATACCGCATTTCCATATTTCTCGTCTGGCTTTATTATGAAGGGAGAGTATTTACCGTGATTAAGTATTAAGTCTCCACTTAGTTCGGTATTCATATCAAGATTACGGTTCTTTTCTGATTTCTCTTTCTCTTCGAAATCTTCGTTTTCAGTCACTTTTTGAGGTCTATATTGGTCACTTTTAGTCACTTTTTTGGCTGAAGCTGGTCACTTTGTCACTGTTGCAAAGCACCTCGAGCTGTGGCAGCCCTGTAATTGAGAGGAATTGAATGTTATGATTATGTAACTCAAAATCGGCGAGGTATACGTTTATTGTTCTGTTTTCAAAGATGTTTCTAGAAAACGTACGTAATACGTATATTATATGTACAGCAATATACGTACGTAGAGCGTTGCGTAAGCGCAATGAATACACGTATCCTTGTCCAGTCTGATTAACGTATAAATAACGTTTGTATGATAGGTTTCGAGAAAACGTACGCAATACGTATATCATATGTGTAGCAGTATACGTACGATAGAGCGTTTCGTTTACGCATTAAATACACGTATCCTTGTCCAGTCTGATTAACGTATAACTAACGTTTATATGACAGGTTTTGAGGAAACGTACGTAATACGTATATTATATGTGCAGCAGTACACGTATATTAAAGCGTTTCAAACGCCCAATTCAATATACGTGACCTTGTCCAGTCTAATGAACGTATAATTTACGTAGATTTTCAACGTATTCGTTGTACGAATCGTAAATGTATATGAAACGTACACGAAGTTAATTCTTCGTTTAAAAAACGTTATCATCAAACAAATAATATCGGATTACTGATAAACGTGTATTATATGCGTTTCATAATAGTATGATGATATATGGTGTAACGTGGCGTTTCGGAAGACGCCCGTTCCAGCAAGAACAAACGGGCGGATTTTGGTCGACATGCCAAGAACAAGAGCACAGGGGACCAACTGATAAAGTTTTGTAGGAATAAAGTTTCAGGACTAATGTTTTGTTTTGTATTTCGTAATTTTTAAGCGCTTCGGCGCAAGGTAGCGACCGAAAAGAGATAAGGTTCGACCAACAAGGGAAAACACCGCAGAAGAACAGTGGAAGAACATCCGGGAGGAAGCCAAATGATCCCTGGACATCTTGCATTGGTCCAGAATCCAGTACCACCCTTCAGAGTCAGTACGGTCATGCAGGTCTCGTGGTGTATGAAAGAATACACTCAGGCTAGTGACCAGAATCATCATCCGTCCCGTTCTCACGACCGAATCGTTGAATGCCACGTAGCAGGCGTATAGGGCTTGCATATTGCAACACAGCCTCCCGTGTGTGACTTATCGGCCTGGAGCCGAATCAACCCGCTAACATCTACCGTCTAAACTATCGCTATCGTTGCCGTAGTCTCTGTTGAGCTATAAAGATGTTCCTGCAAGCAGGCGTTATTGTGAGTAGAGGCGAAATGCCCGACACAAAATTACGGTAGGATCCCATTTAAGTTGCGGTGATGCCATCGGTCCTCCGTATTAACGCGCCTGTCGGACGGCAATAGGGTTGGCAGTAACAACGAGAGAACGAGAGGGCGAAAGAAGACTACCTGGTGACGTCACTGGAGCCACACCGCATGAGTAACGCACGTCTTAAGACGCGCCAAACAGGGTGCGCGACGTGTAACAATTATTCAAATAATTGCGTCGACCTACTTTTGCGGTGGGGCAAAAATAGACCAATCAGGACGTCTAGGATCATCGTACGATACCTCAGGCCCTCAAGACGAGCGATGCCTCGCTCTCTCTACGTTCAACCAGGCAGGAAGCCGCACGTCGGCCCAAATCTTCTCTCGTTCCTTTTTCAAAATTTAATCTATCGTTTTTCTATTGTTATTTAATCTACCGTTTCTCTAATCTATCGTCTCCTATCGTTAATTAAGTAAAGTATTGTTTAAATTAGTCAAGTAAATTCAGTGTAAGGAGACAAAGAAGCAGGAGAAACTAAAGTAAGGCTTTGGCCTCTATACTGTAAAGTTACGACGTCGCTTTTGTTAAAGATTAGTACGGTTTTGTCAGTAAGGTTTATTGAGTAAGGTTCAGTAACAGAAAATCTGTAAAAGTCCCGAATCTATCGACTATAAGGTGCTGTTATGCCGTCGTGGATTCATGGCCGACCACGTTTTTCTAGTAAAGTAAAGTAAAGTAAAGTAAAGTAAAGTAAAGTATTGAGTGACGCGACCTCGTGACTAAGAATTACGTAGAAAAATAATAGAAAATTAGTATGATTCAGTATGATTTAGTATGGTTTAGCATGTTTTAGCATGAGATAGTATTGTTATTTGAGTAAAGATTTTGTAAAGTACAGTAGACTCCCGTTAAGTGGTCCCCCGTTAAGTGCTCGCTTTCGTGGAATTTCGACGTTTTCGGCATATTTCGCAGAATCGGCAGATCCCCCACTCTTGCGTCGTCTTTCTATGGGTGATGTGGTTGCAGCTGCCTATTCTTTTGTTAGTTCGATTATACTGTGTAGTATTTCCGAGAACTAGTAAGCGTAATGGGGGCTCCATTTAAGTGCGCATTTCTCCGAATTTAGGTTGTCTACAGCCCCGAGCATGAGCACTTAACGGGAATCTACTGTATTCTGTAGATTTTGTAGTTAAAGAAATCGGTTGGTTGCAACTGTAAGCTAAGTTTTGAACGTAGAGTAGCCGCGGACGAGCTTTTGTTGGTTAGAGAAAAATTGTGTAATTTAGCTTCCGTAATTTAGTAAAATCAGCCGTCTCGCGTTAAAGTTAAAGTTTTGTCTAGTAATTAAGTAAAGCTTTCGTAAGCAAAGAAAATCCTCATATCTCGTACTCTCGTTGCTCAGAACCTCTCGTATCAGTAGCTTATTAATTTGATTAATTAAACGCGACCATCGCGCTGTGATGATGTTAACGTAGCTAATTCTTTGTATTATATAGAGTTTTGCGAAAATCAGGTTTCTGAGTACCGTAAGGTTTTTGGTATGAATTTTGTTGAACTATCGTAAACTTTCTAAATAAAGAAATCTGTGAACTATTGAAAAATGAATTATTGTCTGACTGAGTTATTTGTATGGTGAACTCTATCTACGGTATGTGTATCTGAGCCTAGCCAGCCACCCGTCGAGTCTTATTTGTTATTTGTTAAGTATGGTGGTGCAACTACACATGGCGCCCAACGAAATAAGGTAAAATTTTGAGTATCGTTCGAGTATCGTTAAGAGGGCTGCGACGAAGTGTGAATCGTGAAGATGTTCGGTCACAATGGATACCAAAAATCAACGAACAAAACGTGTATAATACGCATAATATACGAGCTGGTTCTTATTGGGATGTCATCGGTTGTAGAATTTGTCGTTGACGTGGATCCTTCAACTGTAAACCCTCATGTGGAAAAAGAACACGATGACAATCAAAACGAAGATAATTCTCATAATGAAGAAACCCAGCAAGAAAGTATCGGTAACGAGATTCAAAGCCGCGATCATACCAAGAATCATACTCAATCCACAGTGGGGAATCCAGACGGACAATCTAGAACGGAAAGAAACTTGAATAATTCTGAAATTGAAGAATCTATAAGCGCAAAGAAAATGAAAAAAGGTCTACAGAAACAGAATCCCGTGAAAGTTATCACTACAATCCGGAAAACAACGACGAGGATTTTTAAACGCGGAAGAGCTTATTAGGGCACATTCTTTTCCAACCGAGAAAAAGAAGCCCATGTCAAACGCAGAAGAATTACCAGCAAAATCATCAAAATGGAAGTTACATAAATATTCAAGAGAAGAACGAAATAGAAGCTTACCTAACCGCTCAGTCATAGGACAAACTGAAATAACAGACTTTTTTCGTGTTATTAATAATGTAGAAAAGTTGCTATCAGAAAATACCAAATTGAAAAAAATGTTGGAATTTCAAATAGAGTCAGCAAATACCGTAGCTCAGTCGAAACATTTTACAAATTCCAATCAATTTTCAAATGCTTTGATGAACTTTGCCTAAAAAATACAGGAAAACACAAATTGTGTCATAGATACGAAGAAACTTTGAAAATGTTCGCTTCGTATTTATTCATAATGGGTGGTAGAAGTTTATATGAAACCATAGAAAAAAATTTACCAGGTTCTTTACCATCCAGTGCTACAGTGGGAAGATGTTTAAGACATTATAATGATTCTGTTGTAGAGGGTGAGGTTCGTTTTCGTAAATTGTGGCAATATCTCGAAGAAAAATCTTTACCTAAATTAATTTGGAGAAGCGAAGAGGCCACCAGGGTAACCGGAAAAATTCAATATGACACCAAAAATAATCAAATTTCTGGGTTTGCCTTGCCCTTTAACGATCGTGGTGTGCCAATATGCTATGCAGCTCTTTTCCAGCGAAAACTGCCGAACAGATTCAAGATTACTTTTCTTTGTGTGCTATCGCAAATTATGCTTACGTTATCATGGCCCAACCATTGCACGAGGGAGTAGCACCCTTTTGTCTTTCATTTTTTGGCTCTGACAACCGTTTCATGGCTGATCAAGTTATCCATAGATGGCACTGGATGAAAGAATAGGCAGCGGCTGAGGGTATTACAATTTTTGGATTTTCGTCTGATGGCGATGCGAGACTATTGAAGTCAATGAAATTCAAATCACTATCAAACAATAAGCTTTAAATGAAAAATATATCTTTCCCAGAATAGAAAAAAAAAATGAAAAACGCTGAGGCAAGAAGGAAAATTCTTGAAATGCAAGGGTTACCTACCGAGTAGGGATGGGCGATATCCAAAAAAAATATCGATATTGCATATCGATACGTATCGACCTACAAAATATCGATACGCCTAAATATCGGAGACTGAGTATCGATATTCCGATATATCGATACGAATTGTATCGTTCCTTTTCATTTATTGGATGGAAATTGGAAATGCAAAAAAAATTATTGTACGAGTTTAAAAGTTATAATTAAATAGATTAATACGTAATACACATACTCAAGGTTTGACAACACATACATAGTTTCTTATATCTATTTGATGACGATATCGCTCCAACTATGTACGTCAATTTGATGTATTTCGTAATATCCGATTTTACGAATGTTATATGAAAAGATATTACAAAAGCTGTCAGCTACAGTTTAAATATGCCAATCCTCTAGTGGCAATAAATTCAAAAATATTAGCATTTGCAAATGTTCACTTGTTAATCTATTTCTTAAGTTGGTCATTACAAGTCCTGCCAGTGAGAACAAACCTTCTGATGACACTAAGCTTGCCGTAATACATAAATATCTCCTTGCTAATTTCTAAAATTCGGATGGGCTATATTGATTCCAAAACTCGATGGGGTCATTGTGCCTCTCAATTAGGATCTTGATCACTAAGATAATATCTCAATTCATCAGGCAAATCATTAGGAGAATGTGCTCCGGCTTTTTTAGTTTTATTTGAATTAACTAAGTTGTCGTGAAAAGACCAGAAACCGCTCATACCTGGAGTTGAAGTAGTTGCAAGTTCGTTACATTCTGGAAGTATTAAGTCATCGAAACAAGCAGTATCAAGCATTTTTGTTATCTTACCGATAGCATCAGAACAATATAAGATATTTCCGAAATGAATTTTTCGAAATCGTGGATCTAGAATAGTTGCCACAGCTAGTACAGTCATCTGTTCGATATTTTCAAATCTCTTCGTGAATTCTTCAAAAAAAAGATTCTCCTAACGCTATATCCATACGTAGGTATAAATGTCAACTTACAATACTAAATGATTCTGATAAATATCAGAAGAACGCACGTACATATATGACCATACAATGGTCAGTTATTATTCAGGAGGATCTGAGGCGACATGTATTTCAGTGAAAATTATTCGTTATAGTTGGTGAGCGGCGTGGTATTTTCTTAAGCTAAGAAGATTATAAGTTCCTTTTTTCACTTGTTCGTCGGATGCCTCGACGAGGACGAATGCGTTCTGATCTATGCGTTTATTTATCTTATACGGTTTCTCATAAAGGTGGAAAAACTTATGTATAGTCTTATCAAGTGCGCTAGAAAGATGTGGTACTCGTAGTAACACTAGATCCCCTATATTTAATTCAACGTGGGATTTTGATCCTTGGTGCCACAGCCGCTTTTGAAAGTTTTTACTCAGATTTTCATTAGCCAATATGATCTTCTTTTCGTGCGTAACATGTATGGTCGGGGGAACAGGGATCAAGTCAAGTACCTCTTGGTGCAGTTGCTTGCTATAATGCAATTCTGAGGGAGCATAGCCCGTATTATGATGAGTGGTGCTGTTCATTAACAATTCTATCCTAGGAACAGCCTTCACCCACTTGGTGTGTCTTTCAAAACAATATGTACGGAATATTCGACCTAGCTCACGCATGACCCTTTCAGTTCGGTTGGACCGTGGATGCCGGATCGAAGAGTAGGACACTTTAATTCCTTCTGACTCTAACTTGTTACGCCATTTACACGCAGTAAATTGTGTCCCATGGTCTGACAAGATTCGCTTTGGTTTTCCGAATCTTACTATAAAGTCATCGAAGATTTTCTTTATTATAATTTACGTAGTGGCTTTCTTAATCGGATATAGAGTAACCATTTTCGAAAACTCATCAATCAATACAAAAATGTATTGTACACCCCCAACTGACTTTGGAAGAGGGCCATAAAAATCGACTGTGGCGAGTTCATTCGGCTTACTCGCATCTACTTGACCATACTCGCCTTCCATGGTATATGACAAGTGCTCTGAGGACATGACTGTGTTTGTTAATATGGCTGCGATGACGATTCTCCATTGCCCGTCAGGCATCTCTCGATGGAACCATATACCATTGTAGTTCTGCCAACTATCTAAGTTATCATGATCTTTGTTTTTTAGTATTCTAATGATCAGTTCCTCGTTTGCCTGTAAGTCACGCATTTGCTTCAGACTGTTCCTCAGAACTGGATCTACCTCGAGGTGGCATGCGATCGTTAAGATATCTACATCATGTTCGGTACTAATTGGTAAATTATATGACGTTATACGAGAAATGATTAGATTCTTATGGTCACCGTGGTTGAAGTTTTTATCAGGGTGGCGACTAAAGAAATCCGCCACGACATTATCGCGACCGCTACAGTGTTTAATCGTGAACGAGAATTCCTGTAACAGCAGACTCCATCTGGCTAGACGCGCAGTTTGGAAAGGTGTTCGATTTAGAAATATGAAGCCTTGGTGATCTGTTATAATCTTGAATTCTTGTCCCGCTAGGTAAATACGAAATTTCTGAACGGAATACACTATAGCGAGCAGTTCCTTCTCGGTTGTTGTATAGTTTATTTCGGCAAGGGTGAGGCAGCGACTAACTATCGAGATCACTCGGTGTTGCATCGATTGGTCTGTTTGATATAAAACTCCGCATATCCCCCGATCTGACGCATCGGTTTGCAATTTGAATCCCCTGATCTGACGCATCGGTTGGCAAGTTCTGCGTGAACCAATCATTACCTAAGATAATACGTTCAGTTAGACCCGGTATGATGAGAAATGCGTGACGTACATCCTGATTCCCGATCCTACATTCGAGCCATATTTGACGTTTGACTGTCGTTGGTTTTTTACCGACTGCCGTTGTAATTGTTCGATTTTGAATAGGAAGTTCTTTTACGTTCATTTGTCTTATAGTTTCATTATAGAAAGCCTCTGACACGCAGGTAATTTGACTTCCTGTATCAACTAATGCGGAGATCATACTATCGCCTATCTTAATCTCTAAATGTGGGCATCTATTCTTGTCTTTTGGTGACTCGGTGCAGCGCCGGCCCTAGCCCTTGATCAAGGTAGAGCGAGATTGTCTTTCGGCGCCCTTTATTCGACGCTTTCACATCACATAAATTTTATTTCAGTTTATGTTAAATAAATAATAATTACACCTCCACCCCCAAAAAAGCGCTCGGAAAACGATCGACTGACCAATCGCGTACTAGTAATTTTTTTTTTTTTAATTAATCATAAATTTGTTCAATTGAAAATTTTAATGCTCAGAGATGGAATATATGTATTCTTGAATCAATTATGGAGGGCGCAACATCTGCAAAAGACGCGAATACGGCGAGAAATAGACAGAATTCGATCTTTCCGTATCCAGTGGCATTGAAAATTTGTTGGTACATTGGTTAACATTATTTTCTGCTACGACTCCAAATATATTGTTTCTTTTGAATATTTCAAGTCATTATAACTGAATAATAATGCAAATATTACGGAAAATGACGTTCAACTAACGAATTTTTGTCTCTCATTTCCCGAAATAATTTTTTTCTATCTCTTAACTGAATTCTGGGAGTACTGGATTTTGTTGACTTTCAGAATATTTATTCAGTCGGAAAAATTTTGAGGAAATAAAAAAAATGAAAGGGGAATACTCACTTGTGAATTCAAGGTTTTTTATTGACCAAATATATCAGGAGGAAACCATCGAAGAGAAGGTAAGAACAACAGTTATTTTTTACTTACGCAGGCTTCCAAATCCATTCGTAGATTATTATGCAAATATCTTTCAAATGAAGCTGTTGAAAGAGAAATATTACGAGATATTTTTCATCGTGTATTTTAAGGTTCATAAAAAAGATCTCTTAACTTTTTGCTCTAAATCTACCCAGTTCAAAGATATTTACAAAATAATCCATATGAAATTTATAGACATGTTCAAACTGCAAAACGGATTTATAGATTATTGGCAGGATATCTTTTAAACGACGAGGTTTACAGAAAAATGACATCAGAACTTTTTTGTAGCCCATGAAATTTCCTATAATAAATATTTTTTGCTCAATTCTTCTAAACCTACTTATTTTCGAGATTTTTGCAAAGTACTTCAAATCCCTCCTCTCACTCATCTGATCGTTATTTCAACATTATTTAATTGAATTTTACACGCTCAACTGGGAAGAAAAAACTTCAATTAAACTCTTTTTGGATCTCCTAGTGGGCAAAAAAAAAAAAAAAGAAAGAATTTGAACGCGAGCTATACTGCTCCGGCAGTGACGAAATACCTCTGGCGCGTCAATTAAAAAATTACGAACTAGTACGCGATTGGTCACTACATGGTCGAAAACCGGGGGTGTCCTGTAGCTCTATAAATAATAAAATTTGTTACCTATGTAGCCTAAGTGTGCCCTGCCGCCTACCACGCGACCCTCGCCCCGCCACGCAGTCTCACGCCACTCAAAAGGCACTGTCAAACTTTTATTTTTCGTTAGAAATTGTTTTCTGCATTTGACATTTTGGTGGCCCTTGCCACCTGGCGCCTAGAGCGACCGCTCCTCTCGCTCTACCCCAGGGCCGGCGCTGACTCGGTGGCACCTGTTTCATTCTCATTTACATCTTCTTGGAGGTCCTCAATAAAATCAAAGAAATCACGACTCGATACCGAACCTCTTCGTATCGCGTCGCTCTTTAGTTTAAATGATCGGATCTTATTAATGAGTCTAAAGGTTAGGAGACAGATAAAAGGAACGTCAAATGAACGAACTGCACGAATGTCGGTATATATAATGTGTTGACGTTTATTAAACTATAACATTATGAAAAATTGATGTGAATGTACGAATGGACCAAGGTTTCACAATTTCTATTCCTCTTGATCCTCTTGCTGCACAATGTTCTTTATCGTAACCTTTGGTGGACAAATACTATTAAAGGATATTACAGAAATAATGTTGAATAATGTTACAAAGATAATGTTAATCAGACAGCACTTAGGGCTCCGGTGCCTTATGACCTAAATGGCGACAACACGAATCTCTTGGTGAATATAGACACTATTAACATTAAGATATGGATACGTTTATAAAGCAGTGAACAACAATATCAAAATATACGATACGATTACAATTGAACAAAGAAAAAAAGATAAAGATAGCTATTGGGTGTGCGTTATACAGCTCAATCCGCCACGATTGGTTATATTGAGGGGAGAATTAATGACTTATCTTAAATTGTCGTGCGACACCTTCGAGGTCTCGGGCGGAAGAGAGCGAGATTCCCTTGACCACCCGATCACCTGTCAATCGGGATCTCTCGCTCATCCCTGCCTAATATCGTTTTGACGAAGACCTTGTCACCTAGACTACAGTGTGTGTGTACTTGCGCTCACAATTTGCGCTATGAAAATAACATCGCGCCGTTGTACAATCTGCCACTTTCCGCGCACATGATCCCCTACGCTATAGGCTCCATAACGAGCACGGGTGGTGCAAATATTTTTCAGCTTTCTCTTGTATGATCCTCATTTATTGGTCAAATGGCTAAAAAATATGTAAAGAGTAGAGGGTTGGATTCTAACCCCACACAGTCGATTGTGTTCAGATCATTTTCTGGATGACTGTTATACGACGAATTTAGGTTCAACTCGACGAGTTTTAAATGCGAAGATCAAACTAAAAGATCATTGCACATATTAGTAAATATCAAAATGAATAATAAGATATACTAAAAGTTTACTTGCTCGATATTAATGACGCATTCAGCGTATATTATATGAAATGACATACAAAAAGACATTCATGTGTCCACTTGTTAAGAAAGATTGTATTATTTCAGATTTCGGCTTTCATGTCCACGTACTTTGGAGAAATGGCTGCATATTACAGTCGAACCTCGCTAACTCGAACCTCTATAACTCGAAAACCTCCATGAGTCAGAGATTCAGTCTGTTCCCTTGCAAAAACCTCTGTAATTCGAAAAAAAAAAAAAAAAAAAAAAACAGAGAATAACTCGAAGTTTTTTGAACGTATCAAGGTTTATTATTTTGCCTCTGTAGCTCGAATTTAGAGATACCTGACCTCTGTAAGTCGAAGGTCACCTCTATAATTCGAAGTTCCAATACCCTGACTTCTACAACTCGAACTGCTTTATGCAGTGAAGTTAAGATTACATGTCACAACGTGCATCCCACGTGCTAATGCTTGTTAGTCACATCAATGAGTGATTCCGGATCAGTTTGTCTCGAAATGGCTTCCAAACGGAAACTCAAATCCTGAAGTGTCGGTGAAAAGATTAGGGTGATTGAAGCAGTTAAGACGGCGAATTTTCACGAGCCTCTATAAGTCGAATATTGTATTGGTCACCCTCTATAACTCGAAAACTTCGATAAGACGAAACCTCTATTACTCGAACGAATTAGCTCTTCCCTTAAGGGGACATTAAAGACGCTTATCGCCTGAAAAACGCGGGGAGCCAAAACTCCTACATCACTTGATCGATCAGAATGAAACTTTTAGGATCGATGTTTCATCTTTACAGAAAGTGGAGCAATTTTTTACTTTTTCAAAATTTCGAAAAACAAAAATCGAAATTTTGAAAAATTCTGAAATTTTGAAAAAGTAAAAAATTGCTCCACTTTCTGCAAAGATGATACACGGATCCTCAAAATTTTATTCCGATCAGTCAAGCGATGTAGGAGTTTTGGCTCCCCGCGTTTTCAAGGCGATGAGCGTCTTTAATGGCCGCTTAAGATTCGAGTTGGCGAGGTTCCACTGTATAGCAATAGAAGGTTGGTATCCGACGGAGGAAAGCCTTCTTTGTTCTGACCATTTTGAATCTTCGTGCCTCAAGTTAGTTCACGGCTATATTAACTCTACGCGATGGAAACATACCATCACTATTTTCCACAAGATACCTCATAGGTAAATCAACACAATTCTTATCCTATCAGAAATCTATCATGTTTCTAAACCATATATCTATATCCCATAATAATTAAACTTTGGAAATTTTATATAATTGGACAACTGACGGAAGCAATTTTATTGGAGTGTAATGTATCAAATCTGTCATTGCTGTAGGAGTTTTTTTTCCCACCATCGGAAATCCAAGAATATCTCTTTTCGGTAGGGGATTCTGCTGTTACCAACGAAACACCACAGGATGTAAGTCCTGTAACCGAGGATATAGAAGTTTCGAAATCGGAGCAAGACGAGGAAGACAATTGCGAGCCTTTTAGCAGGGACAGTATTGTTTTCGATCTTGTGCTCCTCCGTTTCAACCCTCAACAACCTGGTCTAAAAAGTTTTTCTAAACAATGTCCCATTTGATGGGATGATGAGGGACGATCATCGTTGTGGATCGAAATGTCACTGAATGCTTGACTTAATGCAAATTCTTCAGGGCTTTCGGGTCGAACAATTGCCTCAATTTCTCCGTCAGTAACTATCAGTGGAACGGATACTGGCAACGGCGGAGTACTGGAAACGACGAGCATACCCGACACCTCGTTTTCACTACCCGATGCCTCAGGCGGCGGTTGTTTTGTTGCAACAGCGGGTTCGAAATCACTGTCGGTAGAGATACTGGCGTTGAAGGGCCATATCCCTATTTTGCGGAAACCGTTTCTCGCGTTAGAACTAGTTGCCGCGTGCGTGAGTGCGTTTTCGAGGAGCTCAGCTATTTGAAGAAGCGTTACGATGCGACCGAGATGTCCTCTCATCCACTTCTTCACTTCGTTAGAGTAATGCAGTGAAACAGAACGCATGATGCTTACATCGAGTGGTTGGAGCCGATGAATGCAGTGGGGCGGAAAACACAGTAAGATCACACCGTTGGAACGAGCATAATCAATGAGATCTAAGTTTTTAGTGTGCGTTGCATGTCCATCCAGTAGCAGCAATACAGGCTTGCTCTTTGACGCAACAGAGAAGGTAACAAATCCCTTAAACCAGTTAAGAAAGATGTCGCCTTGCATCCAGCCCGAAGGGAGACATTCTGCCCAACTTCCAGACGGAGCACCATTTAAAAACTCCTTTTTCATATTTTTACGAGGAAAGATGAATATTGGCGGCATGAACGAGCCCGCTGCAGAAACGCACAACTCAACGGTAACAGTCTCTCCTCTTTCTGTTGATGTTATCGTTCCTACTTGTCTTTTGCCCTTCGCAACTATGACTTTTGACTAGCTTTTTGGAACAGATGAAAATCCAGTTTCATCAACATTCTATATTTGTTCGGCTGGTATTTTATGGGTCGTGAGGGTGTTTGTTAAAACGTTAAAGAACTTGTTCACTGCTACTCTGTTAAAACCCATTGCACGAGCGACAGAAGTATGTTCGGGTTTTCTCAAAGACAATTCTGGATGTCTTAAACAAAAATCCTCTCATCCAATTTCTTCCAGCTATTTCACTTGAAAAATTGTGCTCAGTTCCATTTCTTTCGGCGAGTTGAAAAGCGAGGATTCGAAGCTTTTTTGCCGTGAATCCAACCTTTCATTAACAGCACGTACGAGGTCATTTTGTTTTTTTGTTGAATGCTGAACACTAACTAACATTTTGTCCACCTATACGGTGGACACGCAGCAAAAGTGGAGGTTTCCATGCATGTGTTATGAAAAGTAAGTTTCGGCGAGAATGTCGAGTACTTTGAGATAACATACAATCTAAAAAAATTAGTAATATTGAAGATGCTAAGAGCATAGTTTTTGAACAATAATAATTGTTTAAAGTTTTTAATAAATTTAAAAAAAAAAAAAAGTTATTCAACAAATCTCCGATAAACTTGATGGATGTGATAAAAATAAATTTGAATATTTTCTGAATACATATGAATTTTTTAAGTTATCTCTCTTTTTCCAAATTTCCGTCTTAGAGAGTTTTTTGAGGCTGTGCTCATGACACTGTTTTTTCAATACCTCGAATACTTTAAAGATGTAAAATTTCTTCGAAAGCATAAAAATTTTTTGACTCTTCATCCATTTCTCAAAATTAAAAAAATTAAAAGTAAAAAAAAAAAAAAAATAATATTATAATATACAAAACAACGTGTACCGAACATTTGTTAAACAAATTTCTTTTCCGACAATTTATTTATAACTTTTTAGCATTATTATTACTGAACATTATTATTCTTAGCATTTTCAAAATGGTCAATTTATTCCAGATTTTCAAATCCTATTGCGAAGTACTTCCAATTCTCACCAGAACTCAATTTTGGCGGGTAATATGCGGGTGATGCATCCGTAAATGCAAAACTTACTTTTTTCAATCGTCGATAACAAATCTTTGTTTTCTTGGAATTTCTTCACTCTATTCCGTAGCGTGGTTCGTGGAACGGAGAATTGCAATGAAGCATCGGAATAATTCATTTTTTTATCGACCACAGCGCGAACTGCGCCTACCATTGAAACCTCATTCCATGAATGCTGATCTGAAGTTCTAACGTCATTTCTTACCATTCTTACTTAATAACTAATGAAAAGCCAGCTATAAGCGCAAAAGCAAAGAGTATAGGATAGAGGAGAAGCTGCCATAAGGCCGCAATGTAAATTAAGGATATACGAGTTTCAGCGCCGTCTGTCGAGTGGGACTGATAAACTATTCGAAAAGGGCGGGGTATTCAAAGAAGAATATTCTGCCAAATAGAACGCAGATAACTTAACATAACAAGGAATGGTAGAAAAATCTCACAAACACAAATTATATGATACTTTTTTTTTATTAATCAGAATAAACTAGAACAAAATAACAAATGTCTTACAAATCTATACTTCAAGAAATACTTGAATTACAAAAATTTTGTCATTTTCTTTTTTTCTTAGTTCTTCTTTCCAATATTATCATTTTCTACACTTATAATTTTATTAGATTGTGCCACGGTCTTCGCTAACGCAAAAGCAACGAATTTTGATGTACGTAATAATGAATACATTCGTAGTTTCTGGGGTGCATAATTTAAACGAAGGGCACTCTTTCCGTAGTACTTGTCATATTTCACTAGAAATACTTTTACAATGTATCAGACTTTTAATAATAATTTAAAACTTCTGCTCCCATTGAAAAGTGTTTCAGTAGAAAACTTAAGGCCATTAGTATTTTGATAGTTTTTCATAATGTTGAACAATTTATAATTGTTATAAGCCACGGAAGAATCTGGAACAGTCATACATGCCTGACACTCCTCACATTTATGGGTTTTAAGAAATTTAGCAGCCAAGTAACCGCATATGTAATACACTGCATTGGATTCAGTAAAATCTGCAATTTCTGCGTTTATTTCTGATTCTAAGGTATCTGTAATATTAGTGCTTAACAAGGTTGTTGTTGAATTTTCTTGAGTCGGAATTTGAATCGGACTTATTGTAGGGTTAACAAAAGAAGTTTCGATGCTACTGAGTTTTGCAAATATCACATTATCATCTGTTTCACAATTTGTAGCATTTGAAATTTTAGTTAACTGGGTAATGAAGATATGCCGCATTCCCGTTTCAAACTGTACCGGCGAAGGATAGAGAGAACAGCCGTTTTGTTGCCGGATTGCCGCAAATACATTTTCCAACGGATCCTGGTTTAAGCGTCGAGTTTTCAGGATATGGATATCATCATTTTCTTGAAGGCCATGTGATAGTTGCATAACACTATTTAAAGTCAATATTAAGCCTCTGATACAAGGTGGTTCATTTCCTTTTTCGAATTTACATTGATCAAGATATACGAGCATACTAGTTAAAAATTCATTATGTTCAGAGCCTTTCGTAATAGCATAGTTCAATTTGTTTGGCAATGATTTTCTTTCAAGTCTAGAGTTTAGTGTGTCGAATAATTTATCTATATCAGATATGAATCCGCCTGTTCTGTCATCCTCCCCTTAAAATTTTTCTGGGAAAATCGTTCGATAAACTAGCTGGGCCGTGTACATCGATTCCGAGAAGATCTGTGCGGCTATTGAGACATTCATTTTAGTGAAAGTGAATAAGGTAAAATGATGCTCACCAATTTTTGGCATGAGATTTAAAGGTTTCAGTTGACCTAATGTATAAACTGTTCGAATCTCATTCCAATCTACGAAGCCTCCTTGATAATACAATTTTTTATCTTTTAAGTTATTTCCAATCGATTTTAATAAATGTGGCGGATTAAACATGATGAAAATTTTATGATTAATACCTGGTAATTGAAAAAATGGCTTCGTTGCAGTAACGCCAACTTTTTAAAGTAATTCTACGTTTCTAGGGCCCTGATCAGAAATTAGGAATTTAACAATTGAACCAATGCTAAATATACTTTCAGTCGTTGTTAACATAATCGTATGAGTTTTTGTCGAATTACCACTCTTTTCCAACAACCAATATCCCACTGCCTGCTTCGATGGTTTATTGATCTATGTTACCATTGCAACTAGAGCAGTTCTAGCTTCTCTTGGTTCGCATGTAATATTGCCTTTGAATAAATCAGAATGACTATCGTAATGTATCTCTGGAGTTAAATGGATTTCATCAAATAAAATGTTAACGGAACAATCTTTAGCAGCAGCATTTTGAAAATTACTATGCAGTCGGTTTAAAATTGTATAGTTATAAGGCCTGGATAGATGGGAAATCTTTTTTGATAATCACTTAACGTTCTTTCTGATGGTAAATTGATGATTTTTTTAAAAAACCTATATGCTTGAGGAGAATATTTTATAGACAAAGCAATATCTACAAACTCATTGTTGTATTTTCTACGGGATAATTTAACATTACATGAGCGCAAATGCGATGCAAAAAATGTGTGGGCCTCCTTTGAAAGATATTTCGTATATTGACCAATTATTGATTTGATTTCTGAGCTTCGCTCTGCAATTCCTGTTTTTTTCTTTGTTTTTGGAGCTTTTGTATTTTACTCTGCAGCAATGGTATTGTTCTCCTTTGAGTACTAATACGCATTGATTTGGGAGTGAGCAGAATATGTCTATTGAATTTTACACTGCGTGGGGTTATTCTGTTCGGAGATGTGGACATATTCAAACGGAATGATTTTAGTGTGCGACAAGTAGATTTTTTGGTTGGGGTACCGATGATTTGATGAGACTGTGATTTACAAGGACCAGCTAATGTTGATGGATTATGATCTACCACATCTTTGTTCATTTTCGAAATCGAAGATGAGAAGTTGTCTACCAGTGGTATTGAAGTTGATGTCAATGAGAAATTATTTGGTGTCGAAGCAGCATCAGGCAGTAAGGATTGATTTTTGGTAGTGGTATCGGTCTCGTGGTCTTGAAAGCAAATCAAAAACAGAAACATATGTGAATAACTCTCGTAAAGATATTCTTAAAAAAAAAATCAGCAACAACAGATCCTATAAGTAGATGGTCAGGTTTACTTTCATTACTTTTGTAATGTCAATTTGCTTTAATTATGAAAAGTTAAAAGAAAACTTGTTATCTTCAACTTTTCAGAAATTTCATATAAAATATTACACACATAGAAAAATAAGACTATACGTTTATATTATCGATATTTTTTCATCATTATTGAGTGAGAAATTGATTAGAGTACAAATTAAGAACTGCAGATGCTCTTTGAGTTATTTACAATTCGGAACCAATATAGCTTAACATTAGATGTATGTAATATATAAAGAATATTGTTTACATCATAGTCCGTGATGTCTGATATCAATACTGTTATGTGCAATTAATCAAATTTTCGAAGAACAATCATACAATATAATATTTTTTTCACTTTTTACACAAGCATTTCTTACCGTTGACAACAATACGAATTTTGTTCTTCGTCTGGATCTCAATGGTAGCCGGTTCTTCTGCAGTTGCTTTAGTTATTTCCAGTATGATGCCCTTGTCCTGGTGCGAGCATTCATCTAATAATTGTACATGTTTTATTAATGATTATATTTATCTTTCGAAAATATTTATTCATGTTTTTATTAAATGTACCTTGTACAGCAGATCTTTCGAATGTCCGTTTTTGCTCACGATTCACACTATTTGTACTTACTTGCAATGGTTGACGAGGTGATATTGTCGGTATTGATTCGGGTACTAGCAAGGGCCTCGGAAACTCTTTTCGGATGCATCTTGGCTCAAAATGATCCCAACATACACGTAAGTGCATCGGACTGCCTGGTACTTGGGCAAACTCTCGCCATTTTTTACGCCTGTAAACGAATAATGGAAGAGTTACTGAAGAATACTCTCTTCAAAGCCGAGTACGAAATTGCAGTCGTCTTTCTACTCCAATAACATGAATCTTTGATGATTTCACTCTTCTGCCGCATCCTTTTACGTGGCACCGAACCATATTCATTAGTTTTGTTACACAAAATATTCTTTGCTTTATTCTACACTCTGTTTATAACATTCGCTGGACGCGTCGTTTACAACAATGGCGACGGGCGACGCTGTTTTTGAAACCGGAGGACAGTATGGACAAGGGGCTGGAGAGGTGGGAGAGGTGAATAGTTTCCAGTCCGAGCCGTCGTAGCGCTGCGTATCATATATCCCCAGCTTCTCCTCTATCCTATACTCTTTGCGCAAAAGCACTGTATTATACGCTGCGAAATTTCGATGCGGGTCCCCTTTTCCGTCATAGTGCAGTGCTCGCAGTATTTCACTACGAGCTGCCGCTGACTACCGCTGGATGTCACGGCGCGCATTTCATACGAGATGCCCAACAGCACGTTTGCTGTAATTGGTACGCGTTCATACAATTATTGTATATGCATGTGTCAATGAACTGGTTTATGGATTTAGGGTGAGGTTTATAAATTAAAGAAGAAGAGCCAAAAAATTTTGAAAAAAAATTTGCATTGAAAATAAAAATTGATTTTTTTTTTCTTCGATTGAACAATTTTGACTGATTTACCGAACTTTTTGGTTCGAGGAACGTCGATTACCTGTGAAAAGTCGGTTTTAACGCAGCGTGCGGAAAGTGCGTTTTTCCATGCCTGTGGAGCATGCGGAAAGTGATTGTTCCCTGTACTGAACCGTAATATGACACAAATTTTCATTTTAAACTGAAACGAGCTCGTTGCAATGTTACGGCAGTGTTTCTGTTCCTTCCCGCATCTCGTGTTAAAAAATATTATACGTAACAAATGCGGACTGGTGATCCCTGCACTCGTGCTTCTTGCCACCCTCGCTTCGCTCGGGCGACAAACGTCGCACTCGAGGGATGGGATCACCAACTTTCCGCATTCGTAACGTAATATACTATTTTTAGAAAAAAAAAATTTTCTTCCGATTTTCAGCCGAGCTGGCCACTTTGTCCCGCTCTCCCCTACTTGTGTCAGGCCAATCTGTATTTAACTTTAGTTCGGCGAAGATAAATAAGAGGTCCCCGCTGATATATTTGAGTCTGTTTACAGAAATCTATATCATGTGGCGCCACCGGGTAGAACACAAATGCATGCTACAACAAAGGTCGTATTTTTATGTCATTACATAAAGTTCAGCCCCACAACTATGTAAAAAAAGCACTGTATTTTTTTTTATTAGCATACATTGTCGTTTCATCCGATGGCGACACCTGACAGAGATTCATGTAAGCAGACTCAAATATCATCAGCGGGAATCTATTATGTATAGGGAAATAAAATTCAAAGAATTAATTATTTTGTTATGCAATGTAACAGGATGGCTTTATATTATCTTTCTACTTTTTAAAAATATCGTCAAGCCAGTCGTCGCCGGCCGATAGCGTGAGTTTTAAGGGGATGGTCTAGTCGATTTTGACCGGCATTTTTATTCTTTCGAATATCTCGGAAACGGAGTTCTCAATCGGATTATCCTTTTGGCAAGGAATGAAAGACGAGCAATGAGTTCGAGTTAGCATGAAAATTCAAGGAAATAAAATTATTATTTTTTTTGTTTTGTAGTAAAATGTGGGCATGTCACTTATGTCGACTTATATTAGAGTCTACGCATCGTTTTCGCAAAAACGAGGGTCAGAGCCCCATTCTATACGGAATTACGAACACATCCATCAAAAAACATCTCTGTTTTATGCAGAAATGTGGTCTGATTCTGAAAACTCGCAGTTCGTTGTAATTAGCGATTGTAAATTGTTGGAAAACCATGATAATTCTCAGTTCTCGCATTGCCCGAGAGAAAGAGCTCAGCTCGCGAATTGTGGCAACTTTGTTTTCTTCTTCTGATCCTTGGTTCAGACGAAGATGCAACGATTCGCACGCTGCGCTCTCTCTCTCGGACAATGCGGGAACTAAGGATTGTTATGGCCTTCCAACAATTTGCAATCCCTAATTACAACGAACTGCGAGTTTTCAGAATAAGACCTCATTTCTACATAAAACAGAAATGTTTTTTGATGGGTGTGTTCGTAATTTCGTATATAATGGGGCTCTGACCCTCGTTATTGCGAAAACGATGCATAGACTCTGATATAAGTCGACATAAGCGACACGCCCACATTTTACAACAAAAAAAAAATAAAAAATGATTTTATTTCCTTGAATTTTCGTGCTAACTCGAACTCATTGCTCATCATTCATCCCCCGCCAAAAGGATAATCCGATTGAGAACTCCATTTCCGAGATATTCGAAAGAATAAAAATGCCGGTCAAAATCGACTAGACCATCCCCTTAATAATCGTAGATATATTACTTTTTGATCCAAATTCTAAGCGATATTGATGTAGTTGTTGTGAAAGGACTAGGTAGAGTCATGTACATATATGATTTTAGATGATAGCCTTCGAGGAGGAGATAATCGCTATGATGAACCAGCATCACGTACATCCGCCACGAGGTGACGCCGAAGATAATACGAACGTAGCTCGTAAGTAATATAAATGGAAAAAAATTACGCTCAATAATGTTATATACATTACATAGTTCGACATATAAATATGTTTTCGGTAATAGTTATTATTATTATTAATATCAATATTTATGACGATAAGGCCGGCAGACAATGACGCAGTGTTGCATTACTAGCCGCAACCGGGTATAATTGAAAATAATTATTTAGCTATTCTACATATGTTTCAAATTAGTTGCGCATTACACTTATTTTGTGATCTTATTCGGATATTATTCCAATTTACATATGGTTCACAAGTTCACAAAATAACAAGAGGTCAGAGACGATAGTATTTGGGATTTGTCTAAAATATTTTTTTTCTTGGGTAGTTCTGTATATCAAACAGATCTCTACAAAGATTTTTCGATTTTTATCTTCATTTAGTCGGGGCAGTCCGTCAAAGTTTATTATAAATTGACACTTAGGGTGAATTTTCGACCAGAAAAAACGGAAATTCGTGAAAAACTCAAAGAACATGAAATGCTAGTTTTTCGACCTACATTAAAAAAATACGGCAATATCGCAGAATCACGTGTAAAGAAAATAACCACTATATTTTCGCCTCCTCAAAATACGCTATTTTCGATTTTTAACGATTCTTCAAATGATTACGCAACTTTTGAACCTAATTTGAACGTGGAACGAGCCGATCGTCGATTTTTATTGCACGATTTTCATTCAGATTTAGTGATTTTTCCTTGGTTTTTTATATAATTCAGCTGAAAACGAATTAAAAAGAAACTTCAAAGTTTGAACAAAACTGTTGTTAAGTTTGAGCAAAACTGTTGTTCAAATCTAATGAAGTTTTTTTTTTTTCTTTGTCAGTTAAATTATACGAAATAAACAACGGAAAATCACTAAATCTGAACGGAAATCATGCAATAAAAATCGAAGATCGGCTCCTTCCACGTTCAGATTAGGTTCAAAACTTGCGTAATCATTTGAAGAATCGTTACATATTCGAATTTTAAAAATCGAAAATGGCGTATTTTGAGGAGGCGAAAATATAGTGGTTATTTTTATCACACGTGACTCTGCGATATTGCCGTATTTTTTTTAATGAAAGTAGGTCGAGAAACTAGCATTTTATGTTTTTTGAGTTTTTCACGAATTCCCGTTCCTTCTGGTCGAAAAATCGCCCTAAGTGTCATTTTGTGATAAAGATAAAAAGCGAAAAATCCTCGTAGTGATCTGTTTGATATACAGAACTACCCAAGAGAAAAAATATTTCAGACAAATCCCAAATGCCATCGTCTCTGACCTCTCGTTGTTTTGTGAACTTCCCCATATGTTCTCTTCAAGAATCAGACTGTAGAGGATAATACAAGTTGTCTGAATAGAGATACACATATTTAATGCCCAGATTATGTATAAATAATAGCTGAATAGAAGTTGCAGCTCCCGTACAAATAGCAGTACAGCCAGCTGTCCATCGAATTGCCGCTCTAAACGCAGCGCAGAACGCAGCACTAAACGCCTTGCGTGAGGTACAAAATGCTGCATAGAACAATGGTATGCTTAAATGTGTAACTACTTATTGGCTTCTTAGACCTGTTTCCACAGAACTTGTAACTAAAGTTGTTTAATTAATCATCTGCGCAGGTATTCACACCAATTTGGATCTGATGAAAGCTCATCCCTGATATACATATGACGTGTTGGCGCTGCACCATATTACATGGTTCAATTTAATCAATTTTCACATTACTTGCACCAAACATTATATACTGGAAGAGTATTGTCATTTATCCAGTATTCACCTTTATCTTTAAAGCAGGTGGCAGACACGAGCGTGCCGGGCGTTGTCACTGACGCAGGCAGCAGCGCCGGCAGACTAACTTATTAGACTTGCCTTATAATATGGTTAACCACCCTTACCGTGGCCATGGTAAGGGCAGAGGTCGTGGCAGAGGCAGAGGCGGGCAGTGAAAGCTCGCCGTGGTCCCGGCAGGGCCCTCATCTGTTTATCTATTTGTTTTGTTATATTTTTTTTTATCATATCTTTTCAGCTATTTTTTTCGATTTCTTATAATACTTAATTTTCCAAATAAATATATATTTCATTACTTTTATAAAATACTGTGTTCATGTTTGTTGAATGACTTTACCTTTATATCTTTATTTAACGGTTATTATATCTATATGGTATGCGTCGATAGCCATTTTACACCTCCTTCCTTCACATCAACACCAAATTCACTCTGAAAACGGCAAACAAACAGAACAAACCAAACTCACGTCACTCATTTCACGTCGAAGCTAATTAATTCATCTGAGTCAGTAATTTGAGTTGAAAAACAATAGTTTAGAGACATCAGTGTCTCGTTGCACTAGCAACGAATCTAACCTTAGAAAACCTAACCTTGTAAATATTAGAGATAAGAATTAGAAATAAGAAACCTGTATAAATCTTAACCGTGTCCTTGGTGCAAGATTTATTATTGATAAATTGAACATTTATTCATTTTGTGTTAACCAGTGTTCTTCATTATCGCATTGATTGATCTGACGAGCAATCGTCGTGGTCAATCCAGATCCACGACAGAAACGGACACGAGTTGCGAGAGCTAATCTTGTTCCGTAGGGAAGTTAGGTTTGGGGATTTAATAAAAAGATTAAAGGGAAACGGTCCTGTCGCGACGAAAGCCAGTCCGGATCCGTAAGATTCAAAAAACCTGCATGATTTGTGGGATGGTAGTGATTAGCCACTTCAGGAGTCCTAAACAATCGCATTAGGATAAAAATCACACAATAACTCGATAAATACCGAATAATTTATCAACCCGGTAATTTATCGAAAAGTTACAATACATAAACAAGAGACTCGGTAGAGTCTCGCGCCAAGTACATTAAAAAAAAAAAGTTTAAAAAAAAAAAAAAAATTTCCCGTCTCGACTCTACCACTCTCTTTTACCGGAACGGGAGCTCGGCGCAGGAGTGGGGGTAACCATATTATTTCATTACGGCGTATAGGCAATATCTCAGGGCTCGCCGAATTAATACAAGAATAAGATGCGAAAAAGATTACATTTGAGCGTAATATCAATGCAATCGGTGCACGGATAGCTGAGATATGATTATTTAAAAAATCGAGGGGGTCAGTTTCATCTCAGCAATTTCGTCGTCGTACCAGATTTTCGCTCCGTGCATAAAAACTATGCGGATATAATACATAGAGTACTCCGACGAGACAAGAGTTTCCACTGATCTCTATATCTATATATACTACGGATACGCATAGAATCCGAGCGAGTTCGTCGGTCTGCCATGCAATAACTCTTTCTATGGCCCACGGGAGGCAGCATAATCGCGCACACCGTATAGCTGAACGTAATAATCATATTTATCTTTTTGTTTATTTGTCGAGTCGAGCCTTTGAGGTTATGATACCTGTCACGATTGATCGCGATTATAACGAAGTGTCAATAGTTTACTTGTATTTATTGCAAATCGAAGTAATTCCGTATAATACGGAGATAATAATTATTATTAAACGCTTACTTATAATAATATTTATGGAGCATAGCAGTATTGCATCGAGATTTTAACACTTTCAAGAAAGCCTATGTAACCGTACGTGATCAAAATGAGTAACAACATGCCATCTATTAGTTATCGAGGATAAAGAATTATTATACAGTTCCAATATCGTGTATGAAATTCAAATGTATTGTTAAAATGTAGTTCACAGCAAGTTTTAGAGCTCGTATATGTACCTGCTACTTTATAGATTTGTATTTAATGTAACAGAAAAACAATTAACCCCATCCGCATATTAGTCTATGTGTATGAATCAGTTGCGGAGCTAACTACTGTTGCGGAAAATGATACCGTACATTATCAAACTGAAAAAAATATGCTATCAATTAGTTATCGTGGATGAAAAATTCTTATAGGGTTCTAATATTATATTATCAATTTCTGACATTGCCTCGTAAGACATCTTTTGCTCTAAGAGCTGCTATCACAGCATGTAACGTGGTTCGTCATATTAAGATGAGGAAGATACTGATTCATTTAATTTAAAATTTGATTTAAATGAAATATGTAAAATATGGTCATGTATTCTAGCAACGGGTAATAACTGCATGGAAAATGACGATGGGTTTAAACAAAATAATTTTATTTATTTTTTATTATAATATACATATATATTTTATATAACTATATTTTTCAAAATAAAAAATACTTGACGGGCTTATTTTTAAATTATTTTCTCATACTTTTTCTAAAAAAGCCCGCGAAATACCACGTACTCAAAATTTTTTTCTTTTCGAAAAACCAATGGAAGCTTCTATTGCCTCTGACTGTATCCATGGTTTTATGTAATGCAAATCACCTACTTGGCAATAAGATCTGATTTCAATACTTTTTTGTATGGAGACAATATTTTTGTAGGTAGTGTAAAAGTTAATGTACTTGGCGAATGTTTTTGCACCCAGGGTGCTTTTGGGGAGATTTCACTACTTTTTGCACGTTTTGATTCAGAACTACTTCAATTATCAATCAATATAATGATCGCATGTTCTAGCTGCTGTGGGTACCTATGGCTATGAAATATATTTTTCAAGTATACAATTTTTTATCTTCGATATAGTTATGAAAATTAATTAATCGTATCATAATTGCGTGTCTAAAGGCATAAGGTCGTAAGCACCAAAGAGGCGGTTTTAGTGACGCAAGGTTGTATGATCTTATTTTATTCTATAATTCGCTATAAAAATTATCAAAACGCATAGATAATTCGAAATTAAGATTTTAAACCTGAAAAGCAAAAATCCGTGCGTTGGCGAATTCGATCTTCTGCTTTCAGGTTTTCATAACGAGAAAAATTGACGCTCATATAGACAATCGCCTAACATACGACCATCTGCTATTAATTTTATTTCCCTATTATTTTTTTGTCTTTCAAGATTTTGATGTGGATGCGACCTTCTGCTTTCCAGTCTTTTTTTATTTGTCATTCAAGATTTTAAGGCGAATACGATTTTCTATCTATTTCTTTTTTTTTCTATTTAAAGCAATCATTTCTCACGGTTTCCGAAAATTTTCATGTTTTTACTTTTACAAATGACAAACTGTCGAATAATGTCGCTCGTATCGTACTATTATTTGCCTCCTATTGATGTATGATCACATTATAATTAGTATAGCTGAAACATAAAAACTCGTACTACGGCTCAAATATCCGATTTATGCACATTATGTACAGAGCCACAAAACACAAATCTTACGGTTTGATAGTCACTCTTCATAGTCAAATAAGTTGTAATTTTATGCGAGAAAAAAATGGCGCTACTGGATATAAATTTTGCAGTTTAATTTTCTGTCGGTTTAGTAATAAATGGCTGAATAAAATTTCAGTACGACTACCCATATTTAAAAATTTGAAATCATATCACGATTGATTGATCGATGATCCAAAGGCTTATATCCTTGAAGAAAGTAGCCAAAAATCATATCACGGCGACAAAATGCTTACACAACGGCCATAGACTATTATATTCGTGGTTAGACCTGCGAAAGGACTGGTATAGTGATACTACGTAAGCATGATAATTGTTGTCTGCGTTATCTGTCTTCATTCGCTATGCACAGTCCCTCTTTTCCAGTGGCCAAGAAAAGAAGGGACGCCTCTCTATGTTATTTATATAGCCATACAAACCACCGAGGTCTGGATGACGGAGAACAACACGGAAGGGAAGACAAAAATTGTTGGTCGAACTAAGCGCTCGTAATTTTTAGAAAAATCATAATATCAGTCACCGTGCACCGATCGTATTGATCTTCGTGTTGAATAAAAGCTGCTTAGACCCTCATTCTATAGATAAATCTTCAGGATGTTATAGAATACGGCGAAATATTACAAACATTATACTATTATTACCCCCACTCCGCCGAATTCTAGTCTCTCTGGTATAGAGACTCGGTCGAGCCTCACGCCGCGCGCTTAAAAATTCTCTTTAATGTACTTGGCGCGAGACTCTACCGAGTCTCTTGATCTGAATACGAGATCGAAATCGCCCGTCTAATGGATGCGCATCATGTTGATGTGCCGGCCATTGGCCAACAAAACATGCGTAAGTAATGAAAAAAAAGCATATCGACAGGGTGGCGACAATTCAGCTGAAATAAAATTTCATAAATTTTCACCAACAAAAGTTTGCATATTAACTGAGCTCTTTAGACAGAATCAAAATAAAGTAAAGTGGAGCGATGATGGCTCGGCACGAGAGAAGGGGGGAATATGTATCTATTACCTTGTTTTTTGTGCGATTATTTACGAAGTTTCACCAAATATATACATGCGTTTACTACCGAATTTCGAGAATAGCTCAGCTTAAAAATAATTAAAAAAAAAAAAAAAAAAAAAAAAAAAAAAAAAACACGCGTTTTCTATATAGATCCGCATCATTCACAGACAGTTACAGGAGTTTTCAAAACTGACAAAATTCCATGACTATTCCCGGTTTTGCAAGTATGTCGCCACCCTAGTGAACTGTTTTCGTCGCATAATTGTAGTTTAGCATTACAAATATGTGCGTGCATTTTCAGAAGCAATACAAGTACTGCAGGAGGTGGCTGCAGTACCGGAGGTGCAACAGCATCAGGGTATAGTTAAACAATTCATTTACGTACTTTCTTACATAGATCATATCAACATTATTAGATGGAATTTAACCATCATATGCGCATTCTATTTATCAATATTAACATATCAAAGAATATGACAGTTTCATATAAATAATCTGAATGGGAAGTCATTTTAATTTGATACTTCATCTAATCACGTGTTCGCAATATACCCAGTAGTTGAAGTACCCGCAGCTGTTCCTCAACGGGGACCAGTAGTTGGTGAGGGGGTTGTGCCACCGGGGCTGGAGTTGGTGCCAGTCAATGGGACTGTACAAAATGATTATTTATATTCTTCCTTCTACTGACTGTCCAAAACTTGTTACTCAAGTAATTAAATCATCTGCATAGGTATCCGCACCAACTGTAACATGATAATACTTCTTTCTTTATAATGTATCCTTTTCTATTTTTATATGGTTTTCCATGTGTTTGATATAATCAGTCTACTTTATTTGAAGAATATTTATTGCAATACCTTCACTTGCAATATTTCAGATCGTGCAAGGCATCAACGTGCCGGTCAACGCTGACGCCAACGCCAGCAGAGCCAGCACCAGAGCCTGGTGGCGTTGTTGTATACGATGGCCAGCCCTTGGTGTGGGGCGGGACGCAGGGGCAGAAACAGAGGCAGGGGTGGCGGCGGCCCTGTTTAGAGATAATATTATGATATATATATATATATATATATATATATATATATATATATATATATATATATATATATATATATATATATATATATATATGTGTATATATGTGTATGTATGTGTATGTATGTGTATGTATGTGTATGTATATATGTATGTACATGCGTGTACATGCGTGTACATGCGTGCACATGCGTGCACATGCGTGCACATGCGTGCACATGCGTGTACATGCGTGTACATGCGTGCATATGCGTGCATATGCGTGCATATGCGTGCATATGTGTGTATATGTGTGTAGATGTGTGTATATCAATATATATATATATATATATATATATATATATATATATATATATATATATATATATATATATATATATATATATATATATATATATATATATATATATATATATATTTATTTTGTGAGTGCGGCCGCTAGAGTCGGCATGCACCCCTGGCCGTCTACAATACTGGTCAGCTGGTCTAAGATCTCGGTCGTCGCGTTGTCACTCAGACTCAGCGTCGACCGATTTCTGCCTTACCGGCCGTAGAGTTGGGCGCCAGTAGCGGGATTCTGTACACCACTATCATTAGCTAGCGATATCGTGAAGCTAACAACAGCCCATGAGAGTTCCGCCTTTCCCCTGGATCATTCTTGCAGTTGGCTGTCGTTGGCTTAACGATATCGCTAGCTAACGACAGTCATGTACAGAATCCCGCTACAGGCGAGTTCACTCGCAGATTTCAGGTATGCGACTGCCGAAATACTCGGCCGTCTCCGGTCAATTCCGGACGGTTCCGGCTAGTCAGTACCGCGGAGAGGGATCGGGGAAGGTGGCTAGGGGTATTGGGGAATCGGGCTGAAATAACCTGCACGAAGGCCAACTGAGTTTACTAAATAATCACAACAGTTTATTTAAAATAACGGTTCGTAGCGACCGTGGTAACCGTTTCATACAACAAACACAAATTTGTCAAGAAAAGCGAAATCTCGCCGTACTGGTCAGACTCGATATAAATCAAAAAATAAAAATAAACTAATTATTAACTACGGTTCCAAAACTTCTACCGTCTGTTCGGTAGCTATTCGGCTGGGCCGATCGCACCCGGACTCGTAGGGAAAACTGCTAAGGCATGTGACGACCGGGAAGCGGTCGCCGAGAATGCACCGGAGCTTACTGACTCTATCCTTTCTGCCGGCGAAAAATAGCCGATCTACCCTAGTCCCTGTCTCTCATACCTGTGACTCGATCTAAGAGCGAACGCTCGTTGGTGACTCGCGACGTGTCTGTGACGTTACTGAGGCTTCTTACCGATTCTAGTACGGTTCTCTGTGTCAAAATTAAATACGCGGATCCTGGCTACGGTCGACCACAAGAAATTCGGCCACACGAGTGCCGCTAAACTGTTCAGTAACTGGGATTTTTCCCTAAGCAAAACTAGACAACGTCCGAAATGGCCGCTGCACGTGGCAATTCTCGTGCTGTGAGTAAAAGATCTCGCTTACCCTCACACAGTCGCCTGCCATGAAGCCTGGATCTACTGGTATGGTCTCTGGATCCGTTCCGGTCACAACCAGTATCCTACGGGACGTTTTCCGCAGACACACTTGCTCTCACACACACTCTAACTGTTTCTGGACAATCATTCTCTCTAGCCTTTCCTAATGGGACCTGACTCTACGTACGGTCTCCGTACGAGTGTTGTCTCCTGGTCAAAATCTTGACCGGCGCAATTCGCACGCACACCTGTTGATCGATAATCGATCAACAGTCAAATTTGACGCTAACGAGACGAGCAGTGACGTCACCGGCCGCTGTCCCTTATGTCCGTGGTGCTCCTTCCAGGGCTCCTGGTACCTTGCTGGGTCGGGTGCGGGTTGCTGGCTCTTGGTAGCGGCGGGATTCGCGTCCACCGCCTAGATCCCACGTAGCGGAGCGTCCTCGACACTCCCCCGCACCCTCCTGGTCGTCGGTTTTGCATCGTGGCTCCGAGCAGTCGAGAACCCCTGTGTCGTCTGGTCGTCGCGGAACTGTGCGACAGCCATACTGCTCGCCCCTATGCCGGTGTCGCGGCGCGTCGGATAAACCGGCCGCCGGTCCCTAAGAGAGAACGTGCCCCTCAGGCGAAAAAAATGAACAAAAATAATCAGTCTCAGGGCCTATCTTCGCTTGTCACGGTCACCAAACGGAGTCAGTACGGGTATCGAGTCACACTCATTCACGCACACATTCATTACCTGGTCACAGTCACTCATTAAATATACCGGCCAGGGGGTAGAGAGCCTTCTGTAACGGCAGATACAATCTGCAACGTTACAATATATATATATATATATATATATATATATATATATATATATATATATATATATATATATATATATATATATATATATATATATATATATATATATATATATATATATATATATATTGTAACGTTGCAGATTGTATCTGCCGTTACAGAAGGCTCTCTATATATATATATATATATATATATATATATATATATATATATATATATATATATATATATATATATATATATATATATATATATATATATATATATGTGTGTGTGTGTGTGTGTAGAAAAAATAAATATTTTGTCTAATTAGTGGATTTTTTTTACTCATTTTAATAACCGTCACATTTTCCACAATAACTGTAATAAGTTCAGACACTGATTTATATGGATAGGATTATAAACATTTTATTACAGTACATTCGAATCCAGACAATAGCAGGTAGATACATATACCAGCAATAAGACTATGAGAAAACTGCAAGATATCAACACTGGAATGCTGCCATGCTCCATATAATTATTGGCTTCGATCTTTGTTGTCAAATTAGATACTGAATTCTTTAAACAATTCTATGCTAGTTACCTTCTGTTATAAGAAACATAAGTATTCATATAAACGAAGGTAATTTATTCCCGACCCTCAGTTATACATGTTATTATTGGTGGATATTGCTGTGTAAATATACTTACCAGTTAGGGTTGTGTGAGATTCGTAGAAAGATTAGACGGTCGATTAGAGAATTTCATCTGCGATCTTTTATACAATGGTATCGAGCCATTTATCCAAATAAAAATGTTGTAAAGACAAGCGTACTTTGCTTGGTCAGGCATGGTTCTGGCTATGCGGGGTTTCCCCTTTACGCAACGGGCTATACTCTACTCTCTTTATCTGTCTCTCTTTCTCGATTCCGAAGTAAATATATTGATGACTAGCTAGACTCTGTCAAACTTCAGTTCGTTCACCGCTAGGTTCGCGACGACATTTCACGATCGCAGCGATTCTGGCGGTGATGTCTCACTCTATTGCGTTATGGAAGGTTATTCCATAATTCAGGCGACGTTTTCTTCTTTTAACAAAATCATATAGCCAATCAGATTATACGATGAAACCAGCAGGATAAATTTTGTCCAGAGAGTGAAACAGAAAAGAAAAACCAGTGCTGTAACGTGGCTGATTGTTGAACCACAAAAACATTTGTCATCTGTTGTTCCGTAGATTCAAAATTAGTGTGACAGATTTGTAATTGACAAGCAGAGTTTCGTGTTTTTTTATTATATTACAAATACGTATACTATTGCATATTATATTACACGCGACGGGTGAATTGAGTTTGTTTTATTTAGTTCGTCACGTAAAGGGGTATTTGTAAAATCATTCGGTATAATTAAGTTAGATAGGTTAGGTAGATTAGGTAAGTTTATCTTCTATCTCAATAATTATTTCGATTTTGTTTCGAAAGATAGCTGCTGTGCGCTATATTGCAAACGGCTACTTGTGACCGCATTGCGAAAGGCAGCTTAGCGCCGTAGAATCTGAGGGCAGCTGTGCGCCTGTAAATTTGAGATAGAAGACGTATGTTAGCATTCATTTAGTCATGCAACATAAAGAGATACCGATTTTGACAGATAGGTGGATGAATATGATTAGATCTGAACAATGGTTGTATGATGATCATATTGATCATTTTACGTTGCTCGTTCAACGCTACTCAAAACATGCTCCACAGGAATCTTGGCAAAATTGGTTTCAAAATAATGTCATCAAAGATTTTCCGTGCATTACGATAATGCAAACTAAATGTGTTGAAAAGAAATTAGCTTCGAACAAACGTCAAATTGACTGTGAGAATTTCAATAACTCACACGATTTGCAACGTGGTTTAAAAAAAAGGACTGCAGTCATTGAAAATTCACAAAAATTTGAACTAAAACAAATATCTGGCGAAAGCGTTGAAAACCTTTCACAGCCGCGAGTTATGAAACAGCTAACCGATGTAAAAGCGTCACCCACGTGCAGCTTCCTGTCTACGCGTCAAAATGCGCCCAGATTTAAGAATAAAAATGTAAAAATTGAATCAGTAGAACGTATGTTAGTTAATTCTTGTAAAGAACATTGTACAAAAAATAATAATAATAAACCGCTGACGGAAGTTTCGGCAAAAGAGTTTTTAGTTAGCACTGAAAATCAAATCGTTAAGGCTAACAAAAAAAGTCAAGTAGCCAAGTGTTCATCACAAACTAAAGCTATAATATCGGAAAACATAACAGAGCCGTTTGTGGTAAAACAAAAAAGGTGTGAGCGGCGTGATGCTAGACCGACTTTAGACGAAAAATCGAAGGATATTCTTACATCTGGCAGATGGTTATCTGATCTTCATATGGATCAATTTATATATCTTGTAAAAAGCTGCTCAGAATATCGACCTCAGGAATCGTGGCGAGTACAAATGCCAGATACTATTAAACCCGTTTCTGAAAACACAAAACACGTGCAAATACTGCATAGCGGTGTTACGGCAGGTGAGAAACACTGGGTATGTAGTTATTTTGACACCAAATCAATATTCATATACGACTCCCTAAACTCAAAACAACTTCACAAGCATCATGAAATCTATTTAAGAAGCCTCTTCCCATTTTACCAGTTTGAATCGAAACACATCAAATTCCCAATAGTCCAGCAGCAACCTAACGGATGTGTCTGTGGGGTATTTGCAATTGTTTTCGCAATTTCGATTATTAACGGATACAAGCCGCAAAACGTCACATACGACGTCACTGAAATGCGAACCCATTTACTTAAAATCTTCGAAAGTAATGTAATGGAACGTTTTCCAATCGTTGCTCCAAAAAAAAGGGCTGCTTCTCAGATATGTGTAGCGCAGCAAACCGTAAAAAAAATGATTCGTGAGCAGCCTAACACGAATGTTCAATTAGTCGATAACTCTATAACAAAAACTCCCGTTTGACAAATCCGCGAAGATGAAAGCGTGAATCCTGCGAGTAATCCAGAATTAACACCAAGTAATAAGAAACGTCTAGACATAAAGGAACATTGCGTAAAACAGATTTCAAATATAGGGGATGGTCAAGAACTGTTGAATGTTTGCACAGGCGTTTCGGTAACGGATACAGTTATCGCAAGACAAGAGCTTGTAGAATTCGAAAATACCGAAAATGGGGTTGATCAACAGGTTTATAATGTATCCGCTAACATAACGACTATGGTTGATGAGGATAAACTGAAACGGGAACGTAACCGTTATCATGCTCGGAAAGATAGAATTAATTATCTTAAGCGCACCGCATATTACGTGCGCAATTTGAAACTCATAAGCACTAATTATGTTGCAAACAATCGAGCTGAAAACAACAAATGTTATCTCTCGAATATTGAAATGAACCGAATTCGGAAAAAACGGCTTTACTATTCCAATGTTGAAAAGGTACTAGCACGAAACCGTGCCAATTACTTTGGTAGAATCAAAATTGATGTTGCGAAAAACATTAGTACGAAATATTGACGCATTCACATGGCAAGCACTGTAACATCGCTACAGTCGAAAGAAAAATATATCGTACAAATTTTGCCAAAAATTAGAGAACCGTCTGAAACAGAAAGAAGAATCAAAGCGCAATCAATCATAAAATGTTGTATTCATGACCGGAATTCCAAGATCACCATAATAAGGAAAACTTTAGAGACTATCAAGAAGAAGGCGGAAGTCTACTTAACAAAGGCTGCTGAATGTTCCAATTACGATACTGAAGATCGACTTACCGCGCTGTGTGGTTATTCAAAACACACCACTTCTGCTGAAGCTTATTTTTCGGAAGGAACGTATGACAATGTGCGATTTTCTGAACCAATCGTCACAAATTCAGTGGGGCAAGCTATTAATTTTTTGCCTGTACTAAAACAAGCAAAAACAAGTGGAAAGAGCCAAAACAAAAATTAGATTTGCGGCGACATGTGTAAAACAAATAATTAAATGTTGGTGAACGAATATATTAATTTTCTGAAAATTATATCTCTTTTTTACCACTCGATTGGCTTGTACTGTCAAACAGACAGACGTCAAGCAAGGTCATTCACAAGTTTGGTACATGGGTGATCCTACTTGCAAATCAATTTTCTTAGCTGTTCAAATTTTAGCGGCACATTTTCCATCGGCGCGGTACGTACGCAGACTCGTATACGAAATATGGAATTGTTATACGAAGATCACTGCTATCGATAAAGCCTTAGTCGATGGCGATCTTGAGATACTAGAACAAGTCTCAGGAATAGCGCAGCAAAAAGCAAATGCTATCGCCAATGATATTGTACATCAAATTGATTTGAACGAGGAAAGCATTATATGCCAGTACTCTGGCGCTTTCAAAGCTTTGACGAAACGTTCCACGGATCATCCCCGTTACGTGTGCGTATCGTGTGAAAAACTGTGCTTCAAAAGAGATGTGACAAACATTGAAAAATTCAGAAATCCAATAACAGGGCAACTCTGGATGGATTTGATGGCAAATACTCGAGCAAGAGATATTGATTATGTTTGCAACTATTGTCTCCCTAAACTCCGTAAAAACATTATGCCGCCTAAATGTATATTAAATAAACTTACTACTGATCCAGTGCCGGAAGTAATATCATCCTTGAACGATTACGAGCGCATTTTAATTCAGAGAACTAAAGCATTTCAAATCGTTCAAAGAATGGGTACCGATCCTAATAAGAATCTACCTCACAGAGAGATGGTACGAAAAGTTAAGGGAAGGACGTTTTTTTTCCCTTTACCGATGGAAGAAACTTTGAAAAAAATTTGTCCACCAACGGACCCGATAAACGTCAATCATGAGCTGCATATTATAGTACGTGGTATTCCAACTAAATCTAAATTAGTATGGGAAAATTTGGTTGATGTAAAGAAAGTATGGAATGCATTAATATGGCTTAAGGAAAATAATCCTATGTACTCGGAAATCGTGCTACCAACTTCTGCAGATATTCTTTTGCGTGACATTCAAGAAGTTGAATTTCAAATAAAAGATGCAGCAATAGAAAATGAAAATGAAAATGATATTCCACCGGAAATCGAAATTCCGGACAACATCGACGAAAACGAGCATAAAGCATTACTGACTCAGGTTTCAGAATCTGACGTGTTGTACGAATAATTCACAGTGCATCCGATGTATGAGAAGAGGCCAAATGAAACTGCGACTGACCTTTATCAAATGCTCAAAATCCACGACGTGCCATCAGCAATTCAGGCTGGATCCGCAATACAGTTTTTCCTTATTGAACGACGCTAACAATCGTCAATTGAGTAGTGGCATTTATCAAAAATTAACTGTAACCAATCCTCGTGAGCGGGAAACGGCTTCCAATTACTTAGAAAAAATGACGAAAAACGAATTGGAAGGAAATTTAAATTCTATATTCTCAAGGCTGCGCAGCACACAACAATATTGGAGCCGGCCAACGAATGATGTATCTTGCATGATACATGATTACGGGCCGGCGACGTGGTTTCTTACCCTAAGTCCAAGCGAATGGTTATGGTCCGACCTTACCGAATACCTTCGATAGGTAGGAGGACCTTCAGCAGCTAAGATGTCTGTCAGTCAATTGATCAGTGCTGATCCAGTGTCTACATCCAGGTTTGTAGAAAATAAGTTTCGAGCTATGCTTGATTTCATATGTTCGCAAGATAACCCCATTGGCGAGGTAACGCATTACTTTTGGAGGCGCGAGTACCAAGGTAGAGGCACGCAACATTTTCATTTATTAATCTGGATAAAAGATGCTCCGATTATTGGACAATCTTCTAATGAAGAAGTAGCAAGCTTTATTCTCAAATATGTCACTTGCAAGATGTCATCGAATAATGTTTTACCAAATTTGTATCGTCGTGTTAATATACATCACCGGCACAAACATAATTCTTACTGTTTACGGACCACGAAAACTAAAAAATTTACTTCGACCAAAGTGTGTCGTTTCGGATTTTCACGCCCTGTTACGAATGACTTCTTAATGAGAGATGTAGCTATTTCAATTGCTGATCGTCGAGAACTAAAGTCTAAAAGCAGGCTGTACGATCTTC
The DNA here is from genome assembly GCA_963924015.1 of Macrophya annulata. Classification (NCBI taxonomy): domain Eukaryota; kingdom Metazoa; phylum Arthropoda; class Insecta; order Hymenoptera; family Tenthredinidae; genus Macrophya; species Macrophya annulata. The sequence continues at coordinate 17,326,678 of OZ001260.1, forward strand.
CACGTACTGAACAGGAGGCAAACATCAACGATTATAATCCGACAATTCTCACTGCTTGGGAAGGCAACATGGATATACAGTTCATCGGTGAAAAATCGACTCTGCTGAATTGGTATTGCACAAAGTACGTGTCAAAAGCGGAGAAAAGTAATGTAGATACAACTTTTGAAGATATAAATTCGACAAAATCTCTGTGTAGTCGATTATGGAATTTTGCATTACGCATGTTGAATCACAGAAAATGTGGTGCTCTAGAGGCGGCTGACACTCTGTTAGGAATTGCATTGTATGGCACAGACCCACAAACGACCATCAAGTGGATTGATGTGAACATGATTAGAAGTAGAAAAGTTAAAACTCGCAAGGAAATAGAAGCTTTGGACGCAGATTCGACGGACATATTTTGTGATTCGTTAGTCGATACACATTATCCCGCTCGTCCAGAAGAATTAGAATCCGTCAACCTATACAATTTCGCGAAATGGTACGAAGTAACGAAAGCTGAGCCTAAAGCGCAAGGGGTTGAGTATTATCAAATAAGTAAGGCACTGTTCGTGAAAAAGCGGAAACGCGGGTGTCTCATCAATCATTATAAGAATAACGTTCAGAATCAACCTGAACGATATTTTTACGCACTGCTGTTACTCTTCAAACCGTGGAGAGATGTTGATGAGCTTAAAAATGGATGTGATACTTACACAGAATCATTCCAGTCGATACAATCGGAGCTTGAGCAGGCGCTAGAGTATCATGAGCGCATAACCGAGGTTCGAAAAGGTCTGGAGCATGTCAAAGAGTTAATCGAGATACATACGACGGAAACAGATCAATCACAGAATAGCAATACTTCGGAAACGATACCATTAGGCTGTGAGCCTATCGAAGCTGAAGGAGCGATGAAGGAGTGTCAGCAAGGAGCTGAAAAAGTAGAGGCTGTCGATGTTTCGCAAATGATAACAGACTTGAATGCAGATCAGAAAAGAATCTTTGATAAAGTTACGGGTAATGTAATTTCAAACGATATTTTACGACTTTACGTCAGTGGAGAGGGTGGAACTGGTAAGAGTTTTCTGATCAAAACCATCAGGTGTTGGATTAAGTAGCACGCTGGCTTGGATACCGCGGTCGCGGCACCAACCGGAATAGCAGCGTTCAATATTGATGGTCTTACTGTTCACAGACTGTTCCAATTGCCTGTTGAACACGGCATCACTCCAAAGTACAAACAACTATCTGACGCGGTTTTAAAAACTATACGGGATCAACTTAAAAATGTTGCGCTGATTATCATCGACGAGGTTTCCATGATATCCAATGTTACTTTTATGTATATACATCTTCGCCTGGTAGAAATTTTTAATACGTCTGATCGTGAAGATGGTTAGTTTGGAAAAAAACATATTCTACTTTTCGGCGATTTATTACAACTGCCGCCTGTCTATGAAGGACCAGCGTTCACAAAACTGTCTAGTACAGAGACCTGCAAGCTTATAGGCTCAATAGGAAGCATTGACCTGTGGTGCAATTTATTCAGTTACGATGAATTAACAATCAACCGCGACAAAAAAACGATCAATCGTACCGTGAGATACTCTCAAGAATACGTCTTGGGGTTGTCACTCATACAGACACAAAAATGTTAGTATCGAAGAAAATCCATTTCACACCGACACAATTCAGTGATAGGATACGTGAACTATGTGATTATATAAATAACCTACCTAACGACGCGGTTGTCTACTTCCAACTTGTCACATGTGTGATGTTCTCAATGCAGCAATGTTCAGCGAAATTAAATCTGAAGAAATACATCTGTTAGCACACGATACTGTAGATTCTCCTCCGTTTTTAAAGAAAAAGGTACAAACGATCTTGAATAAAGGTGACGAAGACAGTTCTCGAACTGCCGGTCTTGCGAAAATAATCACTATAAAAATTGGTGCAAAGATAATGATCAGACGGAATATCGATGTAACGTTAGGTCTCGTTAATGGTACGATTGGTAAAATAACGTCAATATCTAATGCTATTGATACTAATGATGTAGAATCAGTAAAAACAATTTTAGCGACGGGAGTCAAACATGTTATAGAACGTGTTGGGGTTAAGTTTGAGCCGATGGACGGAGCCTTTGTCATCCGAAAACAATTTCCGATCTGTCTCAGTTATGGAATAACAATACATAAAAGCCAGGCCTCAGTTTGAATAACGCCGTCATCGATGCGGGCAATTCTATATTTACTTGCGGACAAGTGTACGTTGCCCTGTCACGAGTAACTTCATTAGAAGGTCTACATTTGATCAATTACGATCCCCATTCTGTATTAGCGGATGAATCTGCTATCATAGAGTATAATAGATTGAGAAAAAAGTATCGGCCGGATCTTGTGATGATGACGGTTACGCGGCTACGGCCGAGAAAAGTGCAAGACATGTAGATGGTCGCTGCAGAAAAATGTATCTACATGTCAGGTACCAATTGAGGAAAAAATTTCCGATAAGTTGTGGCGAATAAAAGGCCTTCAGAGCACTGATCATGTTTCATCCTATGCTAACGCTACAATTCAGTGCATGTTTCACTGTAATCCAATTAGAGACTGTCTGTTACGTCAAAAACATACAGATGTTATGAGAATGTTAATTGACCGTTACGCGAACATCGAAATTCCAGTAAATGTTTTATTCGCTAGAAGACTTGCAGGTGAACAATTCGCTTTAAATGTTCAGCAAGATGCGTCAGAATTCTTGAACAGTCTCATTTCGAAATGCGATGATCTCAAGAAGGAGATTGAACATCAGTTGACCTCACGAGTCTGTTGCAAAGATTGTGATTATACTAACACCTCTGTCGAATCCAGTAACATATTGTTACTGGCGTTGCCCACAGCTGACAAGAAGACACATAACTTGTCAGACATTATTAAGCAGAATTTTTCATGCTGGAAATCTATTAATGGGTCGTGCTACAATTGTAGATCGAGCAATATGCTCATTAATACTGAGGTTTCATCAGTAAATGCCTGTCTTATCATTCAGCTTCTGTTAACAAAAATGCAAAATGACGAAGTGACGAAGATTACTAATTATAAAATAAAAGATGTACCTGCGGACAAAATTTCGATTTGCACGAAGCCTTATAAAGTTCATAGTGCAATATTTCACCATGGCCCGAGTACCGAAAAGGGGCATTACACCGGCATGCTGCGAGACGGCACTTCGGCGTGGGTGAGGTTTGAGATTTAAGTTTAGAGAAAAGATCCGAAGTGCAGTTAGTCATTTTAAACTCAACCCAGATGCCTCCCTTTGATAATAGGTATTTAAGTTTCTGTGACAACCCATCTACGTATAGAATGGAAACCACTCTATCTTTGTTGTTTCTTGAATCTGTGGATTCATTCCATTTTATATTGTTGTAGTGTTTATCCACTCTTAGGGTTTTTATATCACGTATTAGTTTATACGGGTAGCCGTTACTGATTAAAGTGCGGCAAACCAACTTCAGATTCTTCTTTCTTAACTTCGGATCCGCTAAACCTATGCATCTATCGGACAATCCTACGGCAACACTTGTCGCGAGTGATAGTTGACGTATCTACCAGACCTTGTGCCCTTGCGGTACCAGTCAGTGGTAACTTGTGTTCAAAATGACGAACTGCACTTCGGATCTTTTCTCTAAACTTAAATCTCAAACCTCAAAACTTGACCAAGTCAACACGGTCTATAAAGTCCCATGTGGGAGTTGTAGTAAATGCTACATTGGCCAACCCTCACAACACCTTGGAAACAGGTTAACAAGACATAAGTATGACGTTGAGTCCCATGATCTGAATAGATCTGCTTCATGTTCCCATTCCCTAGATCTTGGGCATAAATTTGACTTTGATAATATTAAGATTGTTGAAATGATTCACATCACTAGGAATGATACGGTTAATAAACGCACTGACATACAAAACCTTAGTCATCTATATTTGAACACTCTTCCAATTTAAATATTTACTGCCTATAGATCGATATCGATCGATACCACCATCTTGTTCTAAATCAATTTTCAGTTGCCATATTGGTCGTCACAGAATTTTTTGATCACTTCCTCCTGAATCATGCAACGTATAACATCACATGCCTTGAGGAATGTCGTAAAATGTAAGTTTTGGGAAATGCAATATTGTTATCAGATCATTAAGTGAGTTTGTCATGGTTGTTTCTTCTCTCTGTGATTTTCTGATGTTAATTTCAGAAAATACTCTAAGGTCTTAGGTGACTGTCACCCTAACCTCTTCATGGCCACATGGCATATCTAGTCTCATACTGAAAATAGTTTTATTTCACTAGATAATTAAGTCATTTACATGTACATTTAGTCTTAACATAAATTGTATTGTAGCCTGAAGATGACCGGCCGGGCCCGGTCGAAACGTCGATCAAACAAATAAAGAAAATTATGAAAAAAGTCTCATTTGACCTATACCGACGAAATTCTTTCCTTAATATCTATTACAGTTGATATTTCACACATCGACAACAATACAACTTCATCAGTAAAACACTTTCAATACAACTCATAAAGTTAGATTTATAGCAATGAATTATGTTTTGAAAAATAACATATATTCAACAGAAAGAATCAAGAAAATCGAAGCGTGTACAAAAACTAATGAAACCCCCCAAAAGCATCTCGGGTGCAAAAACCTTACGCCAAGTACATTAAAACGTAGTAACTATCAACAAAAACTTGTAAACAAAATATTCGATGAAGTAGCATTTCATCTACAGAAGTATTGAAATCAATGGACGTTGCCAAGTACAATTAAATTTGCTCACAATTAATTTATGAATGTGACTTAGTCTCAGTTTTCGATAGGTATTTACATCTCAATATACATAACATGCGTAACACGTAATAACATGCAACATACGTACTCATAAAAAAGATTAGTTTAAATTAAAGGTAAGAGCAAAAAAAATTCAAAATTTGGAGGCAGTGGCACTTGGCGGGCATTTTTATAAAAAGTACAAGAAAATATAAATGGAACCGTTTCATTTCAATATTCTTAAAATAATTTAAACACCAACCCGCCAAGTACCACGTACTTCAAATTTTTTTTATCCGCCATCTCACTCTCCATGAAAAAGGTTATATAAACAAATGATATATCACCCTATAACTACCTGATGTAATCAAATGTATTATAGACTGCGTCTTCATCGAAGAAACAACCAAATTATATCTGTACTACGTAACGTCTTCCGTCATCACCTCAAGCTTAAATATAATATTACAATCAATAGCCCGTCTATCGATTTTATATCGTAAAATATTCAATGGGAAATATTCTACAACAGAACTTAAACGAGATGCATACGCTGGTCAGTTCGCAGATTATCTATGCATGCGCTATTATAGGTATATACATATGTACGGAGATCGGAAATTGCGTCCTTGCTCTATTATTGACAGTTGCGAAGTGGTTGATATATTATTTCTCGAGTCTTGGATTCGTATAGCTGGCTATCTCTTTATAAATATCATGATAATTTTTGAATTGAATAATGATCCAGTTCGGCAAATTCCTAATTATCTACTCTTCAAGATTAATACAACGTCTTATCAATTCAAGTAAAAATTTTAAACAATGAATTGAATGTCAGACTACAGTATTTGAAATAATTCCATGAAAGTTTAACTAATAGTCAGAGAATTTTAATTTGTTGAGTTTAGAAAAAATTTTTAAACCAACTCCGAACACCGATTGGGACTTCCGTTTTTGGATTGTTTGGATTGCGTGTTGCGATCATGACAAGTAGAGTGCAGAACATGTAATTTTGTCAGATAAATTAGTTGGTAAGCGTTGAAAGTAACGGGAAGAGAAATGGCAGTGAAAAAGGGCGCAACAGAAGGGAAGGGAAGAACAACGATAGCGAGACATGTGGCGAGCAAAGTATGGTGGTTACGGATTAAAGTCCGAAGCAATTTAGATTCCAGGAGCTATAGGCAGAGTGTAGAAGCCATAACGTATGCACTGTTGTAAAAGTTCAGCGAACAGTACGCATGCGCTTTGATAGCACAACTAATTAGCGTATAATAGTTTGCAATCAGAAATTCGAACCAATTCAGGAATTTGTAGAAAAATAACGAAGTAGTAGAGAGGGCGAGTATTATAGTTTATATTCATACTATTATAGTGAAAATACTTACAAATTGTGTATAAATTCGTGTTCTCTATTATTTCGGTAGTTTTCTTCTGTTTTCTGAATAGTTTGCTTCTCCGTTTGCGATCTGTTATATGCTTAGTTATGTCTAATATTGATTTGACATCAGATGGTTCACTCGTATGTTAAAATAATCAAATTTTTCTTTCAGTTCAATTTTGCTTAAACTCAATTACCAATTAACACATCAATAAATTCCTTAATTTGAGGAAACTAACGAAAGATTAGGATTAGGCATTCTTTCTCAACATCAAGGTGGAAACATTAATCTGATAGTATAACCTGTTTTCAGTGCTTGTTTATATTTGTTATGAATTCTACATAGTACTCACCACGAATTTATCAATTCTTAAATTTAATGTATTTGCGTACGTGTTTTTGTACGTATACGTTTTATTGTGTGGCGGTACGTACTGACTAGTAATATTTTCACATGTTTTAAATATAACAGATTTTTGTAAGAACTTCAACAATTATATAATATTTTAATCCTTTTTGCTAGAATTTGACATCACAGTTTTGTAATTTTAGGTCATTAATCTGCATCAACATTGGACAACATCAAAAATGCATTAGAATAAAATTCTTTATGACTAGTTTTACAGCTGTAAAGAAAGGAGTGCTGCGAATTCGCACACGTTAACAGTTGGAGGGTTTAAAAACAGTTTCTTCTAAGATACTTCAAAGTTTTTAATTTTTCGTCAATGATAGCAGTTTCTTTAACTACGTCATCAAGAAGCTTTCTTTTTTCGCTTCTAGTTCCTTCTTTAGAAATGCAGCTCATTTTCTTTCTGATCGTAACTCTTCCTCTTTGTTATTTTTTAGTCGCTCTTCTGCCAGTGCCTCTTTGTACCACGCATGGGTGTTACGAGCGCAATGTATCAGGTCTTTTGTCATTTATAAATTCTCTAAGCTTTCTGTTGTACTCACTCCATCGTATATAATCCTTTGCGCAATCAAGGATTTCTCTTTTTGGTTTTCGACTAGACATTCTTTATTAACTGAAAATCTCCTCTCAACTGCAGCATTCCCGTGGAAGAGAGTCATGATAAGTTGAACGAAACGCAATAAATGATTGTAATCTAACAAACCACAATTTTTTATTGAATTCACCCAGAAATAATCCAAGTGCATTTGGAAATTGTCAACTTGTACTTTAAATGCTGAATTGTTTCGGATTTTTTTTATATTCCCGATCAATTTTATCTGCCACTACACCAGAAATTAGCCCATGTTAAACATACGTTTCTAGAGCTACTTGTAAACGCTTATCACTCACCTCTTTTTGAATCGCTATTGCTAGATCCATACAAGAGATAGTCTTTTCTAATGGGAATTTGATCGATGATCGGTCAATTTTCTTTACAAATGTCTGAACGCACTTGCGACATTGATCTTTGAATCGTGACATTTCAAGGTCAAAGACTTGTTTTGTTTTTCGTAGTGCAGCTTTAGTAGCATACCCAAGATTGATGTGCTTGGCATTTAAAATATCTGATTTGTCATCCAGATCAATTTTAGACAACGGAGTCTCTTTCAAGATATCTGGGCTTCACAAACCTTGCCACCAAAGCCCTTGCAAGTGCTACAATTCTATCATAAAGGAAGAGAGCAAGTTGATTGTCAGACAAAGTCGATAAGGAAATGTTCTACATCACTTGCACGGGTCCTAAAGGTTCCGAGTTTTTTGCGGTTTTATTTTTGGGTCGGTAAAGTAGAACTATTACATCCTCTTAAAGAAAATTCTTAGTAGAGAAATATTTCATAATTTGTATGATCGGCGATCGACAGCATTCGAGCGCGAACAAACATGCAAAACTCGCTCGGCATAGGCGCGGCTGCTAGCGTTGAGAGCGCTATTTGGTTTCAGTCTTAGCCTATGCTGTGAATCGAAGAGTATTACAAGAAAAATCGTAAGACCAAAACGAAGAAGAAAAAAAGTAAATACCAAATTACAAGTATTGTTTAATTACAATTAGAGAATCTTGTGACCGTACATACATTGGCATAACAATATTTATTTTTTTCTAGATAATGGTTGAATAGCATTTGAATTTCTATATAACGCTCCACCCTAAAAATTTTCAATCCGCTTCCAGGTCGTATATCCTCAAATTTTCTCCCACAATACTAATACCTAAATGCTAGGGGTTAAATATGCAGATTTTTTATTGTTAATTTCAAATGGACCTGATTGGCCCTACTCTATCGTATCAGATATGTCACCAACTACGTGGTTTTGATGTGATTCTCAAATTCCGTATTTTCATTGAATGTTCAGTGACCAGTGTTTTTGATACAATCTGGCGTTAAAAAAAAGAACCTCGTTTTTTTTCTAGGATATTTCTGTCATGCCGAAGAGAGGGGTGACAAAGTTTCAGCCTGCATGGAATACCGAATTTCCGTGGGTACACTCTCTAGAAAAAAAACCCATATGAGGCACGCTGTGAATTGTGCAAGAATTTTTTTCCATTATTAGTATGGGAAGACAAGCAGTAGTCAGTCATTCTGCATCTAAAAAGCACCAGCAGGCCTTGCGCGATACATCCGCTCAGGCGGCTCCTCTGGAAACTTTTATCACACCTGCCATCTCATCATCTGAATCTGCAGCTTCCAGTACAGTTTCGGCGTCTAAAAAATCTGAGGACTTTACTGATCGGTCAGAACCTGCTGCGTCCTCTGCTCATCAGTCCAGTAGCAATACTTTGACAAGCGTACAAGTACGTTTTCACTCTACGTTGAAAGAACGAGTGATGGATCAGTATCGTACCGAAGATAGAACAACGAAGAGAGAGATCATTTGGTGCATGGGAGCTGTAGTCAATCATGACTCGACTCGTAATCCAGCAGAAAAAGTGTCTCTATTTAAATACATGTACTCCGAAATTGATGAAGTCCAACAATTATAACTGAGTAAATCTAAAATCCAGTATGTAATTACCCATGGTCTCGCGCCTTACTTTAAGAGCAATTTGAATGATATTACTAAGTCATGTGATAATTACGTATTTGGATTCGACGAAAGCCTTAACAAAATTGCACAAAAACAACAAATAGATGTCATTGTGAGATTTTGGAATGAAGAAAAAATCGAAGTTAATACGAGGTACCTAATGTCTGTTTTCCTGGAACATACGACTGCGGAAGATTTGTTGAACGCTTTCAAAAGGGCGATAGATGTATACGCTCCTCAAAACATATTACGGGTATCGATGGGTGGCCCACACGTCAACTTCAAATTTTTGCGGCTTCTGAAGAACATCAAATCTGAGAATAATGACCTGGAACTTCTGGAGATCGGTTCGTGTGGTATTCATACGCTGCATTGTGCCTTTAAAGCTGGGATGCGCGGTATCAGTTGGAAAATTATAGATTTTTTGAGAGCCTTGTATGACCTTTTTAAAGATGTTCCTTCTTGACGAGGTGATTTCATAGAAATTACAAATAGTGCTCAATTTCCAATGAAATTCTGTGCAATTAGATGGCTGGAAAATGCAAAAGTAACTGCACGTGTTCAAGCGATCCTTCCTCACGTGAAAATATACTTGGAAGGTATCAAGAGCCAGAAAGAAGCGCCAAAATGCAGAAGCTTTGAAATAATTGACAGGATTGCAGCCGACAAACTTCCACCAGCAAAACTAGCCTTCTTTCGTCCAATCGCTGAAGAAATTTAACCATTCCTTCGTGAGTTTCAAACCGATTCTCCGATGGCGCCGTTCCTATTTAATTCCTCGACTCTTATGCTTAATAATATTATGGAGAGATTAGTGAAATATGAAATCTTCAAAGCGAATCCAGTTACAAAAATTTACTTATCATAAAAAGAAAACCCGCAGAAAGTATAGGATTTTGATTTAGGGTATACCACGAGAGATACCCTTCGACAGTGCAAGAATGTTAAAGACATCGATATTCTAAAATTTCGCAAGGAATGCATGACCCGCTTGCAACTCTTTGCTGAGAAATTCTTGAAACGATCGCTTTTGAAGTACCGACTTACGAAGGCGCTATCATGCCTCGATCCTGCGGTTATTCATCTGCTGGTGGCACTATAACACCTCTCAAATCTGTTTTGGAGTTTCTCGTAAAAAGTCATTGTCTCTCTGGTCACGTAGCGGATAAAGTAGAAAAAGAGTTCAGAACATTAAATAAGAAGGAATTATTACAAGATATAATGAAGAATTATGACAGGACTGAAGAAAGACTTGATCATTTTTGGATGAGAAGGTTGAAAAACACTGACGATAAAGATCTTTTCAAAAGCTTCGTTAAAATAACTTAGAAATAGGCTCTTCGATTAACAAGGAGTGTCTCGTCGAAAATCTTCACGAGCAATCTCTGGTAGCACAACGTCAAGTTTACGATGCTATTATCGCGGTTGTTGGGATACGCAATGTCCTAATCAATACAGCACTTGTCCATGCTGCGAGAAATGCTCACTCGAGATACAAGGAAGCTTTGGTGCAAAAGGCAGCAGAGGACAAGGCCCAAAAAAATAAGAATGAAGAAAAGAAGAGTCGCTGAGGAGCAAAAAGAATTATCAGCGAAGAAGTTGAAAGTTCTCAAAGAAATAGATGAGGAAAAAGCTGAACTCGAAGAAATTAATAATCAGGCAAAGTCGCTTCATCGAGCATAATCACAAAGAGAAGACACTACTGAAACATTCGATTTCTTAAAAAATGCATCTTTACCCAATTTATATTTTGTACTGTTCTATAATTTGTAACACGATTTTTACTCAGGTCTCGGGTCTAGACCGGATAGCTAGGCCTCGGACCAAGTCGGTTGACAAAGAGATTAGCTAGATGATTTTTGGGCGCCAAACGTACTATCTTCGCCACGAACAAGAGATGAAAAATAAAGTAACTTAACTAAAATAAAGGCTAGCAAATGGTAAGTAGCAGCGGCTAACTGCAATACCGCGGAGAGGGGTCGGGATTGATTGAGGAGTTAGCTTACGCAGTAATAACTCATGCGTTTCAGTTTTAACAAAATCAAAACGGTTTATTTAACATAAAATAAAGACTCAGGTCGGGAAAATTAACAAAAAAAAAAAGAAGATAATAATGACTTAACAATGATTTTACCCCTCCGGGTGTCTCCCCTCGGGATCTAAGCTACGGATCTGTGAGCTTTACAAAAAGTAATTGATGACAAAATCAAGCTTCCACGTGGGATACCAATAACAAAAAAAAATATAATAGACTAGCTCAACAAATTTCAGCCTCTCGGCCTTTTATAACTAGGTAACAATTATTCCTAACTAATCTTATACTACTCGGTGGCGGTGACAATTGATCAAAAAGAAAATCCACAATAATAATACATAAAGAAAAGAAAAGAAAGGACTCAAAGAATATTCCACGGCTGTTGCTAGGCAAACACCGGGTTTATTCTATGATTTTATCCAATAAATTTTGTACTAAGATTTATCCTACTTAATCTAACTCTGCCTCGTGGGCTAACAATACTAATAAAACTAACGCTTTACAATAAGATGACCTACCAGCGAGTTTCTACTGACTCTACAGGCTCGAACCTATGATATTAGCTGACTCTCCTCGTGGGAGAAAGAGAGAACGACAATGACTGACTCAGACTGTCTCGCTCGCACTCACGTGCTATACGACTCGACACCTTCTCGGAAAACAGAAATGAAATTTAAGACAAAAATTAATCAATTTCGCGGTGACTCGAAATCACTAGACTCTACTGGGACCCAGATGATGGCCTACTGGCTCGAAGATCCGGTTAATTTGATCTCAATCAATTATTAAGCCTCGTGGCTTCAAGCTAGGAAATATGGCTAACGGCCGTTGCTGGATTCAAATTATTCACAGGTAAAGTGAGCTAACGCTTATCGTCTTCCAGCCACCTGACAAACAGAACGCCCTCGTGAGCGTAGACCATTTCTCGTCCCTCGGGAAATTATCCAAAAAAAAGAAACCTCTGTCTCACACACACCCGCACCCGAAAAGTCAATAAAACAAAACAACAACCAGAAAGAAAACTAAATTGCACAGCAAAACGCCAGTAGCGGGATTCTGTACACGACTGTCGTTAGCTAGCGATATCGTTAAGCCAGCGACAGCCAACTGCAAGAATAATCCAGGGGAAAGGCGGAACTCTCATAGGCTGTTGTTAGCTTAACGATATCGCTAGCTAACGATAGTGGTGTACAGTATTCCGCTACAGTACTCGTGCGTCTCAAGTGATGGCCTAAGGCAGAGTGACTAGACCGCATGGTGCTGAGGGTGCGCACACCCTCATTACGCAGTCTAGTATCGATTTCGCCATCAACCGCAGGATCGCTAACATGGCGGCAGGGCAAGGCCACGCGCGAAAACTCAAACTAGGCCAGAACAGAACGATGCCTCGTAGTAGGATCACGGTTCGCAGGCTTTTGGGGATAGCGGGAATCCCTGAAACTACCGTTATCTCTCGTAGCTGAGTGCCCTCGGCACTCCCCCGTGTCCTTCCATGTCGGAAGAGATGCTTCTTCATGGCTGGCCGTCCTGAGGCCCCGACTATGAGGTTTTCCAGTAACCCCGTGAGGTGAATTGCCGTCGTCTTCGTAGCTTGAGCTTGGTCAGCCTTAGTCTCCGCCAAACCTTGGCTGTGTCTCCCACATGGTAGAGAAAAGTGTCAAAATAAAACAAAAGAATCAGTCTTAAATCTACAGTCTTAGGTTGGTCACAGTCGCCTCTCGGAGTACGCTTTTAGCCTCGTGGCTTCCCTAACTCATTCACTCGGCCTTACAAGCACTCCTCGCATCCGTAACCAAGGTCGTCTAAGGGAGTTCGAGTGTATTGTAACCTGCAATTTTACAAATTATATCGAAAAAATGATTTTCATCACACCTGCTTCGAAAGTTTGCTTCTCGATGCCTGTTTAGCGTGCGCGAAGTCCCTCTTTTCCGAGCAGTGAAATAAAGTAAAGTTGGCGCATGCGTACATCATGAATGCTGTACTTTGCGCACTAGAGCGAGAATGTTGGGTGCATGCGCACATCGTAAATGGTCTATTTTGCGTACTGGTGCTCTTTTCTTGCATACGCACTTTAGAATAATTCAGTCGCTCAGTGATGCCATCGGTCGCCAGCGATGTATAAGCTTTTTATCCTTAGCAGCGCCATCGGACGCCAAGATGTATAAGTTCTTCCCTCAGTGGCGCCATCGGACGTGAGCTATGTATAAGCTATACTATTTATCGTGCTAAGTGCTTTCTTCGCAGGTGTGACAAAAAATATCGTGTGTGTCGTGGGCGGATAGGCAGTTACTCGTGTGAAATTTTTAGCCTTCGCCACGACTCGTGCGGCATTTACACTCGTAGTCGGGTAATAAGTCGGGTCGTAATCCTCACCCTCCTACTCGTGTTGCCGCACTCGCTCTCAGCTCAGGCTAAAAACTTCACACTCGATGCGGGAACTGCCTACTTTCAGCCCATGATACACAATATACTTTTCTATGGACTAGTCACTGAATTATATTTGTTGTTCGTACACCTACCTATGTGCTCATAATATGTGTTTTTGTGTTGATTGGCTATATTATCGCTACATATAAGCTTTATAAGAGTGTCTCCTTTTTTCGCTTTAATTTCCTCACCAGATCTCATATACCTACAACTACCATAGACACATGTTTCAAGCAGGGTATAGGGATGCTCAACCTTTGTTCTCAGGAAATTCAACTGATTCGGAAATTTCTGTTCTTCGACGAGTATGTTATTTAGTATTATGCATATTGAAACATTATTATTTGAAACAACTGATATTTAGTAGTAATGCAGCTCAAAATAATGTTGTAAAAATCCGGGAATTTTTATAAAATGACCGGAAAATTACGGGAATTTTCAAGTCTCATGTCGCTAGACACCCTGTTTCAGAAGCATTATGAGGAGTAACTCTGTACTTATCGTTTCAAATAACTTTAGATTCGCACGAAGTCTATGTTTCGAGATGGGAAACATATGTGTAAAACTTCATTTGAAAATTGCAATTAGTTGAGATGGACAGATGTCAGTATTTCCTACCCTTAAACTTTCTTGTCCATCGGTCGATCGTAAATAATTGTTCACACGTCGCAGTACAGAGAAAGAGCATTCTAACTCTTCTCATTCAAGAAAACTAAGGTGTGCACCAAGGTATTGAAATTCAACATCTAGCGTATCCTCTAGATCGTCGGGATAGTAAGTTTGCAGATTTCATAACTTTGTTATATAACCAAATTTATTGTTTAATATAATATACGCACTGGCCCGCTTGTAAGTTCAATGCGTAGCCTATCAATGATTATGGAAAATACATTGATTCTCAAGTTTTCTCCATCGGTTAATGAATTTTCTTCATCTCTCTGTTCATTTAATTCGACTCTACGGTCACATCTTCGTGATGTATCATAATGATATACTTCGATTCCACACCTGTCTACAGCATTTTTTCCGTATGTGTCACACATTTCACGCATGGTATTGATGTATTCTATCAAATATTTATACAACTCCACGGCCAGGGTTAGATGGACATTTACAGACTGCAAAACATTGCTCACGGAATTAAATCTGTTGAGCACATCACTTCATAGAAGCGCTATTATGCAACTTTCTGAAGAATTCAGCGAATTATAAAGGTCCGATGCCTCAGAACGTGTCAGGGGTTTTTCGTGGTTATCGTCACTAATTACCTGCAGAGCATATAGGATTTCGCCTCGTGATTGACACAAGCTTGTGCAAGCATCGCGGCGGGCGGACCATCTAGTTTGAGAGAAACTTTTAACAACGCTAGAGTCGGGTTTGATGTGAGCTAACAGAATTGCCCACCTATGAGTTGATAAGTTGATGCTGTAAAGAAATTATAGAGCTGTTGAAGTACAGAAAAAAAATTTGCAGCAAGATCCAGCTGCACATTGACCAACAAGGTTAATGGAGTAAGAAGCGCACAGTACGTAGTCTGCGAGCGGATTAACTTTCTTAATAGGTCTACCGCTACGAGGTTTTCGTGCTCTAGGTCCACCGCTACGTGCTTTTCGTCCTCCAGGTTTACCGCTACGTACTTATTGTCCTCTAGGTCCAGCGGTACGTGATTTTCGTGCTCTAGGTCCACTGCTACGTAGTTTTCGTCCTCCAGGTCCACCACTACATAGTTTTCGTCTGAAGCAATGAATATGGATTACGAAAACTATGGTGAGATTGACCAAGATGATGAAAACTTCTTAGCGTTGGACCTGGAAGGTAAAAACTACGTAGCGGTGGACCTGGAGGGCAAAAACCACGTAGCCGTGGACCTGGAGCACGAAAACCTCGTAGCGGTGGACCTGGGGGACAAAAACTACGTAGCGGTGGACATGGAGGACGAAAACTTCGTAACGGTCGACCTGGAGGACAATAACTACATAGTGGTGAACCCGGATGACGAAAAACACGTAGCGGTGGACTTGGGGGGACAAAAACTACGTAGCCGTGGACCTGGAGCACAAAAACCACGTAGCGGTGAACCTGGAGGACGAAAAATTCGTAGCGGTGGGCCTGGAAGACAAAATCCACGTAGTGGTGGACATGGAGGACGATAACTACGTAGCGATGGGCCAGGGGGACATAATCTACGTCGCCGTCGACCTGGGCATCGAGAATGAAAGCGCATGTTGTATGAAGACAATTCCTGGCGACGACGCTGTCAATTCTCATCAAGAACTGTATTTCAAATGTCATATGGGGAAAAAAATTTATTAATGGTTTTGATAATTTATTTTCATCATATTGAAAATGTATCTACTACGGGCACTGCTAATTTTAATACTTTCCACCCGACCCTAACTTGATCAGCTGTAGGCTCTGTGATTGGTCAACTAAGATTATCCGTAGCTCGAAAACTATCAGTTCCTCGAATTTGTGGTAAGAAAATTATATCTCATGTTTTGTTCTCGAGATCACTATGTAGTACCGTTCACGTACGCTAGATGACACCACAATTTTCAGCTAAAGGTAAATTGGCAACCCTGTCTCTGCCATCTTGGCCCCTTCATAACGTTTTTAGTGCGCTTTGATTTCACACGTGTTCTTCAGATATAGCTTAATCAAAGTACTTTATACAAACAAAAAAAAAAAAACGAACAGCTACGCTATAAGATGAGTAAACAGAAGAGTGATACGCCTGAAAAGATGGAATTGTATCAAAACAAGATCCAAAAGTATCAAAAGCTGCTGGAGGAAGTAAACGCAACGAACGTAGAGAACAATGGCGATGACGACGAAATAATGGACGTTAAAGGTACCAAAAAAAAACAAAAAAAAAACGCTATTTCAACCTATATTCGGGCGATCTGATTTGTCTGTCAAATTTCTGAATTGCACGATTTGACTAAGTCAATTTCTAAATATGATACTTGACTGTGCGCATTATTATCATTATTCGGGCGGTCTGTTCACAGATAAGTGAATAAGATCATACCAATCTAGCTACATTACATGACTAGGTAAGAAAAAAAAAAAAAAAAAAGAGAATGTAAAGAGGGAAACCTCTGCTCATCTCTCTGCGTCAGAAAGATTTTATACAACTTCTGACAGCTATTTTAACCTAGATCACCTGCTTTACAGGTTCAGATCACGATGACCAATCGCAGAGTGAAACCTCTGATGATGAAAACAACGCTAACAAAACAAACGTTGAAATGGCATCAATAGAGCCCCAAAAGACGAACATTGAGGAAGTTATAATTCCTGAGCTCAGTGAAAAGCTCGTCAATTATTGCGGGTAGAAAAACGTCTTCAAAAAGACCAAACGTTTAAATTCCACCCAGAGTTAGCGGACTGCTGGAAAGAAATCATATCCAAAGGACTAGAAGGAAAAACTAAAAAAGATTTAGAGGAAAAATATCCAAATAAAGGCAATTGCCCATTGAAAGCACCGGAACTCAATCCAGAACTTCTACCACTATTACATAAAACAGCTAGGAACAGACACAAGTATTTGATGATTAACCAAGGCTTGTGTGGCAGGGGTCTAGTCGCTCTAGGGAAATCGATCGATGCAATCTTTAACGACAACATAGAGCCAGTCGACAAAGATACCCTACTAGAATGGCTGTGCGACGGTAGCAGCATGTTCTGCGACCTGACTTTCCAACTAGGAGAAACCAGAAAATTTCAAATTTACCAATACATTGATGATAAACGTAAGGTAGTCCTTGAAAAGTCACAGACAGATGATCTCTTGTTGTTTGGTGAGGACTTGGGAAGGCGCATCAAGGCCGCTACGGTGGTCGAGAAGGCGGGCTTAACCTTAAAGACACCAGCTGAAAAGGAACAACTAACCAAACCTCGCCAGTCTTTAAATTGGAAAAGCTCGCCTGGAACACGAGGTGGCCACCCGCAGGCGAGCTACAGTCAAAGGCCCTTCTCAAAATTTCCTCAATTCAATCGAACACCCCAGACGTCGTCTCGAGCACCAATCAAGACGCAGAACCGACAAAACCAATCGAGCAACACAAACAACAAGTAAAGGTAAACATCGTGGCAAGTCGCCTAAGTCTGTTCTAACAAGCTTGGTCTGAGATTACTTCAGACAGGTTTATACATTCCACAATTTCGGGTTATATAATACCCTTTATGTCCACTCCCACTCAATCAGTGGAACCTAGAAAAATTCTATCACCAAATATGAGCAATACAGTAATGCAGGAGGCCCTAAATAACGTCTTAGAGCTAGGTGCAATTGTGAAATGCAAAGATGTTCAGGGACAGTTTTTGTCAAGTGTTTTTTTTTTGTACCAAAAAGTAATGGTAAGATGAGATTAATTTTAAATCTTAAAAAGTTAAATACGTTCATTGAAACCGAGCATTTTAAGATGGAGGACGTTAGAACGGCCTTGAAGTTGGTGTCCAAAGGATGCTTCATGGCTAATTTGGACCTTCGGGATGCGTATTTCACAATACCTATTCATAAAAAACACCGTAAATTCCTCAGGTTTCGATGGAATGGTCAGCTCTACGAGTTCGTATGTATGCCCTTCGGCTTGAGCACGGCACCTTGGGTGTTTACGAAGGTTCTCAGAGTCTCAGAAACGCTGCGAAGAAAACGTCAGAGTGTCAAAAGCTTTATTAGAATCCTTGGGTTTCATCATCAATCTCGAGAAAAGCAGCCTTACACCGTCAATGAGCTGTCAATTCCTAGGGTTCGTAATGAATTCACATTCCATGACAATAGAACCCACAGAGAAAAAGCGAAAAGGCATTCTAGAATTAGTTTTAAAATTCAAAGAAATGAAAACTTGCTCGATCAGGGAATTTGCTAAGTTAGTTGGTCACGTTACTGCGGTATGCCCCGCTGTGGACTACGGTTGGCTTCATTCCAAGCCGTTTGAGCGGGAAAGATACCTGGCCTTACTAAGATCTGGAGGTAATTATGAGACTACTATAAATTTACCCTTAAGGGAACATTAAAGACGCTCATCGCCTGGAAAACGCGGGGAGCCAAAACTCCTACATCACTCGATCGATCAGAATGAAATTTTTGGGATCGATGTATCATCTTTACAAAAATTGCTCCACTTTCTGCAAAGATAATACACCGATCCTCAAAATTTGATTCCGATCAGTCAAGCGATGTAGGAGTTTTGGCTCCCCGCGTTTTCAACGCGATGACCGTCTTTAATGGCCCCTTAACGTTGAAGAAAGAATTCGAATGGTGGCAGGAGACGATTACAATCACAAAGAACCCGATTCGTCAATCTATTTTTAAACGAACAATTTTTTCCGACGCCTCGCTGTCAGGCTGGGGTGCTTTCTGCCAAGGTAAAGTAGCATATGGTCAATGGTCCGATAGAGAAAAATCTTACCACATTAAATATCTGGAGCTATTAGCAGCATTTTACGGGTTGAAGTCATTCGCTGCAGAGCAGACAGAATGCGAGATCCTCCTAAAAATTGATAATTCCACAGCCATTGCATATCTGAATAAAATGGGAGGGACTAAATATCAGAATTCAAATAAGATGTCGTATGACATATGGGCCTGGTGTGAACAGCGACGGCTGTGGTTGTTTGCAACGTATATTCCTTCCAAGGAAAATACAGAGGCAGATATCGCGTCCAGAATCGACAACGTCGATACTGAGTGGGAACTAGCCCCTTGGGCATTCGAAGAAATTTCGAGGAGGTTTGGCCCAAGAGAGATAGACTTGTTTGCATCCAGAGAAAACTCCAAGTGCAGACACTATTGTTCCTGGCATAATGATCCAAAAGCCTTATGTATCGATGCTTTTACTCTCAAATGGGATTCGTTGAATTCCTTCGCTTTCCCACCTTTCTCCTTAATATTAAAAACACTACGAAAAATCCAAATCGACCAAGCTTGTGGAGTAGTTATAGTCCCAGATCGGCGAGCCCAAGCATGGTACCCACTTTGGTTATCCATGTTGGAATCACCTCCGATAATCTTTCAACCATCAGCTGACCTTTTACTGGCTCCTTGCAGGAATATGCAGCACCCACTGGCCGACAAACTGACCTTGATGGCAGGGAGGCTGTCCGGCGGGGTTATAGGAGACGCGGAATCACAGAAGACACGATAGAGCTACTCCTTAGCTCTATAACTGACGTCACATTCAAACAATATAACAAACCACTGGTAGAGTGGTCATCCTTTTGCCAAGCCAAAGGGTATAATGCCTTCGAGCCAGAGGAGAACATGGTTATGGAATGGTTAGTCAAGAAATTCAGCAGCGGCGCGTCTCATGGAACCCTAAACACCTGTAGGTCTGCGCTATCGCTTTTATGCGGAGATTACGTAGGAAAGAGCCCACTGATCTCACGACTATTGAAAGGCGTTTATGAAAAGAAGCCCTCAAAACCAAGATATGACTGAATCTACAGCCACAATCCGGTGATTGAAAAAATTGAGGGATTGATACCATTAGAAGCTCTGAGTCTTCAGCAGTTAACGAGTAAATTAGTCGTGTTGTTAGCACTAGTCACTGCTCACCGTAAGCAAACCCTTATTTCAATTAAAAGAAGTGATATCAAGAGGGTTGCCGATGGGTACGAAATTCAGATTCCAAAGAGTATAAAGACTTCCGGACCAGGTGTCCACCAGCCCGTATTATTATTAGGTAAGTTTGAAGAAAAGCCCAACTTGTGCGTGGTCTCAGTACTAGAAAGATATTTAGAAATTACATCTTCATTAGTTAAAGAAGGTGATTACTTATTCATTACGACCAGGAAACCATACAAAGAAGCATCAAAAGACACACTGAGTAGATAGATTAGATCCTTCCTAGTGGAATGTGGTGTTGCCGCGAGTTCTCACCACATAGTATTAGACATGCAACCACGTCTTCGGCCTTGGCCAAGGGAGTAGACATTAGCATCATTAGGAGTCTCGCAGGTTGGTTCAAGACGTCCGAAGTTTTTGATACGTTTTATAATAGACCTATCATTAAGAACAAGAAAGATTTGCGAAGGCAATATTATCCTAAGTAAAAATATGTATCCTAGACTACACGTAAAATCAAGTACATCAAGTATATTTAAGTTCATATAACCTGTACTCCGTCTTTCTGTAACAATAAAGCAATATTTGCTTAAACTTCCAAATCACCCGGGCTTAGTTTTTTAAAGGCCGCTCTAAACATCCTACATAGTGATCTCGAGAACGAAACATGAGATATAATTGAACGATCGATCTTCGCCCGCCGAAGGCGAGCGAAGATCGATCACAATTATGTCGATTGTTTCGTTCGAAGAGATCACTCCCAACCCGAGAATTAAATAATTAAATGACCCGCCCGTGATCTCTTCGGGGAATACCATCGCTGAACTCTATGAAGCGGCCAAGATGGCAGAGACAGGGTTGCCAATTTACCTTTAGCTGAAAATTGTGGTGACATCTAGCGTACGTGAACGGTACTACATAGTGATCTCTTCGAACGAAACAATCGACATAATTGTAATCGATCTTCGCCCGCCTTCGGCGGGCTCGATCGATCGTTCAATTTTGCGCATGGAAAATTTGCCAGAGAGCTTGAACAAGCGAGCATCACTGACGAGTGGAACGACTTGGCGTGCAGCCTGAATTTAATTCCAGACTGTACAAAGACTGCGGATCAGTGGCAGAGAGTGAGAATTCTTTTCAATTTAAAATTTCAAATGTTATTCAATTTTACTTATGTTGAGTAATACTTCGATGAGCTTTGATTATGTCATTGATTATGTTATACCAAATTGATAAAAAAAAAACTAATATATAATAATCTAATACAGTAATTTTAAATAATAAAATAAAATACCGAATAACTTATAAATGAAGTAATGAGAAAAAAAAGAATAACTGATGAAAATAATTATTAGAATACCCGAATTACCTACTAATCTAATAAACTATGTATGCTTGAGTTTATTGATGCTTACATTTTATTTGGAATCTCCTCATTTCTCATCTATCTCCATTTGTGCTATGAAATATGCTTGAGTATCGACATCTACTCCTACGTTATATAATTTTGAATGTGATTGCCACCAATAATTTCAATCAAAAAAAGATCTTATGGAGTCAACAAAAAGTTTTGTTATTATATGATCAATAACATTTTTTGGTTGTTGACAAAAACATTTAATTTTAACAATAATTTGGCAGTATAACAAACCCTGTTGTTGGTCCAACAAAATTTTTGTAGACTGAACAGAAAATTATTTTGACAATATAATAACAAAACTTTTTTTGGGTCAAACAAGACCTTTTATTGAATTTTGTTTGCAGTCATGGGCAGACATTAAACAACATGTGAAATCCAAGCACGCCGCGCTCAAAGATGCCAAGAGGCGTACAGGTAATAATAAAATCAAACAGGGCATGGAGCTGGACGAGGAAGATTTAAAAGTGCTTGCGGTGGTGGGGCCAGTGACGGTGAATGGAATTCCCCGAAGTCGGGACAGCCTACCACAATCTGAGGTTAATATTATATTAGAAGTTCATTCATGTTTGTGCCATTGAAAAATATTAATATACGTAGTAATATAGAACCTGGAATTTTGTGCAGTGTAATTCATTTAAATTTAAATGAAATCTTCAAATCTTACTATGATAACTTGTTGCGTGACGTGGTGTAGTTGGACTTCTACAAAAATGAAGCTTTAAATGCAAATAACCGTGCCCTTATTGACTTAGTCGTATATTTATAACTCATACCATCCTTGGAATTGACCCCCCCCCTCCTGAACAAATATGAGTCGTATTTTGTTAGAAACACATGTAATTAATGAAATAGCAATCAACAATATAGAATACGTTGTCCGTACGGGTTTATAGTTACAAGCATGCACAACAAAAATATTAATGATCGTTTGAAACGCAACAACGAAAATTATAGATTGAAGGCACTGGCACGTCACCTTGTACCGAATTACATAATAACAGTAATGATGAGCGAGGTATAGTATGTGAATATACTTCAAAATAAATTCTCAACTAGGCCGCAATAATACGATTAATGGATGGGGACCGGACCAATATTAAGGAGGAGAGAGCCAGTAGCCCAGCATATATCTCCAGCGAGTAGGATGGTACCGCTGGTGTGCAAGGTAAGCACGAGGGTTATAAATTGTATGCTGAATTGAATATCCCAGCAAACCAAAACAAATTGAAAAGAATTGAGTATCTGAAGAAAGTGATTCACACGAATTAAATAGAATTGAAAAGAATGTCACAAAATTGTCAATTCCGATTTTTACATTCTTAATTCGATTTGGTTGGCCAAGATGTTGTGACGTAGCTGTTTAAGTAATTCGAAATCATTACAATTTTTCTTTTCAGTGTAGCTTGTTCATGATTGTATAGCGTCTTTTACATTTCATTCCAGCAAACGAATACGGTAAAGCTTGTACAAAAATTAAAAGTGAGATTCTGCAATCAAATTATTGCAATAGCTGATACAGACAATGAAGAAGACCGCCCAACGACTTCGTCTTCCATAGAAAAAGCGTCTTTTACCCTGAAAAAAGGGAAAAGGGCTTCAGACGCAA
The DNA here is from genome assembly GCA_963924015.1 of Macrophya annulata. Classification (NCBI taxonomy): domain Eukaryota; kingdom Metazoa; phylum Arthropoda; class Insecta; order Hymenoptera; family Tenthredinidae; genus Macrophya; species Macrophya annulata. The sequence goes on from OZ001260.1 coordinate 17,349,903, forward strand.
TGGTACGCAGGTTGGCATACGAAGAAAAATCCTCCCATTTTGCTAAAATGCAAGAAAAGCAAATTGAGGCGATATCGGTAAACATAATTCACTTTTGATAAAATCGTCAATTGATGTATTTGATATTGTTCAAACCTTTATTTGAGCGCATTTCAAAGATGACCATTGATTGTTCTTATGAAATCCTATTCATCCTATTATTCCTTACCATAACCAATTTCGATTTGACATGAGTAATACTCATGCTGAATAAAAAAGATTTTGATTTGAATCAAAGCATCATTTTCCTGTGGAAAAAATATTAATTACTGACAAAAATCGAATAGGATTTTAACCATGTTCAAAAATATAGGGAGTACCTATCAGAAATTCACATGATCTTGTGTAAGAATGTAAAGTATGCCAACCTAAATCTCATCAGACCTATTATTGTCATGATATTCTTCTCAGATGATGGCAAAGGCACAATTACTCCAGGCCCAAAATCAGGCTAGAGAACTAGACCTGAAAAAAGACTCAGCCGAAGAATTTCGGAAAATCAGGGTTGAGTTCGAGAAAATGTCTTCATATCTAGGCCAGCTCGTTGACCATATAACTGGAAAACAAAAAGGATAGAAATGAATTATAAAACATGACTCCCCCACCCCTCTGCTCTGGACTTTCGAACACGGATACGATAGGTGCCGAACGAAGAGGTGCCCCCATTTTCCTGCGTTGGGACCGGGGATCCATGACTGTCGTGACTCGTTTATTTCACATAGGTGCTACAAATCAGGTACACAGGTGTTGTCTCGCACGATCGTCTACGGGTTCGAGGCATCGCAGTAAGTGGTCGCTTAGGTGGACCTATCCCCTCTATGGTATCATTACCCTAACAACTCGACCATCCTGACTAAAAGATGCCTCAGATTGGTCTGACTCTGAGTCGATAACACTATTGTTCGCAAATGTAATTCACGGCTTCAGCCGTTCAGGCAGTAGTATGGATTCGTAAGAGCGATCTGTGACAGGATGTCCCGGGATGTCACCGACTGAATAGAGATCTAGATCTAATTTCTATTTGATTTGGTATAATCCAATGAGCCTCTTACTCATCTTCGGACATCCTGGAACATCAGCTGTCCGCACGCATGCCGCGAGGACTACTAGTAGCCTAGTAGGTTTGTCTCCCACGACAAGAAACAACTTATCGTTTATGATGGTTTGGTCGCTCAAATTCATATCTCCCTCTTGAACGTGGGTCTTGAAATCAGTATCGTGTAAATTTTAATTAAATTTTTTTCAATTACTCATTACTTTTGTAATGTGTGATTGAATTTTTATTCAATTACCAATCACATTTATAATGTACCGGGTGAAATTTCCTGTCGTCTGGTTTTTGCAGTAAAACTCCACCATAGCCTCTCGAACTCGCGTCACTTTGTAATTGCGTTTCTTTCTCGAAGTCAAATATTTTTAGTACATGTTTGCAGGACAACGCATCCTTTAGTCGATTAAATATATGTAAATTGTTTATCTTTGAATTAAAATCTAACGCCTTTGTGCCGTAGTTCTGTTAGCGGTAATTCTATAGCCGAAAAGTCTTTTATGAATTTCATAAAGTAGCTGGTTAATCCTAGAAAGCTTTTTAGCTGACGGGGTGTTGGTAATGATTTTACTGCGGCTGCCATGAGCTTACCTAGTCTGACTTGTACATTGACATTGTATTTTAACTTATATCTTAGGTATTCTAATTCGTTAGAGACAAGCATGCAAATTCGGAAAATATCAATGGGGAGTTCCATAGCCCGAATGGACAGACTTTGAATTCGTATTGGTTACTTGCGACAACGAACGCAGTATATTTGATCGAGTCTTTGTTTACCGGTAGGTAAAAAAAGCATCTTTAGCCTCTATTCGAATCGAGTATTCTTTATTCCCATAGACTGGAAAACAGCGCGGTTGTGCTCTCTGAACATTTTATCCCTACGTAATTTGATTTGTAATTTCACCGGACCATGATCTAATTTCGACTCCCTATTATCGACGCATAGTACGAGTGCTTTTTTGATGCCATTCCGTTGCTTGCTGCTTAGTGATGGACCAAAGTTCCCTTCTGGATCGGTTTTTTCTACATCGACGTTCATTATGGGATACTCGGTGTTGTTGGTGGGCAAAAGTGTATGCGATTTCCTTCCTTTGTCCAAGAGATCAAATCCAGAAAAGGTTGTCCCATCGATCGATCGAAGACAATGTCGGTGCTCATTGCGCTGTCTGGTACCACTGATGCGGGGATGCCGAATTCCGCTTCGTCGATTCGTCCCATAATCGATACGAATTTATCACTATTTACGATCTCCAAAAACCTGTGAGTCTCCTGGATTCGATGTGGTCGCAAGGATCTATAAGTGCAACATGATTATTTTTTGCAAGATTTAGCACGCTGCTCGTATCCGGCAAACGCTGTCAACGTATCTTCGCGGCCTCTAATTTAATTGTGAAATACGTACAGTTTTTCGCTATGTGGCTATAATTCTGTTTACCATATTTTCATTAACACGACGCATCGGTGCAAGGTCTTAAGAAAATTAAAAATTTGTCGAAAAAAAAAACTCACTTGGGGTACCTCCGCGAAACCATTTTGCACACTTACGATACATGATGGTTTTACCCATGGTGTAAGGAAATAAGGTGTGCTCTGGAGGAAGATGCGCAGTAGCCCCCACATGACGTCACGACTATGTCTATAGTCACTTCCGTTTCTGTCGTAAAAAGTGCAACATAACCTGTACAAGGACATATACCAGATTACGCGAATGGAACAAAAATAAAAGATGCCACCTATAATAAAAAACGAAAAATTTACAAATTTACGAATATTCGTTATTAACAATAAACTAAATAGCATTGGAAGTACTTTTTGTTTTGATAGAAATTTTTAGACATACATTCCATTCTTGTTTCCTTCATTTCCTAACGTTTACATCCTTATCGATTTCTTTAAATACGAATGATAATTGAAAAATGAAATTTTGGAATACTTTTCTAATAACTCGAATTATGCTTTTTGATTTCTCCTGAAGACACATTTAACAATAAAGTTCAATTTTCGTTCGAATTGCTCATCTCATGAAATACACGAGGATGCGTACAAATATCGTGTGTACTCAATGCAAATGATTTGGCGACTGTAACCAATTATTTAACATTTGAATATTCCCCCATCAAATAAGATTCGGTAGACGTAAGAATGAATGGCTGTTTTATAGATTTTAAAAATAGTGCTCAAAATGACGTCATGTGGGGGCGCGTTCTCATTGGCCGAAGCGGCAGTGATGCGCAAGAACACACCTTATTTCCTTACACCATGGTTATACGCAAGCACGTTAATTTACATTAACGTGCTTTAATCTTGTGAGAACAGTAGTCTTTCTTCGGAAGTGACTATGTACCACCAACACACCATCAAGGTTCTCACATGGCATCAATAGCCTAAGCCTCTGATGAGGGCAGCATACAACTGCCGAAACGTCAGGCGAAATTGAACCATTGACTCGACTGGATTGTTTCAAACCTTTCCTAATATAAAAAAGTTCGAGTGCTAACGGCAAGATGTACAATACAGCATTTCATTATTGTATTTTTGCTGTTTATTGTTTGCACAGTTTTGAATACACATATGTGTGTGTGTACACGGGTTATACACCACAACGGTACACAGCCGGACTTCAAGCGAAACACACTCGAGGCGTCTAACGTGCAACAAGTGAGACCCCTCCAACCTAACCCCCCGGCGTAGCATCGCGGCCACGAAGCGCGCGTGAGCTGTGAATCCCCGTCTTCAAGTAGCGGTTATACGTCATCGCCGGTGGCGTGACGGACAGTTCCTGGCATATTCCGAAGAATCGAAACGCAATTGACACGGGAGGATTGCACATATACGGAAAAGAAAAGAATTTTCAGGATTTGTTGGTTGAAGATTTGCCATATTTTCATTAACACGACGCATTGGTGCGAGGTACGAAAATTAAAAATTTATATAAAAATAAACTAACAACGTAAATATATTTACGCGCGTACTGCATACAGCATGTCAATTTCTCACCATAGTTTGGCAATCAAGTTCTCGTTTGTGACTACGAATCTTCGCGGGATACTAGTGTCATTTTGTATCATGACATTGAGTTATAGAAAATTATAGACTTATACTTTTCGGATGACTGTTAACGTTTATACGTGTCGTTTTATAAGTTCCACACAGTGTTTACAACTGTGATGTTAAGCCGGTTACCATTTTACTTTACTTTACTTGACTTACCGTGAAGTTACCGTTTATTTTTCAAATCTTACCCTAGTCTGATCCGCTGGCAATTTTCTTAGCTGAGAAGTCTCACGACTCCAAGATTCTTTGATGACCCCTTGCATACGAGGTCAACGATTTGCGGTCGACAGTGTGAGATCTGGACTGAAACACGAATCATTGTTTTCGAGATGAAAAACGCTATCGAGCAGACTATCCAACAGGGCCGGTAGTAAGCAACTCTTTTCACTTTTATCCCCTTTTTTTCAACTTTCTTGAAAAAACGGTCACTGACATCAAATTTTTTGTTAATAATTTAGACTCGTGCTCCAACAATTAGATTTACATGCTTACAAAAAACTTGAGTAAAGTAATTTTCCAAAAATATTCCTAATGCGATATCTCCAAATTTATGTAGCATTTACAAAGATGGTAAGTGACATTTAGATTCGGTGCAGTTTACAAGGAATCACCGTGTGAAATTTTGATTTTTTTCTTCTTTTGACAATGCATTATTATTATTCATCCAAATGTTTTTTCGAATATTCCACAACTCCACTAGAGTTCACTTCGTTTCTAAAACTTGACCCGTACAGTGTTCTCACATTTAGCTCCCGTATCGAAATCTACTATTAATTTATGTCCAATTTTGAAAAAATTGTCAATTTTTTCTGCAGAATTTATAATTGATCAAATAATGGTCCATTTCAATTCAAAAAATATTGTATCACGCAAACAACTGAAATTATTGTATCCCAAAATATTAACTATCGGAAATTTGAAATCTAATTTCAGGAAAAATTTCAATGTTTATTGTAACATTAATGATAATAGTAAAGACAATAATGTTAATAAATCCACTATCTTCACGTAATTGATATTCTTATTATGATTCTTACATCTGTCATATAGTATATACCTCGATTCCATGAATTTAGAAATAAATACGGGAGCCCCCCTGGATACCTTGCAAATATACCAAAAAAAATCCACCTAAAATTTTAACATTAACACGGGGCCCAAAATTTATAAAGTTACATTCGGAAAATGAATGTAATTTTTTTAACCAGTTTTTTTTTTGTTGTTATAACTCCGATAAAACTCGATGAAATAATTTGAAATTTGGCACAGACGTTGCTTATACTGTTAGGAAGAAACCCAGAAAATTGCAAATTTATATATTAATTATTTCCTTACATATCACAGGTCAATAAATATTTTCGTAACATTACTCTGAATATTTGAAATATGAACTAAATGTTTTTTTTTTTTTTCTACAAGTTCTATCAAAAAATTTTCTTCGTCAGGTAATTGAAGATTTAGTAAAAAATAATGTTTTAATTTTCCTAATTAACGAAAATCTAAAGAGTTTCTGATTTACAAATTTCCTCAATTACCTGGAAAATAACATTTTTTGATAGAACTTGTATAAAGAAAATAATTAGTTCTCAATTAAAATATTTAGAGTAATATTACGAAAGTATTTATTGATCAGATGTGTAAGGAAATAATGAATACGAAAACTTACAATTTTCAGGGTTTTTTTTCCTAACAGTATAAGCAACAAATGTGCCAAATTTCAAATTATTTCATCGAGTTTTGTCGGAGTTACAACAACAACAAAAAGTAACTGGTCGAAAAAATTACATTTATTTGCCAAATTAAACTTTCGGACTTTTGGACCACGTGTTAATGTTAAAATGAGAAGTTTAAATTTTAGGGTTTTTTTTATTCTATACATTTGCAAGGTATCCAGGGGGCGTCCCGTATTTATTTCGAAATTCATCGGAACAAGGACCACCCTAATATATATGTATATGATGTATATATGTGGAATTCCACGCCAACTTTACCAATGAATTACTCCCACCATTTTCGATTTGCTTCAAAAAATTTTTTACAATTGTCCCAGTACTGAAACAGACCCCTGAATTTTTTCAGATTTTTTAATCGACTAATAATAGATATAAGTTATTGTAAATTCTTTGGCTGCTTCATTGTATGTAGAATTAATGATTTGTGAACGATGTAGATGAATTAATATTCGATGGTGCATCATACTTTTATGCTGTACGTTCATAGAAGGTGAAATAAATATTTTAATACATACCTCTGTGTGATTCGGTGTAGAATTATTTAAAGAACTGTAACACAGGGAAAAGCATATGCGGGATAACAATTCATCAAAGATAAAATCCCGCTTTGTATTTAGGGAGATGTTAAATGTATTCAATCGGTCGGAGAAAATTATCATCGAGAGCATACGAGTCGAAAGTTGTCGTTAAGTTCATAATATTATACAAGCAGTTTCACTGCAGTCCAATATTTTGATTCAATTATTCGTATTATTTATTTCTTTTCATCTCCTCGGTTTATCCTTATGGTATATGTGGTACACATGCATGTATATCAAGTATAAGTGGGGCTCGCGTTTGTTACGACTAGCGGCCGGGCAGAGCCCACGGCGCCACCTACCGACCTACCCGAAACGATCTACGATTGAACGCTCCTCAGCTCAGCCAACCAGCGGTCTCCGTTGAGTTAGCGGAGTTTCTAGAATCGCAACCCTGGTATCCTCGAATATATAATGAAAGATTGAAGCTGGCTTGTACGGTGTGATACATCGGACCGACAGGGAGAGACCGAAGTGATCCTGTGTCGCTTCTCCACCACACAAGAAGCGAAGGCCGTAACAAAGTATACAACGGTTAGGAGAGCCGAAACTGACCTAGGCTGCGATACCGCCCGTATACCTCAGCAAGAGATTTTCGAAATTATATGGCGCGCTGGCCGGGTATTTAGATAGAATAAAAATTACAATCATAGCGAGAAAGACTCTACGAGGTACTCTACTTGGTGTTTAGCCATGAGGGTACCCGCTTGCGCCGTCAGATGGCGTTGATGGTAGATGAGATATTTAACCGCGCGTACAGAAGGTACGCGCGCGGTGGACGCTCTGTTTAAATAAACAAAATGATTTTAATTCCGCCACGTTACAACTTCCAAAAGTACTTCAGCACTTCAAGGTTCTACAAATATACATATTCCAAAGAAATAGATTCTTCAGACGTAAAGAAATATTTTAATTTTGACAATTGCACAAATATCACAATCAAATATAAGGAAGTTTAAAGATGAATTTAATAATTTATATCGATAAAATATTATAATTTAACTTTGTATATTTTTATATAAAATATCAATCAAAGTTTGAACTAAAATCTTTTATTCAACCTACATCACCCGACCGATAAGAATGAAATTTTGAGGATCGATGTATTATCGTTGCAGAAAGTAGAGCAATTTTTTACTTTTCCGAAATTTCGAAAAATAAAATCGAAATTTCAAAAAATCCCAAAATTTTGAAAAAGTTAAAAATTTCTCCACTTTCTGCAAAGATAGTACACCGACTTTCAAATTTTAATTCGGATCAGTCGAGTGATGTAGGAGTTTTGGCTCCCTGCGTTTTCAAAGCGATGAGCGTCTTTAATGGCCCCTTATGACCAGAGTTTGGAATAAAATTTAGAAATCATTCTTTTACACCCCGTCTCTGTTCACGTAACGAATAATGAATGTCAATTGATCGATACGGAATATGTCTGGCGTTACGTCAACACTTATTGAAAAATATTTTGCCGCTTTTACTTCGACCAGTATTTTAATCCGAGCTTGGTTCGCTATTAGCTCGATAATTTCCTCGCAAATTGTTGAGGAAAGGTAAGAGGTCGAACCGCTGCCCTTATTCCCGTGCAATCGTATCTGCTTTGCTAGGAATGAATCAAATTCAGCAATTAATTCTAAGCACATCGTATAGTTTCCATTATGATTGCAATGAAAATTCTCGGTCGAACCTTGAAATGGTAATCCACGGATAGCTAGTGACTTTATTATTGCGACAACGCATTTTAAAACATTTTGCCAATAATCAATGGCGTTTTCAGCTGCAATGATTAGAGCTTCATCTATTCTCCTATTGTTGTTACTTCTGTTCAAATACATAATGGTCGACGACTTATGGTCAAAAGAATTTTCATGTTCTTGAAGGCGATGATGAACATTTTTCCAATCTTAGAACCCTTCAGTTAATTGTGATGTTTTCCCAAAAAGCTTGCATAGTGCGCAAAATAAAGCTGATTCGCTTTCTAAAAATATTAACTATGGTCATCGCTGAGTTTCTGCATTTGGAAGGGTGCGAGTAAATACTGTCTATGGTAGGTATCTAACTTGATCTGCAAAAGTGCGCTTACTTTGAGAAAAATCTGAATTAATGGTCTGCTCAATACCACGTTGGAGAAGAATATCACGTGTTATATCGTTAACAACCCATTCGACGGGATCATCGCTTATTTTTATATGGTCTCGTGTACGTGATCTAGAGGATTTTCGTTGTGTGAATCAAGAAGAGGAAAGTCGGAATTTGGGCTTGCAAAGTCACTGGTGGTACTCGGAGAATTGAACATCCGGTGAGGCGGCGGGATTAGGATTTTAGATGTAGTTGGACAGCATACTCTGTGATGTTTCACTGTAATATTGATAACACGTATGGATTATCGTCTTTTGAGAACGTGGTGTGATATTTATGAATATTGATTTATAAAATCAATTTCGAGATTATGATGGATTATTTTTCTTCAAATTGAATATTTTTTATCAAAATGACCGCTAACTGAGTCTGAAATATATCAGTGTTCAGGGAATCTCCTACTTCGCTTTTATGAAAGCCAAAGATTATTTGAGCCTTTCATTTCAGGGAAAAAAATTACAAAATTGAGATGTCTACTCAGTAGCTGATAAATTCTGTTAAATACTAGATGAAAAATTATATGATATCGAGATTATATGGTTCATCTAGCAAATGTTAATTTGTTGATGTGCCTTTATTTTATTTCGCGTATCATTATTTACTGTTTCATACAATAATTTCAATGAAAAATAGCTCGTGTATACAGTACAGATATTACAAAATCACAAAGATTCTATTTAAATTCCAACAGCTCAATATTCTTGCAATCATCAAAATGAATAGAAACTATACCACCTTAGTCTTTGAAATAAAAAATTAACGAAGGAAAATTGATGTATTAATTTTTTTTTCTCTGTTACTAATTCAGACATATCCTGCTAATCATGGTCGTCATGGACGCATGGCTCTGTGGATCTTTGCAGTAAGGCCTGGTATACCGTGAGGTTATAGGGAAGCCGTTCACTAGATGCAGGCAACCCAACAGTCAAATTTCCGAAGATTGCCGAAGGCAGGGTATTTGTCATTAATGGAAGGGGACGCGAAAATTTCTGTCAGCAGACATTTTAACTGTCAGTTTGTTAGGTTAAAAACAATTGTCAGAGCGAAATTGAAAAATCTGATCAGAATAAAGTTAATAAGCAAAATTCATCAATATTGATTTGCAAAAAAATTGCAACAGTTAATGAATGAATTATGACCGGTTTCACCAACGACGAATAGCTTTCATTCGTAAAATAACTTTAATCGTCGAATAAAAGTCGAAAATTTAATGTTAAATAATCTTCTGTTTCTAGTGAATAGAATTTAATCTACAATTAAAAGTTATTCGTCGTTGTTGAAACCGGCCATAATTCATTAATTAACTGTTGCAACTTTTTTACTAATTAATATTGATGAATCTTGCATATTAACTTTATTCCGATTAGATTCTTCAATTTCACTCTGACAATTGTTTTTAACCTAACAGCCGGACAGTTTAGTCGTCGATCTAGCCATCTAGCGGATTTCTCACCGTATTACACACATGGGCACAACACATCCATACATACGCGTTCATCATTATGTGTCCATGTGTGTAGTACGGTGAGAAATCCGCTAGATGGCTAAATCAACGTTCATTTCCTCTTAATGACAAATACTCTGCACCTTCGGCAATCTTCGGAAATTTGACTGTTGGGTTGCCTGCATCTAGTGAACGGCTTCCCTATAACCTCACGGTATATGATGAAGGTATAGGAGTAAGATGTGAAAAGTAAGGGATTACCGTCTGTTACAGGAATTACAGCATTGGATTGGGCATCGTTGAATTTGGAGGTGCCTGTGGGACTGACTTTGTGTTTATCAATATTTTGAACAGCCGTTATGTTCGTTTCGACGGTCCCATAAAAGAAATTATTCAACTTTGATATTTTGTTGAGAATTTTCTCATCATTTTTTTACCGCTCTCTCGCTCTTTTTCTGTGTTCCGAGCCATTTAACTTTTTTCGCGAATCACTCGTCATGAACTATAACCTAAATACATTCAATTTTATATACTAATTTCAATCATATCCTGATAAATAATGGAAGTGGAAAATCTACACGTTTCGGTTGTTGGGATTACGATCATTATTTATTACACTTTATCCTAGCCTATAGAGATTTCGTGTTAGTATGAATACCAGGGACGAAGGTATAGTGAATACTTTGCCTTCCTAAAAAATTGCAAGTCCAAGGCTGTTTTTAACCCATTCAGCTGCTGATAGAGTGCACCGTCGCAGCTATTCAGTCGCATAGTAAATCAGGGCTCTACCCTATCAAAACTCTTATAAAGGGTCTATAACGTTATTTGGACAAGGAAGTAAAGTGATTACGCCTTTTTTGGATTTGGGAATGCTTACGTTGTTAATTAATATTCTTGATTCGATTTATTTTAATAACTTGAATATATGATACACTTTATTTAATTTTATAAAAAAACGAAGAGAAACTTTGAAAAAATGACTCTAGCACGTGCCGCCCCCAAAATGTGCCACCCTAGGCCAAGGCCTAGTTGGCCTAGGTGTAAATTCGGCGTTGAATAGAGGGTGACATCTAGGAAAGTAGAAGAGAAGCGAAGCAAACAAGGTAGATTGTTAGGGTTACTTATTCATGCCTTCAATTTCTTTCAACTTGTTGAACCTTTTATTTATTTTGCAATTTTTTCTTTGTATTGTTTTGACTTCTACTAAGTATGGCATTCTAAAATCGTCTCTGCTTAAGAAGACCCAGTTAGTGCAGCGGTTGATTAGGAGAAATATTAAGCATTTTAAGTGCAGGAATCACATGCCATCGTTCCCTATTTTATCCTCAAGGACGGATATCGCTGGAGAAGAGTATTGAATGCCTTTTTTAACGACAGCGACTTGATCACAAAATATTTTGAGAGAAAAAGAGAACATTTTCCAAGAAAGAACAATCGTAAATTTTAGTTTGTTTCGTGAATATTTTTTTCTTTTTTGAAAGCGAGAATATTTGTCGTCATTATTGGTTGTCATAATATTTGTTGTTATGATTGGAAAAATATTTTCTGCTTGAAATCGAGCGGACTTCTAATTTCTAAAATAAGATCGTTCCTATCCATTCAATTTTCAATAAATAATCAGCAGCTTGAAACTGCTAATAAGGTACACGATTCGAATTTAACTCCTCAAAAATATAAACTACTAAATGATCTTCGTAATTCTTTAAATTCAAAAGTATTCAAACCGTGACTTCTGGCAGAAGACTCCAGAATGATCAATCAAAATTAAATTATTAACTTGATAATTTTTAAACATCGGAAAGCACGAGATCTTCTTTAATTTCAAGTGAATTTTCTGAACTAGTCAAGTTCTTGTTTCTTTTCCCGAAGAGCAGGGGCAAATGAAGTTTTCAGTCTGGAATCTGCAATTTCACGACCCTATAATGAAGAATTTAATAAATATCATTCGGAAAAATTGAAATGAAGGAAAGGGCGAAATACGGAATTATCGAATTACATTAAAAACAAAGTAGGAAACTCACACGTTTGACTAATCAAATGCGGTTTGCTTTCTTGCGAGAATCTGCTTTGTCACTTTTAAGTTCTGATTTCCCAACATGAAGATATTCTTTCTGAGAAAAGTATAGTTCAACCACCAAGAAGCTATTCTTACTTCTCGTAGGTTTAACCACCGCGGAGATGATAGTCATCACAAGGTAAGTTGAAGGTCGGTAAGGTAGGAGGCTCGGAATCAGTCGACTACGCGCGGCGAGGCGGTGAGTAGTGGTAACAGCAAGCCGATTATCGGTTAGGAATGGGCTGAAAGGACAGGGGGGAAAATGGTCCAACCATTATAAGATGACCCTGATTAACAAATGCATCAATAGACATCGTAGTTGTCTACAGCCACTACTTCTCGCTCGACTACATTCTTGCTTGGAGAGCCACACGTAAGGTCGGTCTACATCAAGCGGGACAAAAATTGACTTCAATGCTTTCGTATTCTGTATAATTTTTTTTACTGATTCTATAACCCAAAAAACAAAAATTTTCTTTGATTTGTCATTCGTATACTTTGTAAGTTACATGAGGTTGAAGTTTCGCAGGAAAAGCTGAAAATCAAAAACAGGCACTCACGATCATATCTTTGGTTGTATTTAACCTATAAACATGATTCAGTATTCTCTATAGAGTTTTTGAAAGAGACTTTCCCGAATGTCTTCACTGATTTCTCCGCTTCTGAGTAGGTATATCTCTTCGCTATTCATTTCTTTTTCGAAATTGGATCGATAGAATGCTATGGTATCACTTCATCATCATTGCCTATTACAATAAAGATGAAACAAATAAGCCTAGAATTCACATTGAAATTTCAGATTGGTTTAAACATGATATGTATGTACTATCGTCGTCCATCTTTTTCGTAAAATTTTGTGAATTTTTAAATAAAATGAAAACGCTAAATGAGTAAAATCATTCAGAAATTGTTCTGCGCAGCCAGCATACAATATGAAGCTTACACATTACACACGTTCGATGATGAAAGTTTGGATTATGACTACAAAAATGAAAACGCTAAATGAGTAAAATCAATCAGACAATATGAAGCTTACACATTACACACAAGCGATAGAATTTTGAAGGTCCGTAAAAACGAAAAACAGAAAGTATCATCTGTTTGAAACAGATTCAACAAAGTTCAGTCTGTGCGACAATTACGTCACAGGAAACATCAGGGACATACAGAGAAAAGATGCAAATGATCTGTGAGTATACTCTCAACGATATGAACGATATGGATATTCGACGTTGGGCCATACGGGCGCGACAACTTTCGATGTAGCACCAGCAAAATTCAAGGCATCCAAAACTTGGTCATTAGAATTCAAGAAACGTCATGGAATCGTTTCGCAAAAAATTATGAAACATATAACAGGAAATACATTAGCAACACAAGAATTTTTAAATACTGAATTTTAAACCTGCCTACTTTATTTAGAAAGTAAAAACTCACACCGTTGATTTCAGAGTCGAAAACGTTCACAATTCCGATCAGAGCGATTTCAATTTGGAGTTACACGCGGAACGAACTTTGGCATTACGGGGACAGAAAACAGTGGAATCAATAATTCAATCAAAGTCATCAACAACGCATAGCTACCTCATACAGCCTTTGATTTCGATCGATGGAAAATTATTGCCACGTCTATTAATTGTTTAAAAAGAATCTAGTGGGGGATTTGGTCCTCGAGTGCAAGAAACTATGTTTAAACCACAGAATGTATATCTTATGACTTCTAAATCTGTGAAATTAAGGACCGAACATTTTAAACGTTTGTTTCAAGATGTACACCTTCCATACACAGGTCCGAAATCAGGTACATATGGGGAATTCCATGCCAACCCATCCTACCGTCAACTTTTGCAACTCCGATTTAAATGATATTTGGCTATCTTTCTATCTTTGTTGCAAAAGGTATTCCTGATTTTTTTTTCAAAAATTTTTCGTCCAGCCATTCACGAGACACGAATTTTTGAAAATTTTGTTGATTTTTTTTTCAACTAGCCATTACTTGGTGAAAATTACTTCGATTTCAAAGTTTTTTTTTCCAAAATATGTGTTTTTCAATGAATTTTCCGAAAATTTTGTGTAAAAAATTAATCGTAGCTAATTTGACTGATTTTTTTTCATTTTAAAGCTAAAACACGATTTTCCAAATTGTTTGTGTCCTTCGATTTTTTCAAAAAATTCCTAAAAATACTAGTTCCTAAAACACAAATTTTAAGCCCGGACCGGTAATGGGAAAACGATGGGTACTATTTCTTCTCGAATTTCCAAAAACATGGAATTTTTTTTTCTTATTATCAATATAATTTCAACTATCTTATAAGATGAAGAGAAAGTCATACATGAAGGTGAAAAAGAGTAAAAACATTATAAATGTTCAGAGTGATTAGGATTTTTATTTTTATAAATATTTTATTCTTTTTTTTTTGGCGTTTAAATATTTTACACGAATAACTTTCATTTGAGCAAGAAGTCGGTTTCATTGTGAGAGACCCATTGGTGTTTGGTATAACACAATGGAATATTTGCGAAGAAAAAAAAAATTCCATGTTTTTGAAAATTCGACAAGAAATAGTACTTATCGTTTTCCCATTACCGGACCGGGCTTAAAATATGTGTTTTAGGAACTAGTATTTTTGAGAATTTTTTGAAAAAAACCGAAGGACACAAACTATTTGGAAAATCGTGTTTTTGGTTTAAAATGAAACAAAATCAGTCGAATTAGCTACGAATAATTTTTTACATAAAGTTTTCGGAAAATTCATTGAAAAACACACAATTTGAAAAAAAAAACTTCGAAATCGGAGTAATTTTCACCAATTTTTCAAAAATTCGTATCTCGTGATTGGCTGCACGGAAAAATCTGAAAAAAATCAGGAATACCTTTTGCAACAAAGATAGAAAGATAGCCAAATATCATTTAAATCGGAGTTGCAAAAGTTGACGGTAGGATGGGTTGGCATGGAATTCCCCATATATTATTGGATTCGGAACGATGAATTTATATGTATAAGACGTGAAACTTCCAACCATTCCGCCAGGGAGAACTGGAAACATAGCCACTGGCTGTGTATAGATTTTGTATATGGAAAAATTATATTAAACATTTCTCCGATATCGTGATACTGTATGATTACGACGTAAATCTCCATTTGAGAGACGATATCGTCAAGCTGCAAGATCTCATGCATAATCAATTTTCATCTCCCAGATTTACAGATCTTTTTAAATATTCATGGTATCAAAGTGGATACGTAGACGCAAGACCACCGAATTTAGAAAATCCGGTTTAATATTGTTTTACGGAAAACTCTCCAACTTGTGACATATGCGGCGATGTTGGTATCATCAAATGTGCGTGGTGTAAGAAGTTGCTATGTTTAATTCAGACACTTTTTTCATGAATAGAGAAATTGCAAGAGACAAGAATTGCGTAATTTTATGCAAAAAATCCTGAAGAATATTCTTTCAGAATTTCTTCTACCATTTTTGATATTTTCACACAAGTAAAGAAACTGCAATAAAATGTTATGGGAAACTCTGCATAAGATCCCAAAATTTTTGTCTCTTGTGACTTTTCTACAAACTCGATAGTTTAGAGGTGAAACTCAGTTTTTTTTGTCTCAGAGGTGAGACTCGGTTTTTTCCATCAGATTGCCACTATTTTGAACTATAATTCAGTATTTTTAAAGAATATTTGGACTTCGCCTTACATAGATTGATTGCAACGTTGGGAAAGCGGTTGTCGCGGGATACAGGTCGCATCGTTTATCGAAACTTCTTCAGATTTGGCAAGAATTTTGTAAATTGATGTAATTTCGTACTGAACTAACAATATTTAATGATTTCAAATTTTAAGTATAAGCCCTCTTTATTTTGAGCTGTTTTTCTATATGTTTCGATGGGCAGAGGGTGGCAATTACAAAAGTCGGTTATGATATATAAATATTGTTAGTTCAGTCCAAAATTACATCAATGTAGGAAATTCTCTCCAAATCTGAAGAAATTTTGATGAACGATGTGACCTGTACCCTACGACAACGACCAGAAAATGTAGTTTGCGGGAAGTCAAGTCTTAAGATTTGACTAATGGAAAAGGATGCTGGATCCGCAGCTGCTGTCGCACTGATGTGTTATGGGTTGAGTCCAGACAGATGTAAAAGGTGGAGATTCGTAGTGAGTTTGGGGCCTATTTGATCCAATAGGAGTGCACATAGCACTGTTGAAATAAAAATAAATTGCTTAAGGAAAAATCTGATGAAAAATTTTCATACCATAAAGATTTTTCAGATTTCATGATCTTCAATATTTTTAAGATTCAGAGATTCTAGCATGATTTTTGTCAATAATCAGATGATTTTAAAGTTTTCATCGTACATCTTCTTATCATACTTGTCAAATTTTCGTTGCAAATATTTTCTAGAAATACTCATTTTTCTAGACATCTAAATCTGCAGTCTGCCTATACGTCAATTTGAAACCCACTTTTCAATTGATCATCCTTCTTCGATCCTGGAGTCTTGTTTCATACTCATGCACAATGTTTCTCTTGAGTAATGAAAGTTACCATTGGTTTGAATTCGGAACTGACAATGAAATACGAAAATTGACAAACACGTGGACACCTAACCTCAAAAAGAATTGAATCGTCGTCATGTGTTTTGTCAATAGCAGACTTCGATCACAATTCAAAAGAATATTAAAAGAAAACAAATACCTGTAAAAATGATGATTGCCAAAATTTAGAAAATTCTAAAATCAAATTGTCAAAATAGTGAGTTGTTGGTATTGACGGTGTTCTATAATTTTCATGAGACGAAGGGTGGGTGCGCCGCGCAGCGGCGCTTTCTTGCAACTTAGCAGTTATATGGCTGTAACTTTTGAAATCCTTCAAATTTTCTGACACCAAATTTTTTGCAGGTAGATTAGGTCCGAGGTGTATGTACCCTCTTAATAGTTGACAAATCTCTAGTTGTTTTGTTGAACATGAATTGTTGAACATTAGTCATGAGATTTTTTATGATTTGTGGGGTCATTTATTCCCAATTTTTTTATATGGTATTCATATCCGTAACTAGCGACCCTACAAGCCCAAAGATACCAAATCTGAAGTAATCCGTACTATTTTGGAAGAAGTTGGTCCGCCATTTAAAATTTTTCAATCTTAACCTCAAATTTGTAATCAGCGACTCCAGAAATCGAGGATCCCACATTTTATTTTCCCAAAAATCATGTTTTTATAGCAACTGAGGCTTCACCTTTGATAAGACTCACCCTGTATACATGATAATTGTATTGATAATACATTAGCTACAAACACTGATCTCATATACTGATCGATATTGGATGTACTAAAATCTGAGCGCACGAAATACCATTTTTCAAAAGCACGATTTCATCACCAAAAGTCAGACTGCAACAAGGGAGACTGAATAAACTTTTCAGCCTCGAGAATTTCTACCTAGCTGTGTGATTTTGCTGAAAATTATACAGCTTCGCAGTACAAGTCGAAATTCGAAGTTTTCATTGAAATAATAACCAAGCCACGATATAGGTAGGTAATTCATTATGTGGATAACAGCGAATCGTAGCTCGTAATAGTTTTGTTATTACATTACGAATGCCTCCAGCATAATTCTGTTGCAGTTAACTTATTTCAATATAGAATATTGAGTAGACTCAATATATTACACAGTTCGGTGCTGATAAGATACAAATAATTTTTCATATCACTGACGGTGTAGTTCAGTAATATAAGAATGAAATAAATCTCATAAATTTAACACATCATTCAGAGAATTTTCAAATAGAAACCGAATGCCACTTTTTTGCCATTTCACACGACCAAAAACCCTTTTGGTGGTATGGTGAAATGGCTAGTAGTTTGTGCAAGTTTAGAAAGATCAAACTATGATCACATCTGGGCCCCGTCACAATTATTTCAATGCATTTCAGAAACATAGAAGTTATAGTAAAACAAATTTTAGAACGCTTCAACAGTTGACGGAACAGGATAATACCATTCATTACTACCAATCTCGTCATATGAACTTGCATGTAATAAAATTATATCTGAGTTTCCTAAATTGTATAAACGTAAAACTGCATGTGGAATTAGATTGTCTACAATAATAAAATCGTATTTGATCTGACGTATTTGTTTACATGTATAATAAACCAATTGAATCATTGTTGTTTTCTATTCGTATATATTTTGAAAATTAAAAATTATCCTCGACCGTCGCGGCTGCCGAATTGCGCGCGCCATAAATTTTGAACATTTTTGTTTCGAGAACAAACGATAAAATGTCTGCCATTTCTTCTTAACCTTCCATACCCAAGCCAAAGCTCATATATTATTTTTTGAGATTTTGCCTGCTATCGATGGGTGTTACAAAAATTGAACTAAATTTAATTCACAAATAACCAATCAAAATATACCTTTCGATGTAATTTGCAATTTGTTTATTGAGACCTCAGAGTTTTTCATATGAAATAAAAAAATAAAGGATCTCTGTAGCATTGGTATTAACCAAGTTATGAATTTGGTTAGAAAAACCTTGCTGAAATTTTCAATTGCAAATATCCCGATGAATGAAACATTAATTGCAAAGTCCATTAGCACAAAAATCCAACTTCCCAAAGACCATCAGCATGCAGATTTCACGGAATATCTGTTATCTGACCGATTCTCCTCATGTGGGACCACCCACATGTATACACAAAACATTTTCCAGCTAAAGGATTTCTTATAACTACTATCGGATATCATAGTTGCACCACTACCGGAAGAACTCAACTCACTTTTCGCTGGTAGATACGGACTGGGCATATATCACAAAAGGATACATAGTTGTTATTTTTGCAACCTTTATGCTGATCATTCCAATACACTTCCCATTTATGGCCAAAACTGATCGTTGAAGGCAGGTTTATGGCGAAAGACTCCCCCTGTTTGGGGTGTTCACGTCCTGCTCGTCACGGGTATGTTGTCTCTCGTACTCCTTTCCATGCTAGGTTCATAGTTCTTGAGTGAATATAGACATAATATTTATGGAAAAATCTTAAAAAATTAAAAATAACATATCTAATATCTCAGAAGCCACTTAGCCGATATCATCCGATTATGGTGGGCTGCTCATTTGGACTTCTCATCTTATAACATATTACATATAATTTATCGATAGATAAGTTGTTTTTTTCAGTGGATTTTTAAGTGGTTCCCTCACAATCAGGTAAATCATGCTCAACTGGTGTTCGCCGCGTTATGGATAAGTATTTGGCATCGATTCTCTGTGGCACATCTTCACATTTCACTTCAGTAGTATTTTGAAGCTCTTACCAAAGATAATTGATACTAAGCATTACAGCACAGAAAAATGGTTAAAGTTGCATCGGTTGAACATCCAAATTTGGTGAGCATGGATTGTTCTGAAAATGAGCAATTGCTTTCTTCTAACTATGTATGATCTATTTCTTCCTGCCATTTTGTGACGATTATTAAATAATTTTCACGGTAAAAATATTTATCGTTAACTCAAACTGAAAAATAAATAAATAAAAATAGTGATTAATTTACCAACTATCAATTGTAAGCACAGTGAGTGGTACGAATAATACTCAGTAATTGCTTAGAAGTATGTATGTACAACGTTCAAGTACAGCAATTTGCTTCAGGTAAAAGGTTTAAGTGAAAGCACTTAGATTTATATATGAATAATATTTTGCTAATGTTCGTAGACAGATGACTATACTTTGAGCATTTGCTAGTTTTACCTATAACTAGTTCGAAAACATTACTTACACCGAAATATTCAGAAGGTTAGTAACATTTAATAATTTTTGCCAATCAATTTTATAGTGTTCATATACCTAAAATCGTGCGAATTGTTTGAATCGGATTATCACTCCATGATATTATACATAATCTTAGTTCAAGAGGAGTCAGCATAAATTAGTATTTTCGTTGAACAAATCGATTTACGTAATATTTTATAGAAAATGGATTTTTGAATTATGGCCCCATTAAGGCACCAGACCACGGTGCGCGCCCGGTACAAGGGCGTAATTTTAATAATTTTTTTCGAGCAAACGATGAATGATTTTTTTTTTTTATTGATCCTAATATTCAATATATACATATAGAAGACACTACACAAAATTTTTTATTCGAATCTTAAGAATAGTTTGCGGTGTACAAAAGGACACTACGACGAAGTTGCTGCTTAGTGGTTGACAGCAATTACGCCATACGGTTTATCTGAAAAATACCAAAAAAAATATATTCATGAACTAGACATATAGGTTTATAGCATCACGTAGCGGAATTTTGATATCTAAAACAAAACAAAAATGGCGGACCAGCGAATTTTATTTCACATTTTTACAGAAAATTTTCATCGTTTCCCAGTGAACACAATTATGTCAAACTGATGACAGAATAACGTCATGTCACGTCATGATTTACGTAAGATGTGAGTCATATATGAGTCATATATGACTCATAATTTCCCACTTCCTGACGTAAGATTCTTACGTATGACGTAAATATGACCACCAATTGACATCATTATAACTTAACTGGCGTCAAAATGACATAACTCTGATGTCATAGAGAAGTAACGGTGGTACCGGAAGCTTACAAAAATATGACGTCCAGCTGACGTACTTGTTATTTAGCTGACGTCAAGATGACTTAAATTTGAGGTAAAATAGTGCTGTAAAGTTGCGTCCAATGCTTACAAAATTGTGACGTCTGGCTGACATAACTCTGATGTCATAGTGATAAAAAGTATTTAAGAATGTTTACAATAATGTGATATTCAACTGACATAAGAAATCATTCACATTATTAGAAAAATGACTTACAATTTGTAGTTGTAAAAAATATGAGCTTGGACACTAAATATAAAAGTAAAAATTAAGAAATGTCATATGAAATTCCACTTATGAATTATTAAATCAATACATGATAAAACATAGAACATGAATATAAGAGTATTGTTGATCGTTTTTTTTTATAGAGTCGTGACATTAGTATTATATGTCACTCGTATATAAAAGAATGACCGGAAGCTGATGCTTAAGTATGACGTTCATCGTACATCAATTTTACGTAAAAGTATGAGTTGTTTCTTACGTAAGCATATGACGGTATTATGATATCCTTTCAACGTCAGAATATGACTTGTAATTAATGTAATTGTATGATTTATTTCTTACGTAAATACTATATAAATTTATGACTTTGATGTGACGTCACACATATGATAGGGATAAGACATAATATTTACGTAATATTTAAGTCACAGTTATGACGTCATATAAAAGTCAAATTTTAGGTCAGTACTATGTCATAATGATGTCATACTATATGACATCATATCAGAGTCATCAATAAAGTCATTTTTATGTCATATCTATGTTAAAATTCTATGATCTCTATGTGACCTATCTATGACGTCATATGGAGGTCATGTGTTCACTGGGTTATGAAAAAAAAAAATAGAAGAGGGCCTTTTATAAAAAAATCCCTACGTGGTGCTATAAACCTATATGTCTAGTTTATGAATATATTTTTTTGGTATTTTTCAGATGAACCGTATGGCTTAATTGCTGTCAACCACTAAGCAGCAACTTCGTCGGAGTGTCCTTTTGTACACCGCAAACTATTCTTAAGATTCGAATAAAAAAATTTGTGTAGTGTCTTCTATATGTATATATTGAATATTAGTATCAATAAAAAAATAACCATTCATCGTTTGCTCGAAAAAAATTATTAAAATTACGCCCTCGTACCGCGCGCGCACCGTGATCTGGTTCCTTAAGAAAAATTTATGTTATGCGCTGGTTTCTCAAAACTGCGTTTCTATAACTTCAAAATAATCCTCCTTGAGCATCAAATCGTGATAAATCCCTTTCAAATTCAGTACAGATATTTAGTAAGTTATTCTATATAAGCGTACAATTCAATATTGGTATAATGAATTCTGGTTTTTGTATTGACAATCAGTTTATCAAGCCATTACAAATTTCATTAACTTGTTATTTCATATGGTAATAATGAAAAAATACATTTTTTTTTGTATTGAAAATAGAGCACTGGTATTGTCTATATTTTCAAAGGCCCGGTGAAAAAGTTTGAAAATCTTCGATTGATGATTTGAACATTTACTTTATTTTAATAGTAATAATTATTTACTTACAATGTAAATAAATATCTAGACTGGGAATTAATGGTAAACTTTTCTGCATGCGATATCTAGCTCTTTGAGATTTTACGTCGCTGAAGTCGAGCGATGTGATCAGTATTAATGCAATTTTTGCGACGATAAATGCAGGCAGTTGCCTCCAGATGAATTTT
Source organism: Macrophya annulata (assembly GCA_963924015.1). Taxonomy (NCBI): domain Eukaryota; kingdom Metazoa; phylum Arthropoda; class Insecta; order Hymenoptera; family Tenthredinidae; genus Macrophya; species Macrophya annulata. The sequence continues at coordinate 17,372,339 of OZ001260.1, forward strand.
AGTGGAATATATTACTCAGAACATGTTTTGCGAGCTATTCAATACTTCTTTCTCGAATCTGACAGCCCTGAACTATGATAATCAGGGGTGGAATAAATAATTTGCGGTTTTTATTCAACGTTTCAACATTTACATGTCTATTATAATTGCAGTAAAAATATTTTAAAACACCGCAATTTTGAAATTAGAAAATGCCAAAGAGATTGATGTGTATTTTATTTCAACTCAATGCATTTGAGTTGGTGCGGTGTCACCGAAAAATCTAGGTGCACCGGGCCGGGTAACGAGTTCACGAGAGATAGGCTTTTGTACTGTTTAGTGTACGAAAATGTTTTTGGTAATTTTTCACATATGAATAGTGCTCTTATTTTCTTGGCTGGCGAAATCACTTTTGTACTTTAGTATAATTTTTGATATCTGTAATGCTTTCGTTGGGTATTTCATTACTTTTTATATACGTGTGAATGGTTTAGTGCTATAGTCAATAATAGAAAACACTGAAACCATCATGGAAAAGAAGCAAGCTGGCAATCGTTTGGAAAACAACCAAAGCAACTTATGTAAAATATTGTGAAATCGAGCATCGGATAACTTAGATGCCGAGAACTAAGTATCAGAAAGCCGAAAATTATGGTGCGTGAAACTTAAACATCGAAAACTCCGGAGCGGAAGACTTGGATTTCAACAATTACGAAGTGCGTATGATCTGGACACTATGAACCATGCAGAGGAGGCCTTGGGCATTGAAAACTATGGAGACGAAGACCTAGATACCGTAAACTATCAGCGGAGGATCTAAATGCCGAACACTAGGTATGTATGGGAAATTCCAGATCAACCGAGCCTTATTTCTCACCGGTATTTTTTGATTTTTTTGGAACTCAACTAGCTCTTCGCAGTGGCTCATAGGATAAATGTCATCCATCAAATTTTAATTCTTTAATCAAGAGTCTCGGTAGAGTCTCGCGCCTAGTTATATAAAAGTAAAAATGCACCGCGCGAGACTCGACCGAGTCTATATACCCGAACGAGAGCTAAACGGCCCATGCCGCAATTTATGATTGTTGATTTCTTCCGCCTCGCTATACCGTGAGGTTATGAGGAAAGGAAACACAGGATGCAGGCAACCCAATAGTCAAATTCCCGAAGATTTCCGAAGTCATTGTATTCGCAAATAATAACACGGGACGGAAACCCCCACTATGTGGTTGAAATGACGAATACAATGTCTTCGGAAATCTTCGGGAATTTGACTATTGGGTTGCCTGGAGCCTGTGCTTCCTTTCCTCATAACCTCACGGTATATACGGAATTGTGATATTTATCGCAGGATGTGGCAAAAAAAAAAGATTTCATTTGAGCCCTATTAAAATGAAATCGATGAACGGAGAGCTGAGATATGATTATTTAACGTTTTAGAATACCCGTTTCCGTCACCAATTTTTGTTCACATTCTTCAGACAGATTGCTTAGACACTAAATCTATGAGTATAGAAATTCGTATAGAGTGGCCGCCGCTATAGTAAAGTACGGGCGTCAGTAGCTAGATAGCACATCGGTTAGCGCTAGCGTTGATTGAAGATATTCTATTTGCTAGCATGCCAGTGATCTTGAACATGCGATCAAAAATCAATTGCATATAAAAATGAAAATACTTTTGACGTGAAATTTCATATCGCACGGTTGGCGTGAAATAAAACTGGATTTAATGGAAATGCGACAGAAAAATTTGTGATATATCTATAAATCTATGACCAATGACACAAAAAAATTACAAATATACCTACATTGAATTGGGATGAAATAAACTGTATAAAATTGTTGTTTGTCAATAAATAGGGCGTTCCTTGCCAATGACGGACAAAAAATTGTAAATATACCCAGACCGAATTGGAATGAAATACACTGTATCAAATTGTTATTTGCAATATATAGAGCGTTCCTTGGCAATTACGAACAGAAGATTGTTAATATACCGAGATCAAATTGGAATGAAATACGCTGTATAGAATTGTTATTTGTCAACATATAGGGCGTTCCTTGCCAATGACGAACAAAAAATTGTAAATATACCCAGATCGAATTAGACTCAAATGCACTGTATAAAATTGTTGTTTGTCCATATATAGGGTGTTTCTTGCCAATGACGAACAGAAAATTGTAAACACACTCAGATTGAATCCGAATGAAATGCAGTATCTAAAATTGTTGTTTGTCAATATATAGGGTGTTCTTTGCCGATGACACGAGAAAAAAATGTAAATATGCCCAGATCGAATTAAAGTTTCACTTCTGGGGTGCAAAGTCATGCCACGCATCAGTTTATTGTTTTTCAAAGTGCAGCGCGAGATTGGAGAGTCATTTACCGAAAAGGTAATCGGGAGTGAATGGATAATGTTTCCCACAACCTATAACAGTTTTCATAACTGTAGAAAGGGCCGTCAATAATTCTATAAGAACGTTTTCATCTTTCATGACTACAGTATATGGTATCATATCTGATAATCCAGGTAGTTCAATTTTTGGTCGTAATGTTATATAATTCAGCACACGATAATTTTCAGTATGGTGAGGTACATCTTTATAAGATACATGGTCAAATTATGATTATTGCACCACAGAAGAGAAGAGAAGGGATTGGTACACAATTTATACAATTCATTATAAACAATCGAATTCTACAGAAGGTTCTGAGTTCTGAGATGAGTACGTAGTACTTTTTATAGTTCTACATATAACTTTCATATTGAGAGTGGTCGACAATTTATGCAATTTATCCTAAACGAGAATGATTATAGTTAATCAAATTCTACAAAAAGTTGTGATATCCCCATAAAAAGCACCACTCGTGCAAAAACCTTTCGCCTAGTTATATAAATGTAATGGGTACCCACAAAAAATACATTCTCATGTCAAACCAACATAATATAATATTTTATACAAAAATTCCTTCCTCGTAAAAAAAGACCCGAAATCATATGCTCCTGCCTAGTGCCTACATCACGTTGGCTTGCTTTCGAATTGCATTGGTTCAAACAGAAAACATAAAAGAAAAAATTAATAAAAAAAAATAAAAAATTTGGAGGTGGTGGTACTAGGCGGGCCTTTTGTAGACAAGTACGACGAAATGGCAACTGAACCATGTCAATAATCCTAATATAGTGATACGAAATAAAATTTATCAGACCAAACGAACTGAAATTTTTAATGCAATAATCAAGTTTCAATACTAAAGTCATATTAACTGTAGATTCCCACTCCGTACGGGTAGTATAATCACAGAAGACCGAAAAAAAAAACTGAATAGAATATTCTAAATTTTTTTTCTTCGCTCCAACCTCAAAATCGCACATTCACCGCTTGATTTCGGCACTCGTGAAGAAAAATATAGTCCCTAACGTGTACGGAAAGGCTTTTTGACGAAACTCGTTACAGCACTCGCCTTCGGCTCGTGCCGTAAACCTTTCGTTTCGTCAAAAAAGCCTTTCCGTACCCGTTACGAAATGTACTATTTCAACACAGCGTGCGGAAAGTACGTTTTTCCATGCATGTGGAACGTGCGGAAAGTGATTGTTCCCCATACTGAACCGTAATATGACACAAATTTTCATTGTAAACTGAAACGAGCTCGTTGCTACGTTACGTCATTGTTTCGTCTCCTTCTCGCACCTCGTGTTAAAAAATATCATACGTAACAAATGCGTACTGGTGATCTCTGCACTCGTGCTTCTTGCCGCACTCGGGCAATGGGATCACCAAATTTCCGCATTCGTTATGTGATATACTATTTTATCATGGGAAAACTAAGTATAAACTAACACATTGACTTTGAGACGTTGAAATGTCAACTCATAGAATCACATAAATTTCAGTAAAAAATCCTTCGGTCTCTCCGTGGTTGAATTGGTTAAGGCGTTGCAGTACAGATGCGGAGGTCCCAGTTCGAACCCGGGTGCGGGAATTTTTACTTCATAAAAAAATTATCAAAACTTCTGCTATATTGAGAAATTTTAGGAATCAGAATGGAATGATTTCTACATTTTATTGAGCTGAGATATTTTTTTCAATTTCCTTTTATTTTTCGTTCATTGTCTTTTCATTATCCTTTCGTTTCCCTAACTTGCTTCCAGCTTACATCTGAACGACATGCGACATCTGTTTAATGCAACTGCGTGGCACAAGCTGTTGAAAAGTACAAGCATGTTTATGCGTTTATATATTTCATCAACTCTGATCGGAGCACTTCAAAAACAAGCTCGGAGCAGGAATGGGGAAAACCTACCGCCATCCAGCTTGGAAAAGATTTGAATTCAAAGTCAAATCATCTCATGCAGAACAAGACATACCTCCCTATCCCGTAAAGTATGCAGATATAGCGTCCTAACCTTGTGCGTTAGGTTTTGTTTTACGTGAAACTCAGAAATTTGAAGGACAACAAGCTGCGAAGGGACTTTTGACTGAAGGCCTTGAAAACGCAATTGCTATTAGCAGAAAAAAGACTGTGTAGCTTGTATGTTATATTTGCTCAAATTATCTAACTCTTCTTTTTCAAATAGTACTGAAAATCCAGACGAACAGCTGCTGCAATATTATCGCAAAAATATTCTGCTCGCTGAAGTGGCCATTGTGAAATTATGTGCGGTAACAAAAGATCAGTCACACTCAAATACATGACACATGACACAAAACCTCGGAAAACGAGGACAATAGAGTCACTTTTATAGAGCTATTTTGATTCTAAACAACTTCAAGGCAAAACAAAGCAAGCTGTAGATTACGGTTGTAAATATAAAGCAATTGCCAAATCTGACTACGATAAAATTTACAGAGTCAAAGTAGTTCAGGTTGGATTTGTTGTTTTACACTCTTAGCCTTGGCTGTGTGCTAGTCCGGATGGCATTGTAACTGTTAACGATAAAATCACGAAATTAGTAGAAATGAAATGTTCAAGCTTGTGCTCGAAGATTCCGGTCTGTGACTTTGCTGCTAACAAAACGAACGTGAACTACCTTCAAATATAAAACAATGACACAGAACTAGATCCGATGAACGAATATTATACTCAGTGTCAGGTGCAGATGTACGTCACAGGAATTAACTGTTGTGATTTGTATATTTGGTCTCCAGTAGAAAGTTATTTAATAACGCTGCAAAGAGACGAAACGCTTTTAAGCGAATCAATTCCACTCTTGGGAACATTTTATTTTAAACATTACCTTAGAGACTAAGTCAACAAATATGAACAGATTGACGAATGATCGCATAGCCGTAGGTACTCGATCAAAATACTTATAAGTACGTGTGTTATTGTGGTTTGAAGTTATAATAATAAGCAGTCAATGAAAAAGTAATATGAAGATTAATTTCTTAATTACAGCCTGTAATAGTTGATAAGAGAGTTAGGATACAATATCATAGTATTTCACAGTTTGCCTATTTGGCTTAGGTGTAAGTCTACACGCTGTAAAATCTTATCTGAGCAGTTAATTGCTGAACGCACTATTTTTTATAATTGGTGGTTGTAGATTAACTAATATGCAACATTAGACCGTTGCAAAAAAATCGAGTATTTGTCATTTTCAAAGAGTAAGTCAAAAATATTGTTCCAAATGACGAAAAAAAAAAATACTGTCAAAGTTTGAGCTCTTAATATTAATATCAAGAGGTGCCTCATCGCGATTTTCTATTTCCCATCTAAATAACATGGGAAATTTTTTTGTTAAACTTTGGAATTTTATAACTCGTCAACGCATTAGTGTACTGATAAGACCAGAACATATTTTTGTAGTGAATTGAACGCTCTAAAAAAAGGTCTCTTGTTCTTTTTCGATAAGTCTAGCTATTTCCAAGTTGGTGTATTGGTTATTGATGGTAATTAATCACGACTAACTTGCAAATAGTTGGATTCATCGAAAAAGACCAAGAGACCTTTTTTGTAGAGCGTACAATTTTGAACAACAGTACTCATGCAGAATCTTTCTAAGTAGATCAATTTTCAAGATATAAAAATCAAAAAGTTCCACAAGACCATTACCCATGTTGTTTAGATGAGAAATAGAAAATCGCGATGAGGCACCTCTTCATATTAATATTAAGAGCTCAAACTTTGACAGCATTTTTTTTTGTCATTTGGAACAATATTTCTGCCTAACTCTTTGAAAATGAAAAATAGTCGATTTTTTTGAAACGGTTTAATGCAACATACCGTGTGTTTGTGAATAGGCGCGACAGTATGTCCAGTAGCGGATGTACATTGGCGAGGTTGATTCTGAGCCGGAAATGAAAATCAGGAAATTTACTAGACTGATTGTTACTAGGCAAGTAGCTAGACACGAGCTGTCTGCTCTCGGAATGATGTCACTCGGTGTCAGACTCGGTCTAGCAGACAGCTCCTGCTGGTTTCGCAGTAGACTGTCTAGCTACTTGCCTAGTAACAATCAGCCTAGTAAATTTTCTGATTTTCATTTCCGGCTCAGAATCAACCTCGCCAAGTGTACAGTCGCCTATCGCGTGGGTATTCACGTTATGCGAATTTATCGGTATGGTATAGTAGATCACAGTCTAAGTTCAATCCACGTGATCATTAGCTGCTATAAAAACAACATCATCGGCGTGAGGTAACATGCTGAAGCTAAAGTTGTTCAGGATATCATCGATGCAGATTCTCTGCATTATTCTTTCTATGTGAATTATAAGGCTTGCTACTTTATATGTTTCTTCGACCTCTTTTTCAAAAAACTCAGGATTTCGTAAAAATATCGGCATAACCGAAAGGATTTTTCGTTCATGCTCATCAATAGTGCTTTTAACTGCGTCTTCGAGTTTTAATAAATCTAGGAATCCGCTTCAATTTGTAATTTATGCATCACTGGTCGGACCACCAAAGTACTTCGAGATAAATGATATGAGACCACCAGGAGTACAGCCACCAAGAAATTTGATCGTGAACCCTTTCTTGCATTGTGAGTACAACTATACTCGTTCTTCTATAGTACAAAGCTGATGTACTCTAATCTCCGTACAGTCAATAATAACTTGAACACTTGCGGCATCGTACTTTAGACAACTTCACGACTTGGCCCATACTACGTGGTTTTTACATGCAGCAGTTAAAAATTTCACTGTTGTTATGAAGATTCTCAAAATGTTAGTTCTGTGAACTGAAAACAATACACCTAATGCAGAGTACGTCAAGCCACACTTCATTTTCAGCAGCATAATCAGAAGTCGATCTCTTTTCCCTATTTTTGCACTTTTTATATCTGGTAGGATCCTCAGCGATAAGTCGAAAATTTCTAATCCTATTCTAGCCAGATCTGGCATTTCTTGATCCATTTTAATCGAAGAAATTCCATTAACAATACAATAATTTACATTCGACACCCGCAATGATTTCGCCATGTTGTCTGATGTTGAAACTTGACATCGCACGGTTGAGCAGACGTTACATTCGAATTCAATTCGTAAATTTTTCATGAAAGTTAAGGTTTTCAAGGAATTTGAGTAATTTAAAAAATAACATGTAATTCTGCGATCATTTGGTGATTCATTAAAAAACTTGATCACATTAATCCTTTTATTCATGAATTTCTTATATACCACCCCATCGATTGCCAAATTTATCCTACCGAAAGTTCATTATTTTGCTACTGCGAGCGAATGGATCATATACATATTAATTCAAAACTTTTTAATTCACTAAGTATCTACGGTAAGTTGAGATAATAATAGGATAATAATATGGCAATTGCAAATATATTAGCGTCTTATCTCTGCAATGAAAGTTACGATATATCCAACATAATTGAAATCTAAAATGTATAGGCAAAAAGTTTCGCTTTTTTGCATGAGGCACGACTGCGCGATGACAAATCAGGAGTTAGCGAAGTTTGAAAAGCTTATTAGCATATCGCCACCAAATACTTGGATTTTGTGTTTCAAAGTGGAATTGTAAGCAACAACAAATAAGCAAGTATAGAAATCTCAGCAGCCTCTTTGATTTGTGAGATGAGATAGTACTTTGCTAGCAGACAGTTCAGTTGTAAAGTTCATTCAATTATCTTAATGAATGCGAAAGTTATGCAATTGTGTGAAGCTAGAACTACAGCCATTGTGGAACCAGGAGTGGTGTGAATCTGAAAAGCTTATTCGGGGCAGATCATTGTAGAATACATGATTTGCTGTAAAAAATTCAGCAAAATCGTCCCAAGCGGTTCGTCTTGAACCGTTGAGCCTCAAAATAGCAGAATAGAATTTCGGGTATTTCATTCACTTATCCTGTGGTCTAACGGGATTTAATCATGCGTAGTATAAAAAGTATCGCTTAAGAGGTACAACAATACTGAAATCAGTAGTTGCAGAATAATAAATAGCAAGGTGATGGCAGTTCAGAAATTAATTGCATAAGAGTAGTGTTAATACTATGATATGGAAAATTCAACCCATTTTTCAAAAGAGTTGAAGGTGTACCGATCAAAGTTTTAGTTGCCACTATATAGATAGAAAAATGAAAAAAATCTTAGTTTTGAAACAATTACTTCAAATCATGCTAGAAATTAAAAAGTACATATCCCAACTTGATTTGACTAGGGATAATTATAAAATCGAATAGTTATAATTATCAAAGGAAATGATTGTTCTAGTTTTGGTGTATTACTAATCGGGAACGCTTCTCGACTTTCAGTGGGTACCTACCCCAAATCCTTTCAATTCACTCGGCAACTTCAAACTATTTGAACAAAAAAAAAAGACAAATTCTAAAGAGATTGACAATTATAACACTTTTTTGTTGTAACCTCAACTACATTATTATACAATGCATCATGCAATTTGAAAGAGAATTTTTAATCCGAAGAGTCTCAACGATCAATGCTTGTTGTCATTAAAAATGTGACAAATAATTGTGATCAGAAGAAAAAAATAGGGTAAGTAATTAGGATAAGTGGGCCAATTATGAATGACCTCTCAGCCCGATGAATGGATGCTATAGGGTACATATGCGAGTAAATCGAGACAAGCAAAGAAAAAAAATCAGACCTTAGACGTAATTAAGTACCCTGAAAATAAATCTGAAAGACTTATTCTTTATTAATGACCCAAAAATAGTGATGTTGAGTAGCCTGCTTGGACGATTAAAAATATTCTCTGTTGGAGTAAAGGTAAGTAGGTATATCTATCAATTTCAAACATGATCTAAAATCAGAACGCAAGTTTTTCATTGTTGACACATAATCCAGCACTGTGAGACAAGGATGACGATTACTGATCGAAAGAATAGGGTTTTACGAAAATCTTTTCTTTATAGTTTTGAAAAATAAACTTCTTTATTCTTTGACATTTTTTTTTTTAAGTTTATTTGCAAATGTGGGTGAATCGAAACATGTATTATGAATCCAACAATTTTTGTATAATTTTCATTAAATTTCCATTAAATTTGTACAATTATGTATAGTATATTTATTTGTATATATTTATTAATTAAACACAATTCACTTGTCAAAAATATTCCTAAGAATTTGGTGTTTCCATACTCAAGTTTAACCCTTCATTATCACACTTCTGGAAAGTTACGAGTTTGTCACACACACTGGGTCAAATTTACTCAACTGATTTTTAAATGGTTGCCGTGTCAAAACTATCCATCCGATTGGGACCAACTAATTATGGAACACACTTTGAACATCGTGAAATATGTAGCAACAGTTGTTATACAGAAAATCAAACATTAACATGCCCGAAAAAAAATTCCATCGTAGAGCAATAACGATAGATATGTAATTCCAAAGTTGGGCGCCGGGTCAATTTGACCCCTTATGACAACAGAGGGTTGATATGAAATATATCTTCATGTTATATACTCCTGAAGTACATACTTTACTTATAAAATGATTCCTGATAAATAATAAGCAAAATAACAATTTGATAAATGTTCGAAAATGTTTTTCAATCATTCCGCTGCTGTCCCGATTCACCCGCTAATTTCGGTAACTCTCCAATCGCATCTACCATTGTTCTTCCCCTCATCCATATTTGATGATGAGACTTTTTTCGCTGATAAACCGTAAACTGAACTTTCCCACGAACAAAAACACTTTTCCAAAAATAATTCTTTCACTTCTCTAGAATGAACTGTAGTCAATTTTCGTAAAAGTGTCCTGCGATTTACCCGAGTATACTAATTTTTGTCTTGTATGATACATTGAAACAGATAAATAAAAAAAATATCATCTGGACAATAAAAATGACCTCGAAATTGAAACTGCCAACCATTTTTGTCTGCATCTTTTATATTCTATACAGTTTTGTGATGCATGCCAAAATCATCGAAATTTTTATTCAATTGCGTATTCAAGGAAAGAAACTGAATCAGTTATCTCATTATCTGAACTCAGGTATTACGGTGGCTTTGAAACACTATTCCACCAAGGTGAAGCACTCGGTAGAGCTTTTAACAGAACTTCAAGAGATCGAATCCCACTTGCGTGTGGTCACCTGGGGAATTATTTATTCGATATAATTCGCGTTGTCCTTGTCCCTTCAGCCATTAAGCTGTGTCCTCGTCCTCTTCTTCTTCCAATACGCAGTCACCCTCTGTCCTACGCGATTCCTTTGTCTCTTTGTCACGTACGGAGATACGGTTTCGCACGCGACTACCAGCCCCCTCGCCCCACGTAACTAGCGAAGGATAAAGTGAATGAGAACGATGAAGAGCGAGAGAAAAGGGGAACCTCTGCAGTCCTAGCGGCCAGTGGCAGAGCAGACGTAGTTCCCGGGTCGCAATTGCGCGCGTTGCCAGGGCAACCTTCTCAAGCCAATCCTGGATGCATTCATACCGGGTGATCAAGTCCAAGGTGACCCTGTAAAGGTTATTAATTGTAACGTATTAATCCATACGTATACAATAGGGTGTTTAAAAAAATATTTACATTTTATTTGTTTAACTTACATTAGTTTGAACATCAGTTTTTCACACAAGATAATTTCTCCAAAAAACAGAGCACTATATCTCAACTCTAAGACAAAGCCCAAGCCATTTTTTCACATTTTCATTAAATTTTTTGTAATCTGCACTTATTATTATATGCGACTTTTTTTAACTCACTCAGAAAGGTTCTTTTTGGGTTTAATATCGAAATATAGAAATTCAAAACGGTAGATTAAAATTGTAGAGAATGAGCTGAGTCTAAAATGAAAATGAAAATTGCAATTGATAATTTTTAGTATCCACCAATGTGAATTTGGTAGTGTTTTGCAATATAAATTTGAAATTAGCGGCCCCAAAAAACTTCAATTCGCAGTTTTGATGTGAAGCTCTCGATTTTTTATAATTTAGGCACCCCACATTGGACTCGCCATTTTGAATTTCTATGTTTCGACTTCAAATCTGGAATGAGCTTTCCAAACAAACCCTTTAGAAGAGTCTCAAAAATATCGGATATAAGATAATATGTAAGTTTAAAATAATCAAATATACATAGAAAAATGGTTTGCGCCATCTCTTAGAGTTGAGATATAGAGCTCATATCTTGTGGGAGGATTTATTTCATGTCAAAAACTAACATTTAGAGTGGTGGGAGTTGGAAAATGAAACGTAGTTATTATTTTTTTGGTTTGGCTGCCCTAGCTCCCATTTGTTATTATTTTCGTATTTCTGATATTTTTATTATCTATGGCCTCATCTGAATTACAATAATAATTGTATAATAGGAGGTTCACAGGACGCATAGTATTCATATAAATAGAGAATATAGGTATAAAAATAGAAACTTTGATTACCACACAGATCTGGCCATAGAGCCTGCACGCAGGCAACCCCACTATCGTATCATCTAGCCTCGCGAAGAGCCCTATAATAAACGCTTGCGCGTCCTGCGCTGGCAATAGTAGATGATATTACTTATGTAGGGTTTTTCGCGAGGCTGACTGACTGGTATATTTTTCATTAGATCATAGACGCTAGTCCAAGTAACCCCGTGGTAATAGGAGGGAAAGTGGGTGGCCCTATCTCCAGCCCTTTTTGAACCTCCGACAATGCTAACGTTATGCACAATTTCATTGCTTGTTTGATGTATGCTAATATAGGATTTGTTTTCATTCAAAATTTAACTCTTAGGGCAAGATAACTATTGCCAGACCGGATAAATCACAGTAATGTTGAATTTCAAATTTGTGATTGACTCTCCGAAAATTAAGAATACTGTGTGATGTTTTGCTAATAACCTTGATGCACCATCCATGTTCGTTTTTAGAAAAAAAAAGCAGGTAATAGTCGTCTGACCTGATTGGGCTGTCGTTAGAACTTCCCGTACGGATTTTACAAGCCCGAAAAATGGTATTCTCTAAGTGAAAAGTTCAATTTAAAAAAAAAGAAATATATCGAAAGTTATTTTTAGTTTTCAACGCAAAAACTACTGGATTGATTGATTCAAAAATTCAATCAAATTTGAATTGGATCAACTTCTATCGATTGAGACCAACATAACTGAAACCCGTAAGTCCATTCGCGAGATATGATCAATTAGAATTTTATTATTCTCAAAATTTTGTTCTTTTAATACCCCGAAAACTATTGGACTGATCAAAATCCCAAAGCTAATTAGATTTAAGTTGAGAGAAACCACATCCTTTAACACCGGAACAAATGAAATCATTCCGTTCATTCGTTCTGGAAATATCCTCGGATCAAAAATAAATCAAACACAAGCACGCATAGTAAGATGTCGATCTGAAAATGGTTGAAGGTGATGCACGGGATCTAAAAATATGGATATCTCGTTAAATCCCAACATTTTATTTTCGGAGTGATTTAACGACACCTCATTTGTTAGCACCAGAAGTTAAAAAGTATGTTCCCTGTTTGTAGGTATGTCATCGTCACTATATCACTTCTGTTCAAGTTTCAAGTAACAAGAAAACTTTCAAAATAACGTTCGAAGGTGCTAGAATAGTCATATGGAACAGAATCATGTCGAAGAATGATAAAACCTGAGAGACACTCGGAATGGTTTTCACTCAAAAAATCGTTACTGACTCATACCTTTATAGTCGTAAGATATATTTGTAATACTAGTCCATATTACATTGACTGCAAGATCAAATATGAATTCTCCTTTATTGCTTGACTCTCCTTGTTCTGATTATATTATATTGCAAAGCGATAGAGAATGAGCGCTTGTGCAGTGCATGTACCTGTAAGGTTAACCGAATATGTAGGATATACTGAAACTCTCATAACATTCTAATTCTCCAACTACAATAACTGGCAAATTCAAGAACCTGCAATTTATTTTCTAGAAATAAATAATGTCTCTGAATTGATTTGTCTAACTCTTGTAATATTATTCGAAGTATAAATAGTAGTGACACCTTTTTATTCAATATCAGAGAAAATTTGTTCATACCATCTGATTTATGAGTCGTTCAGAAAATGAACCACTACGGTTTAAACCGACGCAACGTTAAAGCTTCTGTGGTTTCGGGTGACCACGATCACCCGGTATATCTTTCTCTGTTAACTCCACCCCTCTCAGCTCCTGTTCCACCCCTCAGTCAGCATCCGTAGAGCCGTTGCCCTCTAGGATTGCGAGGACTGGGGTCCGGGTAGCGTTAATCTAATGGGATCGGAGTCCGGCACGACGTTCAACAGTGGTGAGAATCGCGTTCCTGGGGGTGCAGAGTGTAGGGCGACAAATTAGACATAAGGCATTTTGCGGCGCAGATCTTAGGGGTTGCTTTTCATTTGGTGGTGAATCGCGTTATGCTGCATTGCATACTGGTTTGCGGTGAACCTTCAACTGTCACTTGCCTTAAAATTGTCCATACTGATCATGTGCCAAATCTGAAACATCCCACACCTATCAACTTCAGAATGTTTCTCATCAAGGGCATTTTCATCTTGACTGGGTACTTCTCGATCCATGACTTCTTCGATAAGTGTATAAGTCGTTTCTTCAAACAATGGTTGTTGGTCCGAAAGTTTTTCGCTCTCTAGCATAAGTTCTCAATCTATAGCTTAGAGTTAATAATGAACGATTGGGAAGACAATAACCACAGAGAAACTGCATTGAATTTTAATGACTCCAGTGTATCAAATGAGGGACATGAAAAGCTGTATCATAAATAGCTTCCCATTCAATTTTTGCACCACTGCGAAGTATCACTAACAGAATTGTCATCGAAACGCAAGATGCGGAGATGTGATCATACAAAGTTCATAAACTGATTTGCAATAAGCACATGATATCCTTATAATTTTTACTCTATGTGGAGTACTGGAGACTACTACGTCGACTGGTTGTCAATAAAAAAAAGTACAGTGATTTTTGTTTTGCTGTATCTTCAATTTTCAAAAAAAGTATAAAAACTAAAAACATCCTCATATCAATGTCTCTTCGAAGTAAATTCCCTCCATCAAAGATAGCGCAAGATTAAAAGAATATTGTAAAGCTCGAATTTAAGTGTATCCACGTCTCGATTGTACATTGCGTACGATACAAGAGGCTAATAAATAAAAGCGGATTAATTAACTCTGGCCCCAAAGGGCAGAGAGGTGTTTGAGATCTGGGTGCTTTTGTTTTGCCATTCTACGCGCTGCCCAGCAAGTAATTAATTGGCAATGGTCCGCCGGAAATGGATAGCAAGTTGTTTGCGAAAGACAATGACGAAATAACAGCAATTTTTTAAATCATAATTGCATGTCTGTACCATGCAATGAAATGAACCGTTGATTTTTCCGAATCCCCAGTTCAATTCACTCCCTAAGGCTTAGGTTTATATGGTGTAGCTAGATAGAATTGATTTCTCAATTACCCTAATGTAAACAGCTTCCAAGCCCTCAAAAGTAAATACTGGCAAGTTTGAGATAGGTATTGCGGGAGTTGAATTAACGACTGGGTGCCTCAGCGAGGGTGCGGGATACTGTTGTTTCACTTCACTTTGTATCCAGTTCAAAGTAATTCGAAGTAACGAGTTAATTATAAGCGAAGAGATTTTATCTTTAATTTACTGTCTTTACTCAGCATTCATAAGGGCGACGAGTGTACAGAACTTTAAAAATATTGATTTCTCATCAGACGAGACAGTGTTGTTAACGAGTAACATAGTCTGAAGCTTCACTAAGAATCTTTCTCGTCTGAAGAATCGGAATATTTGTAACAAAGTATGAAAAAAGTTGTCGAATAAAAAAATTTTCAATATTTTTAGTCGAAAACAGGATTTTGAACTTTAAAATTATCCTATTTCTTATCGAGAAAGATAGACAGTTTTTTGGTATCATCAGCTTATTTGCCTGCATAAAAGTTAAGTATACACATCGTTTGAAAATAATTTTTTTTTTCGCATAAGAATCATCAGTTTATTCCAATTCGGTTCAGGAAACTCCAAAATTCGATAAAAGTTTCGTAAACATTGCTCACACATTAAGTTTAAATAAACTGATAATTTTCATACCACCAGAATGAAAATAGATTATTTGCAAATGATGTACAGAAAATATTTGGACATTGCTTGTTGGAAATTATAGACCCAGGACGATTTTTTAGGTAAGACAAAGTTTATGATCAAAAATACAGGACATTTTTAACTTTTTGTACACTTTTTTACGGCCCGCTCGATGGAAAAATTAGCCAAGTATATGAATAATCTTTTCAATGATCACGGATTTCGGATTTTCAGTATAGCATCTCCTTTATAATTGTACAGCAAACTAGAGCTCAGTGATGCTTATCTCGTCAAAGCTAACTATACTTCTGATCTCAGATATTCTAACATGAGATGCGATCTCTTTTGTAATATATTTTTATTGTTATCGCTGGTTGTTACGAAAGATAACAATTTCACACGCCCTCGAAACGGGCGATAAAGGTGACTGAATCTTAAATTTTTTTCGAGACAAGAAACACGTTTGATTACTCTCGTAAAGGATATGGATGCCAATACGGTCTAGGATTTGCGAGTAAAGATCGAAAAGAAGAATACGTAAACGAATTCTTTGGAAATCTTATTGAGTGGTATACTTATTTCGTAAAAATTTGGTACAATTTGACAATAATTTGTATAAGAATGTACGATCAAACTGTGAGTATTAATACGACCCAGTACTGGGCCAGCATTTGCAGCTCAGTGTTGTTACAAGTTGTTGGGAGAGTATTGAACTTAAATTAAATTAAATGCCGAAAGCGGGTAAGCCCTGTGAGAGATTACACCGCTCCGTTTTCAGCTTTTGATATATATTTTTGAAGAAATTTAGGATACTGCAGGCTCAGTACCGAACGACGCTGCTGACGCACCATTTATTTTCGATATTCGGCACAATCTTATCATTCCGACTATTTACCAGTATTGATCCGATACTGGGATGAACGACTAGCGCAGGATTCTCATCGTAAGCAATAGTACTAGCCCAACACTGGGCCTTTTGTTGAACTCTACCTGGGTTTTCAAATCTTGATTACTTACTCTTCGGCTTCCAAAGAATTCATTCTACACTTGCACTTGCTTATAAGTCAGCCAATACATTATAAAATATTGATGTGAAAGAAGAAGAAGCAAAATTTTAGATCATTCAGAAAAGCATAGCTTATCCTTACAATTGCAATGCAGGCAGCTCGAGTTACAAGCGAGTCATTAACGTTGTCGACAAATGGTTCAAATTTTCACCAGAGGGCAAAAGCGAGCCACGCAGAAACCGTGGGAATTGCAAATAAACGGAATTGCTCTGGAATGTTCATATTACTTTAGACAAGTGAGATTGGGGTTCAAATAGTGAGTGCTACGGCAGTCAAGGCCTTCACCGCATGAGGAAAAAGAAACGCCGAAATAAAAAGTAATTGAATCATGTACCTAATCCGGTTATTTGTCAGTCTTATTCAAAAGCCCCAACCTCAGCTGTGACACCACATGGCACCATTCTTTTAAACATATCATCATTTCAAACATAAAAAAGTCAGAGGATTTATTGCGAATGAGAATTGTGTATGAAGGGTGGCAACATTTGATTCAGGAATCTGATTATCATACCATCAATGTTGACTACCTTTTCTTCTCCAAGTTCTGCCGATGGTTAAACACTCATTTAAAAAATATTAAAGTTTGAGGAGGTTCATTCTTCAAGATATGAACATCTTGGTTAAAAGTAGTTTTCCTTTTCTGTTGTGAACGTATTATTTTGAAGCATGTCCTTGTTTTATATGTACAGTACATTATACTTACGCTTTGTTCGTCAAGTGAGCCACCTTTTTTGGCTACGTCCTCCAATGTTGTTCGCAGTATTATGACGTGAGGTGGCAGTAGTAATGTGAGTATATGCAAAGTTATTGGTGGTCTTCTTCCATGGTGTTCTAACTATCGCATCCGAAACTTTTACGATTTTTATAGATTTCGACGTATTTCACAAGAATTGGCCCTTGAAGGTGAACGTGTATTTTTTAAGGTCAGCATTTTGACATGTAAGTAAAGTGAATTTCAAGGTAGAAATGCGATTAGTTCGAATAATAATCAAGTTCTTTGAATGAAAATTAAAGACTAAGTAAGACGTCCTGTGACTAGAACTTGTCAGCCAGGATACACACAAAATTGTTACGACTAGGTACACAGATAACGGATATTAAAGGATATAATACTTACATGTGTGAATAAATTGACATGATCTGTTTCTCAGAGTTTAATCGTACGTTCTTGTTCAATTTATTGTCAAATTGTACCAAATTTTTATGAAATGAGTATACTACGCAATAAGACTTCCAAGGAATTCGTTTACGTATTCTTCCTTTCGATCTTATTACTCCGAGACCACAACATGTTGGAATCTCGAGTTTGCCAAATAAGTCCATACCTACTACGCAGAAATAATTGGAATCCAATAAACATTTCAATACACGTAACACTTAACAATAATTATTTTCAGTACCTCTAACTTATATATGTATTTATCAATTCAATAATAATCATAAATTGTAGAAATAAATATAGCACGATCATTGCCAATTAAGGGATCATTCTGGTTTAGACGCTCGAAAAATATACTATTTTCATAAATTTTTTATGAAAATGCTATTATAGATATTGATGTAAGGTTTATTCAGTTCAACAAATACACTTTATAAAAACATAAAAAACATCTGTATTTATATTTTTTACACTTTTTAATTACATAAACAACGGGTGAACAGAACCGCTAGCGCCATACCAACTCAAAAAGTTGGTATGGCTCTAGCGGCGTTGATAACTTGATAACGGCTCATTCACAACAAAAGAAACAAAAATATTTAGGTTCAGTATATTAGTGGCTTTAGCGCATTCTATGAAAATTAATATTTATTAATGAATAACAAAATAGCGGACACTTAAAGAATAAATAATAAAAAAAATGAGATATTTTTTCACTGTTTTTGGCCCCCAAAAAAATAGTAAAATTCACAATTTTGATTTGGTTGTAGCATGCGCTAAAGCTATTACTATGTAGAATATGTGGTTAAGATTTTATGGAGATCGGTTTAGTGGTTCCGGAGAAATCACCACCGCCGACCGAAAAAAAACATAGTTTTGAGAAAAACGCGTTTAAAGATTTTTTAAGGAAAAAGTCTTACCTAAAGTAGCAACGTGAAGGTCACAAAATAATAAAGTTAGACTGCTCCGATCACTAAAATTTTAACACAATACTTTCAGATCTACTAGATGCAAATAAAGCATTATTGGCAACTTCAAACCAGCAGATCGAGCATTTAAAAAATCATAGTCATCAAAATATGTCAAAATTTTCGTATTTTTCTCTAGTTTTTGGAAAAAAATTGAAAAAAAGAAAAAAAATAAGTTTTTTTACAATGGTGTTTTCAGTACTTCAATGCTAAGAAACTCACTCTTAAAGGGTAACAAAAATTCCAAGATAATGTTTTTCGTGAAGTACCTAGAATTTAAACTGAACAAGTTCACTTCAATTCATTTTTTTAATACGATTTGCCGATCTTGAGATATATGCAGGTAAAGAAATGATTCTGTGAATAAACTCAAAACTTGAATTAGCTTGTGAAAAGTTGAAAAAATCATTATATCGACAAATCATGAAACACGTATCGACTCATTTTGAGTATAGAATAACATGTAGAAATTGCAAATGAATAAAAAAATATGAGGGTTAGAAAATGTGAAATTGACGTGGAATGCACCATATATATATATACTTTCGAAAAATGTAAAAAAAAAATCGATTTTTTGAAAGATATACCACAATAATTCCTCAAGTACAAACATACATACCTCACATTACCGACATCAGTAAATCAAAATAATACGCAACCCAGTATGTCTACAGAAACACCAAGTAGGTATAATGTGTCTCGTTGTCCAAATCAGCATGTCCACACATTAAAAGTATATGGTGAACCATACTTTTCGAATGATCAACATTATAGATGGTAATGGGTGATGATAGCATAACTGTGGACACCTCCCACTTAACTAGCTACCAATTTACCTTTAGTGTACGAGGGTGGAACGTGCGTGTTCATTTACCCACGAACTACAGTGACAATATACATACATATGTATGTATAAAACAAATTAGTTGAAACACAATGAGATCGTAGCGTGTGTGCTCTACAACCAAATTATGTTCACATTAAAGCGAATATCATAAAAAAAAATTATGTTGTGAAATAAACAAAGGGAGTATGTGGGCTTAGACGAGGCAAATAGATTCTTCATTACTGTGGTAAACGGTTTGGTTTTTGAAAAAAAATTTTCTGCTTTCGAATAATATTCACGATTTTGGCCCTTTAGCATACGAAAAATAGGTTCCTAGATAGATGGAAAACCAAGTAGTATGCCGATACTGGTAATACGGTCTAGCACTAGCTAGTACAGCCTCAACAGTCAAGCGTCGACGTTTAGGATTGGGCCAGCATTGAACAATGTAAAATCTGTCCGCGCTATTAATATGACCCACAATTAGTCGCGGAGACATCAATTAGCTTCGTTCGGAATACATTTTAAGGGCTAAAAATCGGAAGGGCATAACCCCTATGAGAGATCACGCCCTTCTTGTATCAAGCCTTCAATGTACATTTTTGTGGAAATTTAAGATGCCTTGCTCAGTAACAAACCATGCTGGTGGCCCACTGTTTATTCACGATATTAGCCTTCTTCCGATTTTCAGCGTCGGCACGATCTTATCATTTATACTATTTACCGGTATTGATCTGATACTGGGATGAAAGACTATGCCGAGATCACCCCTACTGAGAATTTCCAGGGGGAATCCATGTGGAAAATCTATGTAAATCCGTATGATTTTCTACCAGAATTTGAAACGGGAAATCTATGGGATCACATATGAATATCCACTGAGTTGTAGGTGTACTTGAACATGGATTCCTATATGTAATCTTACATGGAATTTTCTACAAGAATCTCTGTCATTATATAAGAAATCATATATTAATTCTCTCTGATTTTAATGTGATGGCCAATTTTCTTGAGTATTTTCCATGGATCATGAATGGATATCACCGTTATATTCCCATGAAAATCTATATTCTCTTACGGATTTCTCACAAGAATCTGTGTAATTACATACGGCGTCTTGTATTTATTTTATCGGAATTCTATGTCAAATCCTATGAATTTTATGGAATGACCGATGGGTTTCCTACGATATTTTCCATGGATTAAAAATGACAATCACAGTCATATTTCTACGAGAATCCGTAAATTTCTACAGATGATCCTGTAGAAAGCTAAATTACGTCCATGTGTAAGTCTATGGATCCATTCACAGGGATTTCGAATATTGTATTAAATAGAGAAACAATAAAATACTTATGCGAATCCTATTAAATTTAGTATAGAACCATTATAGGTCATCCATGTAGATTTCCTATAATTCTAGATTTTCGATAGATTTATATGTGATTCCATGGGATTCCATCTAGATCCATATCTTTTCCTATAGATTTTCACCTAGAAATTTTCAGTAGGGATCACTGTCGGCCACAGTTCTGGTCCGACACGGGGCCTTTCGTTAAGGTCATTAGGCAATTTAAAAACCAAATTTCTTATAACTTTCCCCGAAAGTATGGTTTATTCCGAAATTCGAAAAATTCTCGATTCAACAGGTATAAACGTAGAGATGTATTCGATCACCTTGACAGGCTGCGCATTAGGGTGATCATTTTGTTTTTCGTTCTAATTTTAGAGCTTCCGTAGGAAAGTACGGATCTAACAATCATATTTCTCACCTGCAATAGTTCATTACACATATTTTTGGTATGGATATCACTGCAAAACCAAAAAAAAAAGACCTAAGGGTTAGTAACCTAACCTAACTCTGCATAGCCATTTAATTATAAAATTAATGCTTTATAACGAATTGATTTTCACTCCGCTTTATGCCAATAGATACCAGTTGAAAGGATTTGACTTAGTTTGCATTCAATTTTCTTCCTGCAAGACTAAAAACAAAACATCCAAAATCACGAAAAACGATTGCCTTAATTATGCTTCTAAACTTTACCTGGGAAGTCGACAAACTCACCGAATGATCTCGAAACAGCTTCTGAAAGAATCTGAAATTCAGAGAAATTTACGTTCAAATGATCGGCATGTAAAATTGCTATAAATCGTTCGATTCGAACGGTTGCTTCAACGGTAAAAAAATCAACTTTAATTTCTAAATGTTAGCCTATATATTCTGATCCTACTTAATGGTAATTATTCCAGTCATTACATGGATTTGTAAGGCAATGAAAAATACCGCGGAAAACCGTCGTTCCAACCTTGTTTTTGTTCTGGTTATTGATTTTTTTTTTCACGAAATATGGGGTAAAACCTTAACTATTCATCCACCAAAAAGCTTTCCGAGCGTCGAGGCGATTAACCTGACAGCTTCAGAATCCAGAGTACGCTACGCAGTCGTTCTAATTGGCATACCCGGTAATTAGTATTCGCTAAGTCGAACTCATCGGGGATTTCAAGGCTACTAACAACCAGAAATTAATCTCGGTCTTGAGCGACGATTCAGACCGACCAGGGTACGCGAAAATCCTGTTTACTGTTCGGGGTCTGCTGCGAGAATTTCATGGTTAGTTAGTTGGTTTGTAGATCCTGTTAATTCGTTGTTCTGACTGCCTCAGGACTTGTATGTATACAATTATACGTACATACATGCGTAAATACACATGCATCTATACACACATATCGACATACAAATATGTATATTTGTCAATGTCGATTTACCAGACCGAAATCCATCGACGAGTGGTCATGGTAATGGAGGGTTATGAACTTAGTTACTAAACTTACTAAATCCATTTGCCAAAGTTTGTATTTTAATCAAGTGCTTGAGTTACGTGACATTTGTGGAAGTATTTGCATTGAGTGGAAGAGAAAGCCGGTTAAACGGAACAAGTATTGAAAATAATAGAAATGAATTCATTTTTCAATCAACGTATCTGTACACATGTACATATTTCTTGAAACTCCGATTAGCATCTCATAGTCTTCAACTCTGTTGAATATTTAATTATTTTCAATCTATTTTAAAGTCTTCAATTTCTTATTCAAACAAATTCTCGCCAACACTTTTGTCTCAGATTTTTTGCTTCAATGTTAGCCCAGCAGAGAAGACCGTGAGGGCACAAGATGGATCGTTCAACTGAGTAAATAATCAATTTATCAGAAAAGTCAACACGTATTTTCATTACTTTTCATCTAATATACCATCCACGTAATCGGGTTCAAAGATGAAAAATTAAATATTCTGAAATTTTAATTATTGAAAATCATAGCTATTATATCTATGTCATAGCTATCCTATCAAACTACGAAGAAATATCTATTTCAATTTTCGATATCCAGCGCGAGCACGTTCGGCCCCTCAGGTCCATTGCAGGACACACCACAACTGTGTCAATAATTGTAAATAGCTAATCAAGAAACATTTCATTGGAGATTAGAATCTCCTTGAAACTTATTGAGTACCTGGCTGCAAAAACGACTTAAGTCAACTCAGATATCGACACTGAAATCTTCAATGAAACTTTTAAAACTTAATGAAAATTTGAGAATAAAATCACAATAGCCTTATTGTATCTAGATAATTTTCAAGGGCAATTATTTGGGAATAAGAAACTCGTATTATTTTTCAATTGGTATATATAGAAATCTTTTTGATGACAAAATTCTGTAGTGGCTCTAGTCATTCGTGTGAAAAATCGACGTTTCTCCCAATTATTCTGTCCGCCTTGGCATTCACGAATATGATATTTTTTTTTTTCTTTTTTTTTTTACAGTCCTCACAAGTTTGTTCTTAATGAACGATAAGCGAGAGATTATTGGAATTAGACTGCAAAAGTTTCACAAATATTTCACGTGCTTATAGCGAGTTCCAATCAATTAAACCGCAATAATAATTGGGTAGGAAGTTAACAACAATATTATTATTCGTTGAACTGAAATCAGACTGCATACGATAATAACCTGAATAGGACTGTTACAATAAAATACTTCTCAACAGAATGAGACATTCTACAAATCTGGTACTGGCATGGCGAATAGTTGAGATGCTGTAAAATACAATGTAGATATTTTATAAGGGTACAAAGCCGACCTAAGACGACTTAAGTCAATCTTGTAGCTAGATAGGAGTACTCAATCGTAAGTGATAAAGTTGTTTCAATGGTTTCTGTACAACTTCTCAAAAGTTATATAAAACTTTTTTAGAAAGACAAAAAAACCATGAGGCGCTTCTCCTTGATCTTGATTTACCTGAAATTAAGTATTGTGTACATGTTGGGGTGTTTAAAAAAAAATCACGATTTCGAGATAATTGCAGATTGTTCATCCATACAGTGTCGTTCTTTTTCACAAAAAAAGTGGTTCTCGCGGAGGCTGTAGCCTATGCGATAATTTTTAATGCTACCCGGTCAATGATGAAGTTGCCGTTAAATGGCCATTTTCGGTTGTTCTTACGAATGAGGCGTCGACTGCTAACCGGACCACTATTCCTGTTCTCAAGAGAATAAGCTCCGCGAAAACAGAGATCAGTCCAGGGATAATATTTAGTACTCATGCCTCATCGGTGATGAAATTTTTCAAAGTGTGAAATTCGAATCGTTTACACATCATCATGAAGTTAACACTCGGACTGGTGGCATTTTGAGAAGGAGCTCAATCAATCTAGTCGAGTCAATTGTTCTTAATTTCTGGCCTGACGTTTCGACAGTAATATGCTGTCCTCATCAGAGGCTATTTATTAAAGAGCAATATACAAAAATATATAACCAAATGTTACAACGTGAATCCAAAATAAAATATACAAATATTAAAACTATATTAACAAACTAAATAGTCAGATCAGTCATTCCATTAACAATACAGACAATGAAAGTGTGGAAGTTAAAATTATCAAAGCAAGAGCAATATCTGGTAGTCAAGAATACAATGATAGTACAAAGTGGATTACACTAATATTAAGTCAAACACTAATCATACCTTATAAAATTAAAGTTGTGTGTACGGAGCTTAGTTTCCATGACTTCTAGCCATTATCACACTACAAGATGAGCAATGTGTCATCTTGCGATCTTAGGATTAAGTGAAGCTCGGAGGTGTGACAACAACTCATTATATATAAAATCAGTGTTTACAACGACGCAGATGTCATGTGGGAAAAAACTCCTGTATGATATCAATTATTGACGTCAATGCTGACGTCAAGGAATGTTTATATCCTAAGGTAAATAACACATAGACTTAGTTTTCATAAACCTAAGCAGAACGTTACAAACAGTGAGCCAGTTAAACAATGAAACTAAGAACAGCTTTTAGATCGTATCCTATGTAGCATATGAGAGTAAGGCTGATGTAACTTTTTAGTCTCGTCCTTCTTGTTTAAGCTGTTGTGTTGTAAATTAATATGTAACATTTTCGATATAATACGTTTGGACCACACTGGTTCCCTGTCTAGTATTCATACATTATCCCAATCAAATGAATGATTAGATTCCAATTGATGTGAGGAAACCACCGAATGTGTTTCCGGGTTTTTCTTTAGATTATCTTTATGTTCTTTCAACCTGGTCTTCAGTTCACGTTTGGTTTCACCTACGTAGGATGCTGAACAACTATTACATTGGATCTTATATACTACACTACATTTATCCTGTACGTTAGTGCGGTCTTTACCTTGAGTTACTACAGATCTTAGATTACTATTGACACAATAAACAGGAGTAAAGTTGTAGTTCTTAAATGTGCTACCTAGTCTTTCAGAGAAACCACTAACATATGGTATAAAGACAGTTCTGTGTTTAAAGTAGGATCGATCTTTAACTACCGAAATGACCGTGGTGTTATTATCCGGGTCAATCAACGTAATAACTATGTTATGCTTATTGCTCGAATGGTTTTTAAACTTCAAGTGTTTTACTCGTTTTGTTATTAATCCTTCAAAAAAGTTGTCCGGGTAATTATTGTCTCGTAGTAAGGTTCTAACCAAGTCAAGGTTTTCAGTATGAAATTTAGGATGTGATAGCGAAATGGCTCTGTCTACTAGGTTAAGCACCATTCCACGTTTTTGAGACAGTGGGTGAAGTGACTTGAAATTCAAAAACCTTCCGGAAAACGTTGGTTTACGATACCAATTAGTGATTAGTCCATTGCAAATGGACGTATCACATGTACGTCTGAAAAGCTTAACTTACGTTCTACCTCAAGCTCATATGTGAATTGTAGGCGATCATGGTAACTATTGAACATATTAGTCACGTAATCTATGCTACCTCTCGAAATACACATGATGATATCATCCACATATTGGTAATAAAATAGTGGTGTGAAGTTCAAATCGAATCCTTTAAAATTCAGGTATACCCGTAGCTCCAGTCAAGCACTAATTTCCCTTTTACGTAAAAATACTTCCTGAAAAATCCGAACTCTGTATGATATTTTTTGATATCACCTAATCGATGTCGACTATCTTGAAGTTCAGCTATCAATGGGAACTGAAATATTAAAAATTATCACACAGAGCTCGGATTTTGCAAGAAGTATTTTCACATAAGAAGGAAGCTAGTGCTTGAATAGTAACGTTATATCTGAGTTTTGAAAAATTGACATGTCGCAGTTTCGAAAATTTCAACTTTTAATGAGGCAGTAAGGCAATTCCATATCCAGCCATCAAGCCTTTTTCCACAAATTTTCCCGATTATCGCGCCAGCTGAAAAAAAAACGTTGCTTATGACCTGAAAAAATGTCCCTCAAAGCATTTTTCAAAATTCTTAATATTTCCAAAGTTATTCATATTTTGGGATTTGGCGCCCTTTTTTTCCAAAAATTCATAACTTCAGCTACGTTTGTCGTATGGGGACCGGTTTAGGCTTATTTTCTTCGCGAAAACATGAAGCTGCAAGAAAAAAATAGTTCACCTGAACGTTTGCTGAACATATAATATTCTCAATTTCTTAACACAATTTGATAATTTAGAAAAAGTTATTTTTTATTTTTTTTTTTTTTAATTTGAAAAAATTCACAGCCGTAGGTAGGTTAGACTGCGTACAGTCGTAACAATTTTGCGTTGATCATTCATAGAATCATAATGATACAAGCAAGTTTCGCACTAAACACGTGAAGCGAAAGAGTGCTTATCAGTATTCACATTTTTCATTACATTTGAGCGCTTAATGCAATAATTAGCCTGCAAGAGCATTTTGAAAAAAGTTCTACCGTCGTTACAACTTACCCCCATACCAGGGTCGTTTTAACAGTGGTTGGGGTTAGTGGTAACACATGGAAATGAGGTACGATTCATGTATTTCAATCAGATTTGTTACGCTAAAATCACAGAAAAGTAGTAAATTAGAAAAGGGTGCTCCACACACAAGGCAGTAATATTTTTCTTTGTTCAACGATATGGGTGGTGTATTGGCCTTCTTATTGTTCGTTTTGTTTGTTTTTTTTTTTTTTTTTCAACAGGAGGCTGAATTATTTGTTTCTTTATCTGCTTAGCTTTCAGCCGTTTCTGTTTTAGACTAGGAGCTAGTGACAGAAAAAAGGGAACGATTAGTTCACGTCTGCCAATTTGATGGCTAACTATTATAGGTATTTGACGACTTGTAAATGTCTGATTGGAGACCGCTCGCATGCAGGGGCGTTGCAAATGAAATATCAATTAGTAACGAAAAGTAATGTTTTTAAACGATTAGTTAGCGTATGCGAAGTGATTTTTCTGAAACTTTGAACAAAAGTAATCCAGCGGAAGCTAATCGGCATACGGTTTCCGCGTGCAGAAAGCCCTAAATAAATACGTCAACTTGCAAAAAAATTAACGTTTAAGAACAATGAGCTCACGTATGCCATTTCACAAAGTTATTATTACTGTTAAGAAAATCACATATAACTACTTTGCATACGATTACGGCGTGCACATGTGTTCGCAGTGCTTTTACGTAACTGCACTATTCTCGGAATAACATGGAATGATTAGGTCGTACTAAAAAAAATCTTAAGTGAAGTTTAGATGGTCGAATATTGATATAATCATTGGCATACATTTTCGGCTTGCAGAACCATTTAAAAAAATAATTTCAATGTGTCAAAAAAATTGACCACTTTTGAACAATTAATTAGCGTATGCCATTTACTTTTTCATCGAGTTCATAGTAAATAACAATGATTTGACAATTGGCATACAAATCCAGCGTGTACAAGATTGTGTACGACGATAACAACATTGCAAAAAAATTTTATATTCTTGAATGAAAAATTCGCGTATGCCATTTTTACTAGTTATAAATTAGGTGTTAGTATGGTAGTATTTTCACTGGCATACTCGTTACAGATGCAGTGCGCTCAGAATCAAATACTAAAGTCCTAAAATTATCCTCACAAAAACGCCTAGCCACATAGCGATTAATAATTTAATTTACGTGCACACGCAAGCATTCACCAATTTATATACAAATTCAATAGATGAAGATTACGACGATGGACATAATGAAGATGATGATGAAGATTACGATGATGAACATGATGATGATGACGAGGATAAAGATTACAATGATGATGATGAGGAGGATGAAAGGGACGATGATGGTACCTATCTCGATGAAGATGAGGACTAAGACAATGAGGAGAAAGATGCGGAGGAAGGCGAAGATTGTTAAAGGAAAAAAATGATGTTGTTTTATAAGAAATGATTTATATTATATTATTAATAATAAAAGTATTCGTATTTTTTCATTCCGTATTAATTATGTAATTTGAAAAAAATGCTTCTAAAACCTTGAAACACATGTTTAGTAGCAACGTGTTTGTAGCAATTTTGGCTTCAAGTCTAATAATCATTAATATTTAATCCAAATTTCACAACAAAGCAAATGGCATTCACCAATCAATTATTTATAGCGCAAGCTATGCGGCAAGGCAATTTCGTAAGTAATTTTAAGATTTTAGCAATTGATTCTGAGCGCACTGCATCTGTAACGAGTATGCCAGTAAAAATATTACCATACTAGCACCTAATTTATAACTAGTAGAAATTGCATACGCGAATTTTTCATTCAACAATATAAAATTTTTTTACAATGTTGTTACTGTCGTTCACAATCTTGTACATGCTGGATTTGTAAGCCAATTGTCAAATGGTTGTTATTTACTATGAACTCAATGAAAAAGTAAATGGCATACGCTAATTAATTGTTCAAAAGTGGTCGATTTTTTCGCGCCTTATATTAGCGTATGCCAATAATTTAAACACTTTCAAAAGGTGTGCCATTTTTTTTTACGCATATTTACACGGTATCTTAGACATAGTCAAATTGCATACACTAACTAATCATTCCATGTTATTCGGAGAATAGTGCAGTTACGTAAAAGCACTGCGAACACATGTGCACGCCGTAATCGTATGCAAAGTAGTTATACCGAGAGGTTTTTTTGAAACCAAACAGTCGACAGCGCATGCGTCTCATAATTTAATTTCATTGGTCGGCGAGTCCGTCTTGTGACGATATTTGAGCCTGTGAGCCTGTGACAGACGCCGAAACTCGCGCCTGCGCTGTCGACTGTTTAGTTTCAAGAAAACCTCTCGGTATATGATTTTCTTAACACTAATAATAACTTTGTGAAATGGCATACGTGACCTCATTGTTCTTAGACGTTAATTTTTTTTGCAAGTTGACGTATTTATTTAGGGCTTTCTGCACGCGGAAACCGTATGCCGATTAGCTTCCGCTGGATTATTTTTGTTCAAAGTTTCACAAAAATCACTTTACATACGCTAACTAATCGTTCAAAAACATTACTTTTCGTTACTAATTGATATTTCATTTGCAACGCGCCTACATGCGAGCGCTCTCCAATCAGACATTTACAAGTCGTCAAATACCTATAATAGTTAGCCATCAAATTGGCATACGTGAACTAATCGTTCCCTTTTTTCTGTCACTAGCTCCTAGTCTATTTGTCTTCATACTCCTTTCTTATAGCTTCCTCCTCCGGCGTATCGGTATAGGTCACAGATCTTCTGGTTTTTCTGCCTCTGTTTGAAGTTTTCCTCGGTAGAGTTTTTGCATAGGGTCGTATTTCTTCTAACGAAAACACAGACTGCGTACTTGTGGATAGTAGGAGGGACAATTGTCGAACATTCACAGCTGCTTGTTCGGTAGCAAGAGCTACACTTCAATTTACAGTTTCGGATGGATGTGTGCTCATGGTGGTTACTTCAAACAAAGGTTCATTGCGTATTGAAGGCGATATAGAGGCCGTTTCATCGTCAACTGCTGGATTATTCTGAGGAGGAACAGCCTCGTGTTGTTCTATCACGTTTGAATTTTGCCTATTTATTACGAATGAGGGCACAAAATCGATTTCTTGGAACAAGTTCCGATTGAATGGGTAGACTCCAGTTTGACACAAGCCGGCTTGAATGTTAGACTGCGTCAAGCCGAATGGCATTGCAGTTTTTACAATCCCTGGTATATCATAGATTGACATAGTCTTTCCGGGATGACTTCGTATCTATGCATCAGAGGTCAAATTTATCGCTTTCTTTAATAGTCCGTATACAGATCGATCCAGAGGCTGGAGCTTATAAGAGCAGTGGGGTTTTTTTGCACAAGTTAAATGCATTTACGTGAATGTGTGATGAGTGGTTATTCGGCAGAAGTAGCACTCTATGCGAACGAGATGCGTTGGTGAATTTTTGAAAGCGTTTTAGATATACAATGAATATTTCGTCTTGCATCCAGTCTGACGGATTGCCTACTCCAACTGAGCCCACAGAACCATCTCTAATAAAATGTTCACAACGCCGAACTCGAGGGATCACGAAAAGTGGAGGGATCATATTGCCCAAGGCATTTACTGCAGAGGCTAGGGTAACTATAAGGTACTACGCTCTGCAGATGTAAGTGCCACGACTTGTCGTGTGCCAGGTCTCGCTACAATTCTGTTTGACTTCTGAACCGTAGTAATGCCTGTTTCGTCAACGTTACATATGTTCTGTGGCTCACAGTGATGACGATCCAGAACAACTTGCAATTTGTTATAAAAAACGCCAACGTTAGCCCTGTTGAAGCTTGTTGCTCTAGAGAGGCTTGTAGCTCGGGCAGCACGTACAGACAGTTCAGGATTCCTTTTTATGAATGAACGAAGCCACTCTTCCCCGGCCATCTTATTCTCAATCCAAGTACTCGGTTTCTTCAAATCATACTTGACGGCCAATTCGAAAGCCAACTTCCTCACTTTTTTTCTAGAGAGTCCGAAGGATAGGTCAGCACAGCAGATGATATAGTTGGAAAATGCACATTCTTGTTCTTTAGTGAAAACTCTGTTAGACCCTCCATACCCCATATTAACATTTTCCGCCTCAACACTCTTGGCCTGATCTCTTTTTCTCACGTATCGAAGTAGAGAAACATAATTAACGCCATATATTTGGGCGGCGCTTCTTAGAGATTTACCATCTTTCACTTTTTCGTATGCATCCTTGTATTGTGATATGTCATTCCGTCCGTTTGTTGTCTTTCTTATGCGTATTCTAGGCGTCTACAAGGTGAAACTAAGGAATTAATAATGTTACAACCGTACCCATGAAAATAATTGCAACTGTACCCACCTCCAACTTTTGTAAATAAAAAATCACAGTGACGAGGCAAACTATCCTACACAAAAAATA
Source organism: Macrophya annulata (assembly GCA_963924015.1). NCBI lineage: Eukaryota > Metazoa > Arthropoda > Insecta > Hymenoptera > Tenthredinidae > Macrophya > Macrophya annulata. The sequence continues at coordinate 17,403,507 of OZ001260.1, forward strand.
ATGACAATTCTATATTCTCTAAAGTTTTATCTACAAGCAGAAAAACATTTATGTTCCTATTTTTAATATCAGCTGCGTAGTTAGAAAAAACCTTCGATCGAAAATACTTACTTTGTCTCGACCAAGCACAATAGGACCCCTTGCAAGTGACTGTAACACGCGGCCACCGGCACAACACTGATGGACACGTTCAGACTTGTAAACTGCTTCTCTCTCCTTTGAACCCCTCACCGTACCACCGATAATTCGATAGATATTCACTTTATTGCAACCGGACCCTGCTGCAACTATACCCAGTCTGGTACTCTACCCTAGTATTCGCTCTAACTTAATTTCATCAAATTGATGATGTGCGAATCTATCAATCTTTTTTTCTCAATTTTTATAATTATTCCTAAGTAACATTGAAAATACTTGAACTAGGTTATATGTATAGTCCATATATTTCTAGAATACTATATTATAGTTAGTTAGTAATAGTTCTATATGAACTATATCGTTCAAGTAATTTCAATATTACAGAATGGCAAACAAAATTTGATAGATTCGCATAATATTATTATGAAAAATATAGTTAGAACAAAATACTCCAAATAAAAAAAAAAAAACCGTATTAAAGTAGAGCGATGAAAATAAAGGAAACAACATATTTCCACTGAAAAAATATGGTTGAAATATTGTTTGAAACAAGAATCCCATTTCCAAATTGTAAATGCGTAATGAATCTGCTCAAAATATTTCAAAATGAAAGGTCAGTACTAGGTACTAATCCTCAAAACATACATATTTGTGGTCATAGAAAAGAAACGGCTCGGTGTCCCAAGCTGAAATTTACAGAGAATTGAGAGGATACGTAGGGGAGAGTAGGGTATATCGTACCACCGGGTAAATCGTGCCACCTTCATATCTTTGATACTGGTACGAATAATTGACGACTGATAACAGAAACACGAAGTCTCATGACCGTCAAACGCTGATACAAAGTTAGGAGCGATTGGGAAAATTTGTCTCGAGGTTACGTGCAATTATTTCTTTCACTAGTACTTGATGCCGTTTTCGCGAGTCAGCCCTAAGGTTACTGTGTTCGTAAGACGCCAAATGATACATCGTATGAATAATAGTATAAGAACGTGATCTTTTCCGATTATTTTCATACCCTGACATTCAGGTTATCTTTGATATATGTGCAGTACGCAATTTTTTAACAAAATAGCGCGCAGTCGGCTAATTCGTACTACTGCTGGTTGTGTAAATCGTACTCTGGTATATGAATAGGGTGTCTTATTGTGGAATTTGTAAAACAGCTAAGATTCAAGTAAGAGCATTATAAAGCAGAATAGTATAAAAACGAGTGCAAATGAGTTGTTTTTGATGTTGAAAATAATATAATTGAAGTATTTTATATAGTTATAACGAGTATAATGCGATCCCTACTAGTATAATATACAGATGATATATTACGATATAATATCGATGAATACGATATCGCAAACATGTTACCTACAATGGTACTACTGTGTTATATGTACAATTATTTGCTACTATTGGTTTTTTCTGTATTTATATAAGGTGGTACGATTTGCCCTACCAGTCGGCTATATCGTACCGTTTGCAGAGGTTCAGCAAACAAATGTTTTCGGACCTTTATCTTCAAATTAAAATAACAGCCATTTTTTTGGAGGTCCGTAAAGCAATACGCAACACGAAAGAAAATTGACCAAAGCCATTTGATTGAAAAATAAAATTTGACACATTAAAACGTCCAAAGTGGTACGATATACCTTACTCTCCCCTATACCTACGTCTGTGATTTTTTTCAAATTTAAAAAAAAAAAAAAAAAAAAAACAATAGCTTTTTCAAAAATCTCAAATTGTCTCAGAAAATTGAGAATATTACATGTTCAGCAAACAAAAGTTCGGATAGACTATTTTTTGCATGCAACTCCATTCTTTCACGAAGAAGATGTGTCAGAACTGGTCTCCGTATGACAAACGTAGCCAAAGTTACGAATTTTTGAAAAAAAAACAAGTGCGCCAAAACCAAAAATATCAATAACTTTCGATTAAATAATAACAATTTTGAAAAATTCCCTGGAGGACATGTTTCTTCCGTGTCATAAGCACGCGTTTCTCAGCTGGCGTGATATATAATCACGAAAATTGCCCGAAAAAGGTCAGAGATTTGATGTGGAACTACCCAGTACTAAATATTATACCACCGACTACTGGTTTCGGGAAATGCATTCTTTTGGGAAGAGCAAGAAATATTTTGGTGAGCAGTTGAGTCCTTAAGCATGAAAATTAGGGCAGAGCGTGTTTGAAGTTTAGGATCTGGTAAAGGAGAGCAGTCAATGAAAACAAAAGGATCAATTAGTAATTCTTTGGTTAATTTTCTATTAAACAAATTTAAGAACACCGTACTTATGACTATGAGAGACAATAATTATGAAATTGAAACTAGCTGGCAGTGATTATTACTCTAACGTGACTAGGTAACTTTCGAGACGACGACTGCGGATAGATTCTGCCAAGATATTGAGACTACACCAGAATTCATAACCTTTTGAATTGACACAGAGACTTCTGGAATGTTCGAAAGGCGAGAATAACCACTTAAAAGGGCCTTAAGAACGAGAGGAGAGACTTCTAGAAGGTTCACAGGGCGAGAATTAGACACAAGACTGCCCTATAAACGATAAGAGAGGCTTCCGGAATGTTCAGAAGGCGAGATTTACACCTAATTGCCTAATGAACGAGAACATCACGGGTCCGGAAGCTACCACAACTCGTCTAGAAGTCATCAACTGTCCAGAAGCTCAGAGAACTTTCCAGAAATTAGAAATGGATTCGAATGTAATGGTTAAATGAGAACGAGTGCAAGATTATTCGGGACTTGCGTAACTGATACAAAAGACTTGAATTCGTAGTTATAGAGCAGAAATTACTACTCAGAGAGCGCAAAACCATACCTGAAGACGTTGATGTAGTCAAAAAAACTCACACGAAGCAGTCCTGGTCATTCCTTTTTTTTTACTTGTGCGCCTGCGCCGTTATATTGATTTTTTGGATTTGATCGAAGCTCGAAGGCTCCCTCTTATGGACGGATCGCGCGGTTTTGTTTGATGATACGGCAGAGCCCTTGACAATTCGTCGGTAATATTCGAGAAATCGGAGTCGAGTATTCTCCTCGTATAGTCATATTGTTTATGTTTGTTTTATTTCCGAAATCTCATTGCGAGATATTGCTAAACCCAATAAATGCCTTTTTATAACAACGATTGTACGTATTATCTTTGTTTTCACAATAAATTTGGTTGCATTGTGCAAATTGTTATGGAAGGATCGGGAACAGAAGCTGAGAGAAGGAAACGAGAACGTTATGCAATGTTTTATTACTTAACCTATTGACAGCCTCGGAGATGGTTACTTTAAACAGAGCGAAAATGAACTTTTTTCAAAATCGCAATGGCCTATATGCGGAAAAGACGCATTCTGGTGTCAGAAGTCACTGTGTAAGAGATGAATGGTCTAGCACAACATTTTGAGGTGCCGAGACGCGATTGAAATTAAAAAAATGCGTTTTTGGTGGGTTTCACTCAAGTGTTCGAAAATTTTTGCCAAAATGCAATTTTTATCTTATTTCCACCCAAAATATTCTCAGATTGTAGAAATATTCTCGGCTGCGTGTCGAGCTCCACCCCATAATACCGTTTCTGTTTGCATGGTAATTATATCGCGTTACTAATGCCATAAGGTCGTAAGCGACACTATACGACCTTCTGGTTCTATTAAAACCAAAAGGTCGTATATTTTTTTATTTCCTCGGATTCGTCATGAAATCAATGAAAACACATAGATCTATTGATATTTCCGAAAAAAAATTCTTTGGCGGATACGACCCTCTACCTTTAGTTTTACGAAAAAATCACAAAATCTAAAGCCAGAAGGTCGTGTCCGCCATTTTTATTTTTATTTTTTTCTCGCATTTGCCATAAGATCGATGAAAACACATAGATCTATTGAAATTTCTGAAAAACAAATTTTTTGGCGGATTCGACCTTCTGGCTTTAGTTTTACGAAAAAATCACGAAAACTAAAGTCAGAAGGTCGTATCCACCAAAAACGAAAAAAATTCGTGAATTTCAATGGAACTACGTGCTTCCATCAATTTCAAGGCGATTACAAGAAATAAGAAAATGGCGAATACGACCTGGTGACTTTAATTTTCTCGATTTTTCCCTGAAAATAAATCCAGAGGGTTGTATGTGTTCGGCACATACGAGCTTCTGCTGTTAATTTTCCAATTTTCCAATTTCTATTGATTCACAAGTAATTGTCGATTCTAAAGCGAATTCAGAAAACAAAAAAAATTATACGACCTTCTGGCACTAAAATGGCATTTTTGGCGTTTACGACCTTATGGCTTTAGTAACGCGATATACTATTCAACAAATCTGAAAATCAATCTGATCCTGGGATCGGGACTCACTTTTCTAGAGGAGGTTTCGATCTGATCACGAATCCAAAGTTTGAAAAATTCCATTGCATCAAATTTTTGAGCAAATGGCAGTCGAAAATTGGGTAATAAGATGATTTTCGTAATTTTTGAGGGTACGCAGTACGGACCAGCAGTTTGATTCCAAAATTTGAATACACGTTTTCAAAGGGAATTTTCGCACTGATTACGAATATCAAGTCCAACAAATTTTATCAACACAAGTTTTCCGGAAATTTGTAACTCAAACTCGAACCATTTTTCCGCCTTAAATTTGAGTATTATGGGGTGGAGCTCGAAACACAACCGGCGATATTTCTACAATCGGAGGATGTTTTAGGTGGAAATAAGATAAAAATTGCATTTTGGCGTAAATTTTCGAATTCTTGAGTAATACCTACCGAAAACGCATTTTTTGAATTTCAAACGCGTTTCGGCACCTCAAAATGTTGTGCTAGACCATTCATCTCTCACACAGTGACTTCTGACACCGGAATGCGTCTTTTCCGCATATAGGCCATTGCGATTTTAACAAAGGTTCATTTTCGCTCCGCCCTAGAGCCAATTTCACCATCGATAGGGCAGTACTATAAATTATCGCATAGGCTTATACAGCCTCCGCGAGAACTATTATTTATACAAAAGAATGACACCATGGATGAGGAATTAGTCATTTTAAAATCGTTGCTTTAGCCATCACAGCATAGGGGAGGGTGGGGCACGACGGCCCCCTTAAGCCGGGTAATACTTTTTTGTGGCTTTCAATCATCAAATCAGTTTACTTTTGTTCTATCTTGCCCAAATTCACCGACATTTTGCCAAAATTAAAAAAAAAAACAAAAAAAAAAATTTTGTGGGGCACGACGGCTCCCCCTCTAAAAAATAAAAAAAAAAAAAAAAAATTTTTTTTTCTTTTAAAAAATTGTTTTCAACGTTAAAAATGTTTTTCTTCATCTAAATTACCCTATTTACTTTAATTCTACTCGAAAGAATTTTTTTGATCTAATTTTTCAGGGTGGTCCATTGTGCCCCAGATATCGCGGATTGGCTTAAAAATGAGTCAATTCATCAAATTTAAGATAATTAGACAAAAAACAAAAAATTTTTTTTTCGACCAAATTTTTGGGGGTGGTCGTTGTGTCCCAGGGGGGCCGTCGTGCCCCACCCTCCCCTATATGTTTCAATTTTTCATTCGGACTTGATTTCTGGCCAATGAAAAAGTTTTAAATGCATTCGAATGAACTCATTTCGAAACTCACTAGACACAAATTTTTGGATAATTGAGGATGGATTTAATTGTAATTTTTGTCAATTTTTTCAATCACTTTTTGTTAACTGAGAGATAGATTCATAGCTCAGACTTCACAGTTCTACGTATATAGGAACAATAATAAATAATTTTTTTTCATGTGCACTACGTCGTTCGTACCTATAAGTTTGAAATTCACTTTTTTCCGAACTGGATAAAAAGTTTGAAATCTTAGTGAGAAGAAGTCGTAGAAAATTTTAAAACTATTTTACAATATAAAATGAACAAACTTCAATTTTCTTCCGTTTAAATTGTTTTACGATTTCTATTAGCGGTTACTGGAGGTTTTTTGAATTCAGTTGTTCTTCGGAATTTCAATGTTTTCTTCTAAGCGATTGTACTCTTCTGAAAAATAAACTTAGAGGTGTGTTTGAAAACCACTTCAAAGTAGAAATTATGAACTTTAATTTGCTCGTTCGACATTTTTTCTACGATCTTATTCCGCAAAGTTGTTCAATTTCTTGTGTAAGAACTTGACTTTTGGAAAATTTACCTCAATTCGAAAATTATTGTGTCTCCAACATAATTATCACCGCGAAAAATGCTTAATTTTTTGATTTTGAATGCGTGAAAATTTCCTCAAGATTTTCGGACAAAACTTTTTATGAAATCTATTTTCAGTCAAGTTATCAAAACATTCGCATAAGCCTGCGTATTGGTACAGATTTCCGAATGGATGAGTTTTGGAGATCATGTAGAAAAATCATTTTATAAAGTGGTTTTGGGTAACTTGTTGGAGAGCCAACCCAGGTCCGAGATTCACCGTTTATTAAATTTTCCAGTCCCCATCAATCGAGTTTCCAAGCTCTCATATCAATCAATAAGTCAAGAATAACAACTCAAAGTCTAACTTCACCTAATTACAAGCTCGGGACTAACTGGATCGATCCTTCGTCAGTCCTGAATTATTATATCTATATTCACAAATTTCCCAAAGGCCATAAAATGTCTAACTTATCCATTCGAGTACCAATTTGGGCCATAATTTGCTTTCAAAATACTAAATTTGGGGTGTGAAATATAATATCTCCGTAAAATTACCCTCACATCTAATCCTTAGAAGTAATTGAAAGGACGGATGGAACAAGGGTCTGAGTCGATTCAGATAATTTTTTCGGTGATTGGCTAAAACAAAGTGAAAAATTCGAGTTAACGTTTATAGATAATGATTTATAATTGTGGTTCTATTCACACGATATCAACACCGAAAGTAGGTAATCGAATGAAAAAGAGCCTCAACCAACTTACGGATAGTTTTTCATCATTATGTGTATTTTCCACCAACTTAGTTATGACCATGTGTGAATGGTGTCTCATATATTAAAGTAGAATGATATTATTTATTAGTGTAGGTACGCAATTTCACTATCAATCAATAATTCATTTATGTACAAACAAACTATTGAAATTTAACTACTTGATTGAATCCCAATTATTTTTATACATCTCCGACCTTCATTCTAAAATGAACTAATTATGTAAAATTATGTGAATGGTATGAGTTATCGATGAAAAATATTTATTTTCAAAGAAGTTTCGAAATATGTCTTGAATTTTATGTTATTATATGTGAGCCTGGCTATTTTACATTGCTTTATTTTATTTCAATATTTGATACTTCTAATAGTCTCATATTTCACGTCCACCAATGTTCTTGAAAACGTTGAATAGAACAGCGAGTATGCAACCACTAATAAACACCATGCTGTCATCTGTATATGGTCTGCATGGAATTTGTATGCCTGATTGACCTCTTCGCTGAAAGGTTATTTATCTGGAGGGTCAATATTTCGAAAATGTATTTTTTGTCCTACCTGCACCGAAAGTATGCTATTACGCGCATGTAAACCGGGAAAAAAGTGCCTATTTAACGCCCCAGTGCGGTAAGATAAGCTCTAGAGCGGAAAGTAGCACTTTACCGCACTAGAGCGGAAAAGAAGACTACTTTCCACTCGTTTTTACATACACAAAGCAAATTTTCGGTGCCAGTATCAGGCAAAAAATATCGTGTGCATCACCCGCAAAAAGGCGATTCTGACTCGTGTGATTGTCACCCTCACTTCACTCAGGTGGTAACTTTCACACTCATCAGTAATCGTCTACTTTCAACATACTATTTAGATCGTTTGTGCTTCGAAGGAGCAGAATATACAGCGTCATATTGTAAAAACAAAATATAAAGTTTTTATTTTCAAAAATTAGAATCGAGAATAGCTAATATTTTCAATAGCCAGTATACCAAACATAAACATGTCGACAACAAGAAATCAGATTGAGTAAAACTTATAATTACAAAATGTAGAGGAGTCAAAATCTCGAAGCATTCAAATAGCCAAAAAATTAATTTTTATCAACTCTTGGATGAAACGATTTAAGTTGACGTTTGTTTTGACAGCGAAGGCCAGCAATTTGAATCGTTTCTGTAAGCGTCGAAGTGAATAAGTACTTAGCATGCTGGTTGAATCGTTGCTGACATTTTTTTTCCTACACCAAGAAATTGTATCTTTTAATATAATAAGAATTTCGGTACGCGGAATTCTTCTAGTTGTTAATTGGCTTCGCATTGACTGACTATAAGTCCCTCCCGTTTCGACACCGTAGGTGATACAGCCTGTATACTATTCTAAAATTAACGCAGTTCAAATTTTGTAGTTTTCAATATATTCGCCAATTCAATATTTTGCCCTTCACGATTTTGCCTATTCACATATTTACGTTTGATAACTTTTCTTCCGACACTTTTGTGTGCTTAACCTTTGGCTAGCTACATTATAAAGTATCGTAATGTTGCCTTTTCTACATGTTACATTTTACTCATCATTTGCATTTCGGTCAGCTCCTGTTTTAGTTTTTCGGAATTCCACCCCTGCCCCCTTTCGTACCCTATAATTTTACTTACCAACTAACATCGATTCATCCATTCTCAATTTCAATTTATTGTAACTGTTCAGTGTTCCACTGCAGCGTCATTTGTGATGTATATGTCACAGTCTACTAATCAGTAATCACTATTGTTCATGTTTATCTGATCCCATAAAAATCCGATGCTGAATAAATTTTCTTGAGTCGTAGGCGAATCGACAGTTCTGACGCTATCTTTTCTGAATGAATTAATGAACTTTGTCAACGAATCACAAACAAATGATAGCATTCGAAGCATAGTTCCCTTATATTATGACAAAGTGCCGTAAAATTGGTAGTCACATACACTAACAGTCAGATTGTAAGCTAATTTAAGATTGCCACATGATAAAAGCATTTTGATGTAAAATTCAATAACGGTTGATCTTATCCATTATCCCCTCTCGATATCTTAGCTGATTTCTTATTACATTTCTCGGGATGCAAGGAATGCTTAGCACTATTTTCAAATCTTATAATCTCAAATTATTTCCGCGATATAAATGTTTAAATATTGACTATTTCCACTGATCGGTTTTGAGTTGTAAATATGCTAACCCCGGTTCGGTAGTTCCACCTTCTTTTAAAATCTCATAGAATTCTCTAAATTTTGCTTTTCATTCCGATCATTCAAGGATCGGTGCCATGAAGGAGTCACTTTAAAATTTTCAATTCATAAAAATGAACCCTTAAACGTTTTAGAAGTTGCAAAAACATTTCTTTAATTTCTTTGGTTGCAAAAACATTTCTTTAATATTTTTGGCTCTAAAGAAAGGATGTCAAAATTATGAAGGAAGTGAATCTTTATATTTATCTACTATTTATTAGTCTTGCGATGTTATGTAATAAAAACATTGATTTTCACGTTTGAATATTGATTCTGGTCAATCCAAAATTTTTCAAGTGCTCGAAAAACTAGAAGCAGATTCTTTTATGAGACCGATAATAAAATGATCGGAATAAACAATAAAATTTTGGAGAATTTTTTAACAATTTTAAATAAAGGTAAAATTTTTTACGCCTGCTGCTCACTTCTATTGCCCGCCGCTGACTTTTATTGCCCACTGTCGATTTTCATCACCCGGCGGTTGACAATCGGCTCTTTTGGTCCTGGTTGGTAGGCCAAAGAAATGCGAAAATTGCGTATGTATTACAAAACGAAATTTTTATCTCTGTATCAATTTCGTAGTATTTTCTGGTCCACTAATTTCCTTGGACCAATGTAGAATAGGCCTTGAGCGGAAACACGTTCTGATCGTTGTTTGACTCTAGAGTTTGTTCCTGCCTCTAGCTAGCCCTAATTTCAACGCAATTTGCATTCGAACGACGGCGCATGAATAGAGCGATAGAAGCTGTCATTACGTGAGAGAGAAGAGAGCGGCAGCGTACAGGGTTAACAAGAGTGGGTTATCTTGGCAGCCATCTTGCACGAGCGTAGTTAATTAAAATAGAAACCCAGAAAGGGGGTAACCGGCACAGCTAGGGGTTCCCTGTTATCGCTTTCCATATTATCATTATCATCATTATCATCGTTAATATTGTTCTCTTTCATAGCTATATGCTGTTTGCCACGCTGTGACCCTCACCATCAGTCCGGATACTGCTGTCAGTAAAAGTTCCGTCTCAAGTACTTCGTGGACGTGTCAATTTAATATCAAACAATTAAGTGCATTGGTCTGGAACACTTTAAGTGCCATGTTATCATGCCCGACTAAGTAATGATAATTTCAGTCCATCCATACCCTGCAACCGGATTCTGCTTGGTCGATCTTTGATAGCCATCATCTCACCTTTATAGCTAATAATGACCCTGATTCGAGGTTACGGGGAGGACAGGGGCTAAAATGTTTAAAAACAGTGTAACGATATACTTGTACGATACCGAAATCGCATAGAACGGTTGATTACATATTTGCGTCGCTTTTAATGTGCATCTAGGTAGAACGATTGGTCAATTGTCAACTTTATGGTTGCTAATATGTGACCATAAACTAATTTCAATTCAGTAACAAAAAAATGGCGGAACCAACAGTTTATCACGGTACCTTTCATCATTCCACAAGCTCATGAGATTATCGGATATGACAATGGCGAGTTTTCATGGCTATCATCTCGGGGCGAGATCATTCAGCGAATTTAGATTTATGAATGTCAAAAACCGGTAATAAATATTCAGGGATTGTGGAACTAATTATAGACCTTGGGAAAACATAATCTTTCATTTGAAAGAGAAAAAAAAAGTATTCACTGAAAAATTGAAGGTTGATTTTTTCCTGTACAAACAAGCGGTTATATTGAGTAAATGAGATGTAGTAATTTTTCATGGCCATCATTTGACTGCAAAGTCCAGTAAGTATCAAATCCTTTCATCGAGCTGTTGCTGAAATCATTTTGCGAGTTTGTCGTACAGACCGACAGACGATATAAAAATCTATTTTACGTTTTAAGGCCGCTAGGGGCTCGAAAACGTGAAGATTCTTTGAAGTGAGAAGAAGTCGATTTCGACCAAAACCAATACTTTTCTTACATCACCATAGCTGGTGATGAAAAGTAATACAAACTTTCCAGTTTCAGAGTATTTTCTCCAAAGACGAAATCATAAGTATATGACGTATCAATTTCGAGCCTGATATAAGATTATAAAGCATACTTTTCACTGTTGACAGCAGTGTAAATCAAAAGTGATAATTAACATTCGAAAGGATGGAGTTTTGTGAAACCATAACCATTCTTAGTTTTGGAAAATACAATTATAATCTATTATTTGGTAATTTTTTAAGATCATCTGGAAATGCGGATGAATCGGGACAATACTCGAAGATGACTGGGTCCAATATCTAGGTAAAACAATGAATGGTATCATGAAGTTTGTCATGCAAGTATGCAGAGCAAAACACAAGTTCTTTGTCAAAAATATATTCCTGAGCATTTATTATTTCTATAGTCAAGTTTATTGCATAAGATATAATTATTTTACATTCTCCCGAAATACATATTTCTTTCGTAAACTGATTTACGATACTGTGGCATAAATAATAAAAACCGAAAAAACAAGTTGATAAGTATTTCAGAGTCTTCCACGAACAAAAGTATCATCATCCATTTTTTGCTACTATAGAATCAACCACAGTTATTTCTTGTGAAATTTTCAGGTCCCAATTCACTCGTATTTACCCTATATTTACCAAAATATAAGTACGAAGCTTGACTGGATACGAAATATTTTGAATGCGTCCCGATCAGACACAAGAAATTGAATAATTTTCAGAAGAATCGATCATTCTAGGTATACGCACTCTGATTGGATACAAGATTTTCCAAATACTACCGATTTGGAAATAAGCGATTTGGACATAAGAGAGATATTCGGTTATCTTCCTCGAAATTGTCAATTTTCATGCAATCAATTGAAATTTCAAAAAATTCATCAATTTCTTCTGTGTCCAGTACGCGACCTCCTTGAATTATTCAAAATCTGTGACCCGTGGGCAGTCGGACTGTACCACTAGGAATGCAAATGTATTATTTCTCGTAGTCACTTTTTGCACATTTGGAATGTCTTATAATGTATCGAATTCCATAAAATACTACAACTATGGAGCATTCCAAGACATTTTGACCTGGCCACGAACCTCACCATTTTTATTGTTTCCCCTGTTAGTATATTGTAAAGCTTCACAAAAAACAAAAACAAAAAAAACCAGTTGTAGAAAATAAATCTAATCTACGCATTGTGACTCTTATCTCTTACTCGTTACTAATTACGTAATCGTTACTGGCAAGCTGTAGATTTTAATGTAGACCAAAAGCTCTGCAAATCATTTTGAATACACTAACAGAAGACAAAAATTAAAAATAATGAAGATCATTATAACACGTTATAAATGTGTAAAAAATTACTGTACGAAATAACACACTTGGATTTACAGTATCTGAACGGAGTCACGGATCACCCTGAGCGTACGACACTCTGTGTACGCCGGTGTAAAGCGTGTTGCGTGTTACTAGGCGCTTCCGAGTAAGCTGAGGAATATGGAGCAAAACGGACCTTCTACGAAAAAAAACAGCTAGAACAGTTCCAAAAGGATATTCAAACTGTTTATTAATTGAAAAAACAAATTTATGCCATCGATATATTTGTCACATACTACGTAATACTGACAAATTTATTTTTGTATTATTTATTAAATTATTCGCCGGAAATGTAAGCATTCATTATTTATCACAATTTTTAAATGAATTATCCGGAAACATCGTTAAAAATATCATCGATATACATATAAGGAAAGATAATTGTTATTGAGTGAATATAAAGTCTAAATAGTTTGACCAATTGATTTTCAAAAATTAAAGAACTTTTGGGAGTGCAGTCCGTAAGAATGAAGAAAACAATTATTGAAAATAATGTATAGTCAGCTAAAATGAATTTACAAACAAATTAATTGTATTGAACAGGAAATATCTTGACAATTTCAACAGTATATTTGTCAGTCGGGTTAGTGGACCACTACGGTGATCTTTTATCGGCCTTTTGTAATAAACAGAAGGGGTCGTTCGTATATACAAATATTATCAACTCCTTTTCTCTTACATATCGTGACAAAGGAAAACCAGGGAAAAAGATAAAGGCTGAGAGTACGACAGATGCGGAGAGGCCTGAGTTATCGATTACTTTATGTACGCGGTAGATGGGGGTCCTTTAACAACGTAGGGCTGTCGTTTCACAAAGACATCCTCTTACATCTGCTCGTGTTTTACTGGCGCAATATCGATCGGTTTACTCTCTGCTAAATGTCAGAGAAATTGATCACGCCTACGGCCGTAAAACAGACAGAGTTATCGCCTCTGAAATTAGCTGTAAAAAGACACAGAATTTTCTATTCAGGATCTTAAGAAAAATTAATGAACCCTACTTTGGTTCAATGGGACTTTGTCTCGCGTTTATTACACTCAATGTACTAATATTACTTTTGAGAACTAGATTGTAGCGACTAAGGTTTCGTATAGGGTCTCGTAGTTCGAGACGTAATTAAAAATTATTTCAGATTTTATAGAATTCGTCTTACATAGATTTATCGTATCGAAGAAAAGGTGGTTTTTGCAGAGTACTGGTCACAACGTTCATCGAAACTTGATGTTAGCCTATTATACACTTTTTTACTGAACGTTTAATAAGAAATGTCTCAAAATCGGAAATTTCCTTATTCAAAAATAAAATTCATCGAATACCATTGGTTCAATCCGAAATTATATCAATCCAGAATAATTCTTCCAAATTTAAACGAATTTCGATGAACCTGTACCCTTTTTTTTCGGTGCAATCAATCTGTGCAAGACTAAGATCCATAAAATGTAAAATAATTTTTAATAATTTCTCAAAGTAATCGGAATCAGTTGTACAAAAACTGAGTGAATATAATATTTCTTCACAGCGTAACACTGATTTGAAAAAATCCCATTCCCAAGGTGTACGTATACATCCCTTCAATTCTCATTACGATGCTGTTCTCTCGGAGATATAGTCGACATATATAGTTACGTGGGACACTCTGTCTGATCAATTTACATATAACCCTTGCAATCATTTGCTACTTTTCTGCAAGGGCTACTCGCATTATCGGAACAAAGACGTAGAGCTAGGCAACTGCACGCGCTGAATGGACAATGCACCCTCTGCTCCTTTTGTTATGTTAATTTTTTTTATGCAGAGCCTCAAATTATAGGGGAACATGTGTGAGCGATCGAAATTGAAAAGCAGCAGTAGTTGGTAGTTGGGAAGAATGGCACGCGCGCTGCTTATCATCTGGTCCCTTCAACGGTGCATTATTTCCAGATTGATGATGTGTATGATTTCTCGAACTACATATACACAAATTCGTATGCACATGTATTATCATTCAAATACAGGTTTCATGTCTTAATGATAACACTGACTAGGAGTCGGTCGCACCTCCAGATCAAAGATCTTGTCTCTACTTTTTGGGGTATTTTCTGCTATCAAAATATGAATTACCTGCTATATAACTCTTCTGATTGGGCCTTCGTTCTTCTAATTTGCACAATATCTGTACCGATGGGCATTTAACGAGTTTGGCTAATTGCTTCGGAATTGCCAGTGCTGCCAGTGAAATTATTGGGACTGATAATGTTTTCAACATTTTCGAGTAAAAGGAGATTTTTGAATTCATCAAACGAACGCTACGATTGATAGAAGACGAGAGACAATATTGTCAATAAACACAAAATAAGATGATTTTATACCTAGGATGATAAGTTTTGAGAATCTGGTGTACAATAACTACATAATTCAATGTACAAATTTGCACTCTAGCCAAATTCATTAAATGCTCATCGGTACAGTATATTGTGCAAATTGGAAGAACAAAGGCCCAATCAAGAGAGTTATATAGCAGGTAATTCATATTTTGGTACTAGAAAACATCCCCAAAAGTGAAGACAAGATCTTTGATCCGGAGGTGCGACCGACTCCTAGTGAGAAGCGTTGTGCTTCAAAATCTTCACACGTCACTGTATGAAGCTGATTCTTTTGAAGTCCGACATACTTTTGAGCCTCATATGGTCATATCAAACCTTTTGTTAGCTCATTACATTCTCATCGATTTTGTAGAAATATTCTAAACTATTTTAGAATAATTTTTTTTTTTTGTCAGATAGAATGAAAAATCAAGATTCACAAAATACATTATGTGTAAGAAATTCAGAAAAGTTTATTAATAAACTCAAATCTTCGGTGAATTATACTGTCACAGAAATTCTGTTGATTTTCAACCCATCTGTTTAAACCTTTCTACCGTTCTACTTGACTGAACTCAAGAATCTGACGATTATTCTGAATCACCTGGCGCATTTTGCCCCTGTCATTTCCAGGTAAGATCACTCATTGAATTTTCGGCTTATAGCCCTAAGGTGAAATTCGTGTGAGTGACGCACTGGTATAATTAAAAAAGCATTGAGACGTTGAGACAACCCTTAATTAAGGAGAATACTTTAATTTTGTACTCTGTAGTCCCAATAACCCCGGTGCACGTATCACCCATTTGTAATTCATGTGAAAATGCGTGGTGTCTACTTGGTGAATATGAATTGGTTTTTGAACCAACAACGATACAGCTGACTTCAATAACACTGATTTATTCGCAAAAATAAAAGTCTAAGATCGATTCGACGATGTGTCGAGAACAAGTGAACGGATTTCATCCTTCCTTGTATCAATCAATTCGATTCTTCCTAACTTAGGACTGATCAGATTTTGGATTTATTCAGTCGAGTAACCTTCGAGTCATTCAAAGAACAACCTTTTGAAATAAAAATTTCAATTCATGATATCTCGATAAATGATCAATCAATTTTGATGATTTTGGTCTTCATCGATAGGATTTGCTACGACATAAATCTGGGTGAATTTCGGAATTAGTTAATCGAGCAGTTTGTGTACTATTACTTTTCCTTCGCTAACCATATGGAAGTATTTTGCACACAGAACATGCAACGGTCAAGTAGCTAGACCATTAGTTGTAAGAGAAATCAATTGTCTTCAATGGAATTGCATATTTCCTATTCAAAGTTCGATTAATCTTTATTTACTGATACCGAATCGATTCTCCGAAAAATTCAAACTTCACGAACACACTGTAATTCTCGCGCTTAACGAATGCAGGAAAACCCCCGCACGGGTGTTAGGGCGAGAGAGCATGTGTGTGACATGGCAGATGGTGGCTCGGCTGAACTGGTAGAGGAAGGGTGCAGCTGCCAAAACGTGCGTGGTCCGTGACACCATGAAACCTTGGGGTGAGGAACTCGGCTCCCGTTGTAGAAGCCAATGTAGCACGCCTGTATGGAAGCCCATGGAACTAACAAGTATCCCCGGATCGGTAGTCTTCAACATACATATCTACTAACTACTAGTAGGGGAGGTCTAAAGAGAAGCCTACTGTTACCAGGCATAAGCGGATGGAGGTGGTGGCAGGAGGTACAGTATGCTTGGCTCGTGCCAACCGAAGACTGGATGTTATTCATTGTTTAATTGGTGTTACAGGAAAATTTTATCGTCATAGATCATTTTTTTGAAAGATCAGCTGCGTGGGGAAAGAGGTTACAATTATTCGTTGATGAGTGCAGTATAAGAAACCTCACCTTGTTTTATGTACCTGTCCGACAATGTTCAACGAAAGACTATACAGAAAGATCAATTTTTCAGAGTTATCATTCAATTTTTATACAACGATGATAGTTGGACGACTTTGAATGCAGGTTGGACATCAAGTTTTTAATGATTTCATGCAATTGTGTGAATTCAATCCAATCCAATTTATGTGATGCGAATTTTAAGACGTCATTCTTACTTTTAATCACCTTGGTGATATGGGAAACGTATTGGTTTCGGTTGAAAATGATTTTTGTTAATTTTAACGAATCTTCACGTTTTCGGGGTACGGATGGAAGAACTACCTGTCGGTCAGTCTGCTCAGAAAACTCGACGAACAATCTCAGAAACAGCGAGATGAAAAGATCTGAAACTTACAAAACTTTACATTTAAATAATGTATATGAAAAATTGCCATATCAACACGCCAGTGGAAAAACATAATATCTTAAATTGTGGTAGAAAAACATAAGATCTTTTATATCTTCAACTCAAGAGATATCATGTTTTTGTACAAGAATTTGAGATGTTTTGTTTCTTTCACCAAGGCATTGATATATCTCTTGCAATTGAGACGGTTGTTTCTACGAGAAAATAATTCAATTTTCAATTTTTGAAGTTTGAGAACAATTTTGTCAGTTTACATTCTGATCATATTTTATATGTTAAGTGATCAATTTTTTAAGAATTTTATAATGAATCATAATGCTTCGCGGTCAATTAGCAACTATAATGATTCAGTTTTCATAAATCATTAATTTTATGTAATTTGACTAATTTTCAAACATATATGACACGTAAGAACTAACGTAAGTATGTAAATTAGTTACAAAGATTTCATAAATTTTAAACTGCGTTCACTTCGGAGGATTATGTGCAAATGACTCTAGAGAAAAAAGCGGAATCGCTTAGCGTTATTAGGAGATAGGTTTTAATAATTTAAGATTTTTCTGAAAATAAATTATAAGGTCGTCCAACTTCCGGGTACTCCAACGAAAAAAAACGTTCTTTAAAATAGACCACATATTTCTATATTAATAATGATAAGTGAAGGCGGAGTTTGCCCCTATTCCTGAACGGCTTACCGAAAACTGTTTTCACATCCATAATTGAAATTTCAAAGTAGGTATATGAAATCTGCAAAATTCTGTAACTTTGATTTGAAATGTCGCAACCGGATTTAATCATTTTTAACTGTTTATAGATGCTACCAAATGTGGATGTTGCGAGATGTGAGTCAAAGTTACGAAGCAACGCGGCCTTTCGTTTATAGCGACCTTGAAAACTCTGATTTTAACTAATTTCTAAGATTCATAAACAGGGTGAGTCTTATCAAAGTTTCAAAATTAGCGTGGCTTAGCTATGCTAAAGTGCGTTTTTTCGGCTGATCAAATAACTGGGGACTGAAAAATCAAACGTAACTTTCACGCTGTGCGCACGCCTTAAGCCTGTGAATCCAACTTTTATGGTATCCCACGTTTTATTTTCCTAAAAATCAGATTTTTATAGCAACTGAGGCTGAGACTTTGACAAGAATTACCGCCTATATATTGATCCCATCATGGCTCAGACTACCTGAGAGGACTGAACTCATCGAAATATGATAAAGACAATGTTATATTCGATATTACCCGTTAGGCGAATTCCGGTAAAAGTTACATTAAGCGTCTTTTTTTCGGCGACAATGATTTTCCAAAATGTTGTGAGATCAAGAAATCCAAGACCTATCATGTGTCCGCTAGATATATTGTGCTCAAGTCAATTCTAACCAAACTCAATCAGCGATAAAAAATGAGACAATTATACAAATACACATATAACATACCCAAAATCCTATTGGTTTTTATGGATTTTCTTGAATATGATAATAATATGTCGATAATGTTTTCAGAATTTTTCCTTGACTAGAATGTTCCAAGAAATTGCCTGTCCAACTCCGGAACTAGTCCATCTTCGTGGTCACCACTCTACCATTTTTGATACTCACCTATTTTATGAAATACTCATACCTCGAGGCTAAGGTTTTGGATGCAAGTTTCCATTGATAGTCAAAAATTAGAGAAAAAAATTCAGTTCAAATCGATGATAGTTTGCTGACTTTTAAAATACCCTTTTATCAACAGAAGACTGCTGTGCAAATTGTACAAAAATCGAATGAATACTTCCCACATTTGATGTACAGTCTTCCTTTAAATTAATTCGCGTTCAAGGCGACGTGGGAATATGAAGATAGCGATAAGATGACGTGCATAATTGCCAGCAGCAGCAAACGCCGTGATAATCGTGGCAGCGAGATGGATCAAATTTCTCTAAGAGCTAGGAAAAGCAACAAGTTTTACTTGACGCTTTACTTTAAACAATGAATCATAAATGACACGATTAGAAAGTGTCAAAAAAACAAATCGCTATGTATTAGTTTTATTTGTTTCTTAAATGCTATGATTTATTGTTCTCAAAGGCTAATATCATAGCTTGTTAAAATTTTTAACAATCTTCGAAGAAAATGAATTTCCATTATGACTGTATCGTAAGCTGATTTCAATATCGAAAATTGTAATTAAAATATCTCGTACTTAGCGATCGGTACGGAATTTTAACGAAGATTGACTAATTTTGACACGTCGACAAAGATGAAGAAACGTTTTTAAGCATGTTATTAAGTTTGTGATTCTGTTCAATTATTAACAGCCTGTTTTTAAATAAAAGAAGTTATTGTAATAACCCGAAAAGTAAAAAGTTGAGTTTTAACGGATATTTTGAAGTTCAAAAAATTAAGAAATGGACTTCTGGCTGTGTGTGATCAGTTTTTGGTCCGACGCGTGTCGTGAGAACGAATCAACGGATTTCATCTTTCTGTGTATCATTCAATGCAGATCCTTTTAACTTAGAACTAATTGGATTTTGAATTTGATCCACTGATTTTTGACTTATACAAAAAATAAAATATTGAACACAAACATTTGTAATCGATAATATTTGGAGAACTAATCAACGGATTTTTATGATTTTGGTTTCAAGCGATAGGATTTGCTCTAACTTGGGTTTGGTTACTTCTCGAGATTAATCGATCTGGTAGTTTTTGAGTTAGAAACAAAGATTTACTTTTCGCTAGTGACCAATTTATTTTTTTTTCATTTATTTATTTTTTTTAATAAATTTTTCACTCATATAGAATACGATTTTTTAGATTTGAAACATCTGAACGGAAAATTCTAAGGTTGGCCCATCGAGGTCAGCCGTCTTACCTGCTTGTTTTGATAACAAGCGGACTGGCAACGTTACACGAGTGGATGCATAAAAATAAGAGAATAACAGATTGAAAAAATGGTTCAATCAATCTATTCGATGGTATAAGATTTCTAAAACGAAGCCTTTCTTAAGAAACAAATTCCCGATATACTTTTCTGGTGTAGATATCTAGTCACCGTCATAAAATTATGTCTGCTTCAATTACAAATGTAAAAACTGTAATCATAGGTAGTCATGAAGATCAAAATGCAAGCATGTATTCATACATGGTACACAGACTAAGAAAAGTAGGTCAAATATAGAACAAAACTATAAGAACAACTCCCACATGTATAACCAAAAAGCGCCGGTCGAAGCTTAACACAACCTCCACCGTGTGGATGTTGGCATCAAATTCTCAACGAACTCTCTTTAGCAATTTGTAACCATAGTATAATAATAGTTCCAACTTTCGGGGAACCAGTAAAGTTTTGATACCAAAAAGCGAGACCCTAGAACCACGAAATAAGTTCGAGGGCTTCGCTAAGTGGTTGTGTTTGCCCTGTGCAGTGGAACGGATTCTTTGGCAGACATGGGCTAGAAGTAACCATTGAAAATGTGTCTGATGAGGCAGCTGTAGCTTCCTGGCCTCAGGCAGTCGACGCAGCTGCCTCCCGGTTCGAGGGTCTCGTCAGCTGTGCTGCCGGCAGACGCGTGCCGTTTTACCTGAGTTTTATACAGACTTAAGTAACCGTTATAATTTTTTAACGGCCCTTAGAAGTACTTCCGGTATTTTGAGGTCACCTCGAGTATCTATGAAGGTAATAAAACGGTTAACTTTACCAACAAAGTCGATATTTCGACAATCTTTTATTAGTTTTTCAAAACTTTGTTCCCGTATGTGGGATATTCATTAAAAAATCGGCGAAAATTTTATCGAAATAACTTTTTGCAAAGACGTTGAAAGACATAGAACTTTTTCATGACAGATCAGTCGTTATTTGTCATTTAAATAGAAGTATATTTTCTTATGTTATTCGCACTGAATTATCTGTGTGTAGCACTTCAAAAAATAAAAGTAAATTTTAATTCCACAGAATCTATACATTTCTAATAAGAGAATTGAGGAAAATGAGAGGCAATACAGGGAGTTGATTTAGGATTTAATTTACGAAATAACAATTACTTTTCGCTGCAGGATCACTGAGCTTAAAAGAAACATTAATTCGTTGATAGTGAAAAGCCCATAGTCTACGAATGAACGAAATTCTCTGTACATTTCCAGATTCGTGTACAAAATAAATGCTGAGCTTAAATAGAACGAAATATTACTTCAAATCAGTTACAGCTTGATCCACGTAGTTTACGCCAGTAAAAATGCGCGCAATAATTTTGCATTATTCTACTTGTTTGAAGCAGAATTGTAGGGTCTGTATGTTTATATGAGCACGTAGGTACGTTGCCAACTTAAATTTCCATATTGAAAAAAGCGTCAAAATACAGCAGCAAATATTCATGATAAATATAAATAGGCTAAAATGTATAAACTCCGTGGCGAATTGAAATTTCTGGTGGAATTACAGTTATGATTGTTCGTAGAATTGTACATACGATGAATGAAGCTATATCGTGGGGTGCATCTCCTGCCCTCATATGTTTGCATTATAATACCATAGTAAATTAAAATAATATATCCTTATTATCAAACAAAAAAATCAGGAAACCGGTTGACCTGTGGGCCAACCCGAAAACTTCCCGCTGTGTTAAATACGTTACAATTAATTGATACTATTGTGTTTATAATAAATTATAGAAGGTTATAAGTATAATTAGTTTACCGTATACAAATATTTTTTTATTCAATTTCTATTCTTCGAATAACTTTGAAACTACTACACCAATCGATTCCCAAGTCTAATCAAATCTAAGTCTTGATGAAGCCTTTCGATCGCCGCATGAACCATTCAAATCGGTTAATTCGTTCCAAAGGTATCGTACGACAAAAAAAGAAATTTTTGTCGTGCAATATCTTTTGAACCAATCAATCGATTTTGATAAATCTTACGGCGATCGAAAGGGCTATCCAAGACCTAAGTCTGATTGAGTTTTGAGACTAATCGCACGAACAGTTTAGGAGTTATGCACTAAAAACATGAAAAAAAATTGTTTTTTAATTTTTATTTTTTAAATAACTTTGAAACTACTTGACTGATTGACTTCAAAATCTAATCAGATCTAAGTCTTGATAAACCCTTTCGATCGCCATAAGAACCATTCCAATCGGTCAATTCGTTCTAAAGATATCGTACGACAAAAATTTGTTTACACCCACACACACACATACGGACATCCATCCAAAAATAGTTAGAATAATTTCTTCGGACCCCAAAACGTCGAGATCTGATGAAACCTCAATTTTCGAAAATCGGACCGAAACCAATAACTTCCCTTTTTTACGAAAATTTTCAATTTTCATTGCGGGAAGTTAAAAAGTACCTTGCAGCAGGTAAAGTACACCACAGAGTTGACACTTCAACTACTCAACGATCTTCAACATTCTAATGAATTAAGATAATCCTTGTATTAGTGTAAATATTAATAAACACCGTCACTCACGATAGATTCATACCATTTTGACTTCGCTTATTCGATTTTATTGAGCAGGTAAATAAAAGAATCAAATGTTCTTTATTTTCGAATAAATACACGGATATGTTTTTATTTTATTCATTTTTAAGATTATGAAGGTCTTTGAACTCTTTTGGATAGCATTTCACATGATTTTTATATAGTTTGATGCGTTGATGGAATTTCACATGACCAGAGGATTGGAGTACCGTACCATTTGTCATTTGCTTTACGGTGATAGAAGAGGGATGAATGAAAAACGGTGAAAAATTACGCTTTTCAGTACGAGCAGTGCGCTTGAATATCCTTTTCCATTAATCGTTGTATTGCTAAACCGTTATCTGCGAACTGGATGAAATAATGGCGTAAGTAATCTGTATTTGATCGAAAATTGTAAATATGACCGGACAAATGCCGACCTAGGCTACAATAACCGAGGATTTATCGGACGTTCAATTCCCCGTAGAACTCCTCGGGAAAAAGCAGGCTTGTAAACATTGAAAAATAAAAATGTATTGGTCCCCTGCACCGAGTTCGATAGTAAGCTCGTACAATGTCAGTGGACAAAAGAATTTCAAAACTATTATTACTTATTTATTCTACTGTATTTCTATACCTACATATTTTTGAGAGAATTTGAAATACTGGCTCAGTACCGAAGCATAATATTGGCCCACTGCTTATTCGTAATGTTGGCCCGGTTCTGTTTATCAGTAAAAGACAAAATAATTTTATTTTAATTTTGAGGTTGAAATATTCTCACCCCATAGTCAGCGCGTGATGGTATGTATATTACAGTCGTATTAATGAAGTTGCAAGAGATAATGAAATATTCTAATTAATCGCGGGGATCCCTTTCCTCTCCACCGCTTGTATGAGACAATTGTTGCGCGCTTTGAATCGATCGATTGATCTAGGTACCCTAATAAATTGCAGGAAATCAGATGTGCCGCTACAGTAGGGTCGAACGACTTTGTGTGGTGTGCAGGGAAAAGTTAGGGAAGGGTGACCCTAGCGACCATGATGGTACCATCCGTTTTCGACGCGTGGATGGATTCGTGGATGGATGCCCCCGATGAAAATATAGCCGTGGCTGTATGTCGGCGTCGTGGCGGGTCTTGGGGCCCGAGTAAATAACAATAACGGGGGTTCGAAGCCGACCACGTGCCCGTTATGGGAATATAAGCCTGCGATAGCCACGTGCCGGTTACAAACCGGGTGTCCTAATAAAAGACGGCAGAAGGGAGGCCCCATTTCGCCTTTGTCCGAATTTCTATTTCGTATCGGGCAAAAATCTACTCGGTAAAAAAATAAAAAATAAAAAAAAGAATATAGATTTGCGCAAACCCCCACAAGCTTCATGGTAGAATCTTTTTTTTTCATTCTTTGTACATCGCGTGTCGAATTGCATAAGGTCGTAGGTACCAAAAAAGTAATTTTGGTAATATGAGGTCGTATAACTAACTTTTCGTAAGCTGTTGTTTACTGTAAAAGTGATGAAAATGCATAAGTATTTCAGAAATCAGATTTTGGTAATCTAAAAGCAAAAGGTCGTATGTCAGCGGATACGACCTTCTGTTTTTAGGATCTTATAAGAAAAAAAGGTTATCGTTTTTCTTTTAGGTTCTTCTATACTTTCGTCACCTATGGAAAAGTATTTGTTTTGGTCAAACATGACTTCCTAATTTCAACGAATCTTCACGTTTTAGGGGCTTTTGAAATTCAATAAACAGATTTTTGAAGAAATGTCGGTCTGTCAGTCGGTCCGATACCTCGCGCGATGACCTCGGAAATGATTCGATGCAAAAAATCTAAACCTCACAAGACTTTACAACCAAATGATGGACATGAAAAATTGCGATGCCCCGTTCAACTTGAACTTTCAGTTCTCTCGGAAATGAATCGATTTTCAATGTTTTACCCTTAAGCCTATACTTTTTTGTCTTTATTACCCTTCTAAATGAAAGCTTATGTTCTTTGGAGTTGATTTATTCATTTTGGAAAATTTTTTTACAAGGCTTTTTTGTTTCTTGTAAAAATTTTATTTCCAATTCTTATTTCTTTTATTTTTTTGGCTTTTTATTACTTCTTTATACTTTTTTTTTTCACTGATGAACCTATACTTTTTCTGTTTTGATGAAAAGTACCTATCCAGAAAACAAAAAAAAAAAAAAAACTGTTTTCACGGCTTATTTTTATATTATTTGTCTCAAAATTTCAAGGCGAATACAAATAGAAACTCGGCACCGAGGTCTGAACACGCGATACACCGGTACAGCTAGTTAACGCTCTGCCGTTCAATGTAACATATGTTCCTGATCAGAAATTTTGTTTGTCCTTATCATCATAGTTTATATTATGTATTTGATAAAAAATAAATCATTTTATTATTCCGACAAAATGCTTTTTGAATTCGTGATTTTATGAAGTATCATGAGCATAGTTCAAAATTTTCAAATGGAAACACTGTATATAACAAAAATAATTAGGTATGTGGTGCCTATAACCCAGCAGTGCAATTAGTTCATATGATTGTTTTTTCTTTCGTTATAAACAGAAGGTCGTATCTGCCAATACTCACGACCTTCTGCTTTTTATTATCAAATTAGTAATTTTTCAAGTGTTTTTTTCAAAATTCTTATGTTTTTACTTTTGTAAGTGATAGAAAGTCGAATAACGTCGCTCACGACCTTCTGGAATTATTTTCAAATATTTGTCCTTCAGTTAGGTCCAAGAGATCGTATATGCTCCAGGACTCACGATGTTCTGCTTTTAATCGGCTAATTTTCATTTTCAACGTTTTTGAATATATTTTGACGCTTATCCGTAAAATATACAATGGTAAAATAACTATTCGACCTTTTGATTTAAAAAATGTCAAACGGTGCCCACGACCTTATGATTTATATGTATAAATAGATATCCATGTGTTCGAGTAGCATTTATGTTGCGTATCGTTGAACGATTTTGCAATATGAGTTGTTTCAGTTATTCCTTACAGCTTTATTCATCAAAATACAATACTACGTTTACAGAATATAGAAATGAGAAATATGAGAGATATTTTTCACACGATAATGATATAGCAAATAATTAAATATAATGGTTAATGTAAAAGTACAAATCATCAACAAGATCGGAACAAAAATTGTTAACTAATCATGCAGATCATTGTCAAAATATACCTTAGAGACCATTACAGATATTCAGCGCTAGAATCCAAAAACTAACTGAGGGTTGAATGCAATAAGGGCATGCAGCAAAATATCACGTTTCGAAATAATTGAGAGAAACGCGCCATTCGTTAAATCATGGATATTTCGAAGCGATCATTTTTTCAGTCGTGCTACGTCACGATACCCACTATAAAACCTCGTGTTGTCTGCAGAAGTAAATATCACCGATTGAACAAAAAAAAAATCGCTGAAATACATGAGCTAAATGCTCCTGTTGGAAAAAATTGCATGTAAATACAATTGGCGTATGATTATACATCAGAAAATCATGGAAGTGTAACTATTTACGAAGATGAATGCATCGCACATCCAAATATTGGTATATTTTGAAATTGTAGTAATCAGATTTCGAGAGATCATATAGTAATAGAATCCAGAAATTTATTAGCGCAGAATAAATATTGTGCATATCGTTGAATTGCGCACTGCCTATGGTTTCAAACTGATCCATCGAAATGTGCATACTGACTGTATACTTTTGTTAAGTATCAGTCTAACGAATAGTGTTAATTATATCCCCTTCATACGAAGATCGCAGTAAAGGCTCATTTCAGAGTGTTCTTCGGGCTCGAGTAGGTGTGTTGGTGTTCTTGTGAATCATCCTTCAAATTAATGCAATGAGGACATATAGGCTCAATGAGTTCTAATTACACCCAAGTCTTCAATTCGTCATAATTTCAAAATAATGTAAAGAGAATATATGGGATGATGATGATGATGATGCAAGTTGGACAAATCATGAATATCTGATTCTTAAACTCGCCCCCGTAACATGTACTTCTACCGGTGTCCATAAAGATATCAAATTCATAAAATTACAAATCTTAAGGATCATTAACAGCAGGTTAAAATTGATTTTTCATAAGTATACTATCTTAGAATTAATCCAAATTTACATCGAACATATGTTTCGCCATTTCCCACGATGCTTTTTTGTCTGCAAGCTCTTTATCGCAGACTAATAGTTACATAACTCGTGCTATTATTACCATCATTGATGATGTTCCTAATTCCTACATTTTTGAATTTTTTTAGCATGTAGCTCGTGTAATGCGCTAGCAGCTTCTTTATGTATACAGTCTGTACATTCATGGAAGAACGCTTATTTCGCAGATATTATCGGATATCTAATTTAGATTTCTTGTCATCTCAAGTATTCTGGCTGTTAACGCTGTGTGAACATCATCACTATTCACACCAGCTGCTGTGCGAACTGAACTTGATTTGCACGGATCAAATACTCGTCAGCTTATCCCCTACGTTAACTATCCCACGGATTTGCTACACTCGACGGAACAAGAGCAGCGATTTCAACGCGTTCCAATGCTAATGGAGTCTCGGGCCGTGGTAAATGTAGACAATCGAGTGATTGAAGCAGATATTATACACATACAAGATAACATCGTATTTTTTATATAATTGGTATATGGATGTAGATATTATATTACATTTGTACACAATTTAGATTGTACAGAGCATTCCAATTCAACTGAACGTGCTTCAGACCTTGAAGTTTCTAATCGAGCAAAATTTTTTTACTGTTTTTATTCGGATGTCTCAAGGTGATGTCCTAGTTGATTTTTACCGACATAATTACTTTTTGAATAGCTCCAAAACGGAGCTTACACTCGGATTGTCCTTTTGGCAGTCGATGATTGAAGAGGAAGAAGTTCGAGCTAGCATAAAACTTCAATGGAATCGATTTTTTATTTTCAAATTTTCATTCTAAAGTATATTGGCGTGTCACTAATTTCGACTATTATCAGTAGTCTACGTATCATTGGCACAGAAATGTCAGGGTGAGCGCCATTGTACACGGAATTACGAACACACCCATGAAAAACCTTCTCTGTTTTATGCAGAAATAAAGTCTCGATCTGAAAATTCGCAAACCGTTGTAATTAAGGTGTTGGAAAACCATGATAATCCTAAAGCCATAGTTCCCGCGTTGCCCGAGAGAGAAAGCTCAACGCACGAATCGTTCCATCGTCGTCTAAACCAAAGATCAGAAGAAGAAGACGAAGATCGTCATGCGACTGCGGGCGTATCGCGGCGCTAGTAGAGTTGAAGGACTATTAAAGACGCTCACGTTTCGAAGACGCGGTTCGTTATACACCACTCGACCGATCGGAGTGAAACTTTGGGGATTGCTGTATCATTTTTGAAAACAGTGGAGAAGTACGGTCGTTTTTTAAAATTTTCAAACAAAAAAAAATGTCAAAATTTCATAACATCTTGAAATTATGAAAAAGTTGAGTATTCCTCCATTTTCTGTAAAAATAATACATCGATCCTCAGAATTCTATTCTGATCGGTCAAGTGATATAAGAGTAGCAGCGAACTGCGTTTTTCAGGTGATGAGCGTTTTTAATGACCCCTCAAGGCCATGTTCAACGACGCTGATTTTTCGGTTCAACCATTAACGTGCAAGTCTGTACATATCATCCTGCATGTCATTGAACATTAATTTTTACGCTTACTTTAATTTGTTTTTGGAAATAGTCAAGAAAATACTCTGTTAACATACACACTTCAAGACCCTGGCGACGTTAGTATCTTCATTAGTTCAAAAGTTATGAATTATATTCAATACCATGGAAACCTCTCTATTTTTTGATAGACTGAGTTTTTTTTTTTTTGAATAAAATACAAAAACTATTCCGTCGAAAGAGACACACTTGAATATCTGACCAAAAGTGATAATGTCATCAGTTCAATAAGGAGTCTGACAAGATGAAAATTTTTTTAGTGTACAGGCATACTTCGGAAGAGAACGGTCGAAAATGAATAATCTAAAACCTTCGAACTAAGATATATACCACCTTTGCCAAGTTTTTAAAATGTTTGTATTCTAATGGAGTAAGTAATTTCGGTATTTTTTTTTTCATAACAATGAAAGTGACAGTAAAAATTATTCTTCAATAGTTTGGAGCTCTGGAAGTTCGGAGCAATCAAAAAATGAAATCCGCACAACTGTACCTGCTGGTAGTATTACCAGGTGGCGAAGTTATGAAAAAATTGGAAATGGTCACGGTTCGAGGGTAGGTTAAAGCAGATGGGATTCCATATGCATGTGTAGGGGCGACGGAGGAAACTGGTAAGGAAAAACGCAATTACGTCGCAATTTTAATGAAGATGAAATTAGATTTTCTTTTATTAAATTTTCAGGCACTCTATTTTGCCCCGGGCACCCCATTTCGCCCCAGTCTTCCTCACATAAACCGTATACTGTAGGTTTGAAATCCCTATCATCAATCCCCTTCTGAACTTTTAGTCCTTATAAAAAAAAAAAAAAAAAAAAAAACTACAAGCGGTACAGACTTTTATTTTCTTACTCTGAAATTCTCTGCCTGCTAGGTAAAGTTCTGTGTGGACGTAGTGCATTGAATCTAGAGAAACTTTATATTTGGTGATGTATGACGTAACTGTAAATGCAACGTAACTTTTATAAAGTTAAAGGACCATGAGAAGCGTTATTAAGTTATTTAAGCAAAGGTAACTTCAAGCACAAAAATTTTTTTAATTTTGCGATCATCTCGAATTCAAAACATGTATCATTCATATTAGGCGAAACCATGATTGCACGAAAATTGCAAATTAGGTAAAGGAGAGTGAGGGAGGACGGACACCCTTCGAAAATTTTGTAATTTTATAAAAGTTGATGTAATATTAGCTATATTGTAACGCACAAATCGAATTTGAGTGGAAATCCTGATTACAATTTTTGCAGGGTGCCCATTGCGCCGTACATTTTGAAAATGTGAGTTCTACAAAAATTTTGAGCCTGAAGTGAAGATTGACGTAGAGTCAGGTTGGAAGATACAAACCAAATATTTCAAAATCGTATATTGTGTATCAAGGGTGGAAGTCAGAATCGCCTTTTCACCCATGATGCACACGATATTTTTTGTCCAATACCTGCACTGGACGTTTCCAATGTATTTGAAAACAAGCTTTGCCGCCCTAGAGCGAAAAAGTGCTACCTTTCATTCGTTTTTACATGCACTTCAAAGCAAACTTCCGGTACAGGTATTAGACAAAAAATATTGTGTGCATCACGGGCGAAAAGGCGATTCTGATTCATGTGATTACCACCCTCGCTTTGCTCGCGTGGCAACGTTCACACTCGTTAGTAATCGCCTACTTTCCGTCCTTGATACACAATATACTATTAAGTATTTTTTCTAAAATTTTAGTATCCCCTACCCGTAATTCAGATGTTGAACATTAAAATTAAAATTTTCTGAAAAGGTAAGTAATCCAAGTATGTTTTGCACTGAATAACATCAAATACAATATCATGACCTGCGAATTCCAGAAGGAGCTCAGCCCGTCCAGGTTTGGTTTGTTTGGCCTGCAAGCGGAAACGTTTACTTTTCTGAATTCGTATTGTTTGCAAGTAGGTATACATAAACATATACATTACGCTGTCCCAGACCAGCCATTTCTGCTCGGATATAGATAATTGTAGTTTTATTATGAAGTTCATATTCTAGTCTTGCAATTCAAGAGGCTAACGACAACCACCACATTCACCTTTATTTTAAGGGAACCCACAAATCTATAAATCGGAACGATCAAATGCACGCTACTACCGGCCGCGGTAGAGGAAAACCATGTAAAACAGGAAGTTGTCGATTCTGTTATACAGGGTGGTCCAATTTAATCACCCCAGGCGAATATCTCAAGAATTCAAAGAGATACAAGAAAAAGTTTGATACAATACTTGAAGGGTTTTGAGGGGGAAAGATAATGCTGGTACGTGTTGACTTGTGAATTTTACCACCTCCGAGATTTTGCAAGTAACTTTGGATTTCTATAGGGAACACATATTTTGAATATAAGGAGCTGATAACGAAATCAAAGACGAATTCAAATACGAAAAAATAAATAAAAATTTGTATGAAAAAAAAAATTCAAAAACTTAAACAAAAAAAAAAAATTTAAATAATTAATTTTTTCTTCCTCTATGAAGCTTTCGCACATATTCAATAAATTTATTGAAATTATGAAAAATGTTGGGGATTTCCGGAGAAAAATTAGGTATGATCAAAACAAATGAGTACAAATATGAACATAAAATTCAATTGAAAATGTTTAAACTAAAAATCATTTTCAAAAATATTGGAAAAAGAACATTTGAAACGAAGTATTGAAAAAAAAATTTTTTTCAACAATTAATCAAAAAAAAATTCTTCATTCATTCGAATTATTCAATTTTTTGTTTTTGATACAAAATAATTTTTTTTTTTCGTATTTGAATTAGTCCTTGATCTCGCTATCAGCTCTGCATATTCAAAATATGTGTTTCTTATCTAAAATCCAAAGTTACTTGCAAAATCTCGGAAGTGACAAAATCCACAAGTCAACACATACTAGCATTATCTTTCCCCCTTGAAACCCTTCAAGTTTTGTATAAAACTTTTTCTTATACCTCTCTTAGTTTTTGAGATAGTCGCCAGGGGCGATTAAAATGGACCACCCTGTATATACAGCGCTATACTACAGCAAGTGATCTAACTGGCTAGTTCTAGCATAGGAACACCTAGTTTGCAGTAATTTCGTCTTAGGGTCCGAAATGGCAGTACGATTAGAAGGCTCATCCAGCGCCTCCAACACTTGAAGAAGGTACTACGACAGTTTTCTTCATATTATAAGATACTCTTTTTTCCATTATTAATGGCTATTAATGGCTTGTACCCCGACGCTAGAGGGTTTAGTGATCCTTTTCATCGTAACAACCACGAATTATAGCAATCGGCTATACAAGTCGATGCGCATAAGAGCATAGAAGCCGTAGCGCATGCGCTGTTGCGAAAGTCCAGCTAACAATGCGCATGCGCTATGATAATACTGCTTAGCGTATAACAGGTCGGAAAAAGAGAAGTGAAATTTAGAATAACGGAGAAAAATACCAAAATAATAAAAGAGACGAGTATTTGCACTACTATAATTTATATTTATACTATTGTAGTGAAAATGGGGACACGTATATGAGTATTAATTTGTCTGATACCTGAACCGGGCATCTGAATTGGATTTTCACTAATAATCTCCGTTATCTGACATATCGAGTAGAACTGAGGCTGTATACTAACCAAAAAAACCATTTGTTATCTCCTCAATCGTTAAAAATTGAAAATACTCCGTCCTAATAGTAAAAATACGAATGTTTCCAGATGACTAACGTGTATGAGATATATTTCATAATAATAAGCGAAGTGTAATTGATTCTCTCACTAACCATTTCAACCAACTCTTTCCTATGTACGCATCCATTCCTCCTCAACCCAGGCAGTCGTCAAACGTTACCATCTTTATTTTTGCTGCCATGCGAGATTTTGCACCCAAGGGCACCATTTGAAATAAACCCCAGGTCAGAACGATCCCAGCTCAGATACCATTGAAGATAACGGAGGTAGCATTGTTATGACAAATTGTTTAAGATTTATTGCAAAGTAGACATTAATTTGCGTCGTAAGACTTTTACGTGGGAAAATTTTCTGAATTGAAAAAAGAAGGAAATACCGCGCAAATGTAAATTCTTGTTCATTATGGCAAAATCGCAGTTCAAGGTCTAAAGTGCAGGCGATACCTCTGAAGACGCTGTCTATTGCCAGACCAAAAATCTGCTGAAATACTTTTTACTCAACTATATGCAGTCAATGTATGTACATACATACATGTAAAATATGTATGTATAATAGATAAAACTTTACGAATATTCACTATTTACAATAAATTTGATCTGTAAAATAAATAAAGTCACGATGAATTACAAATGTTCGTAACTATTTCTCTATGGATTTGTTTACGACGAAACTTAAATGTTGAATGTATAATCGGGTAAAAGGTGTCTCAGCAGATTTTTGGGCCTGGAGAAAAGCGACGGCTTCAAAGATATCGCTATTTCAGGCCTATAAATGCAATTTTGCTATATCGTAAACAGAGATTTACATTTTTGCATCATTTTTGTTCTGAATATTCAGAAAATTGCCCACAAAAAAGTCTCAGAACTTAAATCAATCAGATGCACCTCATCAGCTCTGTGATAATGCCTGAGACATTGATTATCTGCTATAGTATCAAAGTTGGAATCGCTTTGATCGGGGGTTAATTCCAAATGGTGCTCCTAATTACTGGGTTGTGGCGAAATGCCCCATATGTGCATTAAGTCAATTCGAAACTAATAATTTTCTATAGATCATATACAACCATGTTTTAGTATCGGATAACCTCCATGAGATCAGCCGTACACTATTGAAAATTATTACTCTTGAAAGTTGTTTCAGGATTCTCCAATTTTGTTTAGCATTGTTCCGAAACCGAATTAATCCAACATCATATAGAAATTGAAAATAGTATTTTTGACTCAACTTCTCACTTTCGGAAAAACTACTTTTTATCGGTTGTGCTAGTTGTTCTGTCCGGTTTTCTAACACTGCAAGATCACTGATCCAACGTTGCCTGAAATATATGAGAAAAAGTTAACAACAGATTTTATCAGCCTCTTAAGATGATTTTTTCCAAGATAAGTAATCCCTTTTTCAAGGAAAGCTCCGAATGTCATATAAAATATTTTTTCGTTTACTAATTTGGCCACTCATTCTGATATTATTTCCGGTTGATTTGACAGTTATTCTGGACTTTTGGTCATTTTGGACATGATTCCAAGCTTGCTAGGTAGCAATTTTAGCGGCAGTCTGACATAAAAAGGAATGGTCTTTTGCACAACCTCAATAAATTATTTTCCTGAAAGTAAACCACCCATTAGGGTGGAGCTAAAAAGGTATTATTTCTAAATCAAATCGCAATAGCTTCCAAAACCTTCCAAAACTTGTTTTTGAAAGACTCGCAATAATAGAAGTTTGTATGAAGTCGTCATCGCTCGTACAAAGAC
Source organism: Macrophya annulata (assembly GCA_963924015.1). NCBI lineage: Eukaryota > Metazoa > Arthropoda > Insecta > Hymenoptera > Tenthredinidae > Macrophya > Macrophya annulata. The sequence goes on from OZ001260.1 coordinate 17,437,368, forward strand.
CGCCTACGAGGCAATTTCTGCGGTATAAATTATACGAAAATTCAAAGTCAAGTAGAAGTCAATTTGCATTCGGCTGTGTGCTACGGGCTCACACAATACTATCGGATCAAATGAACATTTCATGTTCACCAAGGAGGATTATATCATCGATGAATGTTCTTGGTTCTGTAGATTACTAGTAAACGTTGATGAAGTATTTGAAAGAAAAAATTCTTGCACATTTGCGGGAAGATTTCACAAAAATGTTGACAAAAAATATTTGTACATTTTTTAAATTAAAATAAGCAAGGTGTAATCCCAGAAAACTTTTTCAACAATTTTTTGATTATGTGTATTGAATGAAAACTTCAATCTTTTATGATGAAAGTGTATGCACCTTTGCGAAATTTTTTCTGCGCATATACTTTGTCCGAATTTCTGTACAGTTTGACGTTAAGTCAATATGCATACAAAAAGTGGCATCGATATGGCTAGAATTTAAATTAATTTTTAAAAGTGACACATCCTTCATCGAAAAAACGTTTGGCACCCCAATAGTAACTATGGGAGTCACTGATGGGAGCCCAGTAGCCACGAGTCATACAATTAGCTATTAAGCATACTATTCCAGTATAACTGTCAGAATCAAATAGCGTCTAGCAGTGTTTAGATATTACAGAGTAGTTGTTGGAGACCAATATTATTCAACAATGTATGCTATGACTATTAATTTGTGTTATTGGAGCATGGACCACCTGCACTAGAAGTGATCACGATTATAGTCAATAGTCTAATAATCTCCACCAGTAGAGACTATTGAAGCCAACAGTGTAAACAATTTGACAATTTGGAGAAGTGATGGGGATTTTATTAACAATGAATGGTACACCTAATTCTATCAGTGAAACACTGCATACTATAAATATATAAAATCTTGTACTAATGGACTAATTAAATTGGAATTATTTTGCAACTATTCGTTAATTAGAATAAATACAATTAGGTAATTGCCTTGTATTTTGCTGGAACAACATATTCCTACTCTAGTGCAGTATAGGTATATCACGTATAGTAGTGAAACTTAGTGTACACTACATCTGAATGTACACTTTTTTCTATTGGATAGCGAAAATAGTGCGCGAACATGCTATGAAAATATTTCACTGTAGTGCTTTAATAGCATAAATTACAATTGCGCCAATACTTTTATTCCGTAAGGGAAAGACCTATTTCGTGAAGCTTATTAGAGAACAAAATATTTTTTTTTTGGAATAGAAGGATACACAAATTAGTTTTACACGCGAAGTACGTGATTCTTGCACGAGTGTAAGTGACAAAACACGAGTGTGAGGATCACGTACGCGCGCACGCAAAGACTTTACTGTGCACACTAGTGTGAGAAGCGGACCCGTTGTGCACGCTAAACAGGCACGAAAAGTCAAGTTTCGCGCACCGTGCTTCGAAAACAACATTTCGCTACATATTATATGAGGGAAAAGAATATTTGTAAATTTTTAAACCAATGAGCGGACAAGAGACTTTGTACTGATTTCTGCCTTTGTGAATTATTTTCGCTGAGTATCAAACAATACCTTCTTCAACGTATTGTAATTTTATGTGACAAAAAATGTCAGCTCTATCTTAATCTATTCTAGGTACTTTCTTTCGTAAACGCAATTTATTGGGGTTGGCGAAGGAACCGTTTGTTAACCTTATTTCATATTGCGGCTGAATTTGCAATCTTACAGTTTTGGAACAATGTCCAAATCGATTAATACAATTACTCAGATATGTCGACGACACTTTTGTGAGCTGGGAACACGGAGAGAACGAGCTGCAGGACTGTTGAGAGCATTTAAACAGTATCGGAGATCCGATCCAATTCAGAATGGAAAGAGAATCTGACAATAATTTGCCATTTCTAGATACACGAGTGACGAAAGTAGATGGAAATACCTTACAAACAAGTGCGTACTGAAAGCCAACACACACTGGAAAATATCCAGATTATCGTTCAAACTACTCAGGAAGTACAAAAACGAGTGTCGCGCAATCGCGCCTATCGGATCAGCACGACGTTGGAGAGTCTCAAGGAGGAGCTAGAAATGATACGAACAACGCTAGGAAAGAATTACGGCTCTTCCGATAGATTCATACAGAAAGTACACCATACGGTCTCCACCCGATGGAAACCCAGACTGAAGGACACCATAAATGCTGCAAATTTCCTCCTAGCTATACCTTACAAAATAAGAACATCTGAAAGGATCCGCCGAACATCCAATGAATATGGTATTGAGGTACGTTTCAGATTAACAAAAACACTCCATATCCTATTGACAGAAACTAAGCCTCGGAATAGCACGTAAGAGAGGAAGGAGTGTGTTTATGAAATCCCGTATCAATGTGGAGATATCTACATAAGCAAGACCAGTCGTCCTCTCAATATCTGGATGAAAGAACACCAAAATAATGGGAAAATGTGTGAACGTCAAAGTTAATGGATCACGCCTGAAGGAATAAACGCCATTTCAAATAGGCAGACGCTGGAGTTCAATTGAAGGAAGCCAACCCAGTAATCCAAAAGCTGAAGGAAGTAGCCTGTATGGCAGTTACACTCAATGCTGTAAGTCAACCGAGCATAGAACTCGAAAATGAGATCACCAACCACCAACGAAAGCGTCACTATTATAATGGTCTGGCTGCGGAATCGACCACTTTGTATGCCTACTCCGGTATCCTAAAAATTTCGTAGAGGTCTTTATTTAATAATACAGGTCAACACGAATTTTGTGCCTGAGATTTGGGTATGCAATTTCGATAGGTTTAGAAATATTTATCCGAAAAAAATTTATACTTTCAAAAAAGGTTTGCTTTTGTAACCAGGAGAACATTATTTCGATATTCAAGAGAATCTATGAATTTAATCATTGATCTATTGAAAAGCCAAAGCATATATGTTTGTATATTCTTTTTATTACTGTTAACTATTATATTAGTATACAAAATATTTTTTTTAAATTTTAAAATGAACCCAGCTGTTACTCTTCCTGTTACATTCATAAGTACTTTCTCTGATCAAACCCCAAATATAGTCTCTCATCATATTTTCATTATACAGTGCGGCTTCTCAATAGTGCCGCTCTCAACAGTGCTGATTCCCCTCATTCACGTCCAAACATTACTCCCACTACCAACGCTGCTGTTTTCAGCTTCAGAAATCGAAGCCGACTCTCTCAATAGTGCCATTTGTAAACGATTAATTTAACAGAGTTTTAACTGCATATGTAGTAGGTGGGGTTATATCGATCATCACTTAGCTCTGACTTTTATATAATTTGGTTAGATTTGTTTTCTATATTTATTCAAATTTTACTGCATTTTTGGATTTTAGCGGAATTTATTTTTATGGAAACAATATTAATCAACTAGTGAAATATGTTTCAAGATAGGAATATTTTCATCATGTATAGGTATAAATTTGGTTCGTCCAGTGTATTTTTCAAAACATGTAGATTTGTTCGTATACTCTATTAATACTGGCGTTACTTCTGATGTAAACTCTTTCCTGTATTTACGTTTCTTCGCTGTATTATGAAGCTCCATTATTTTTACTTAACTGCAGACAACAAGCAATAAGAATATATTTCACAGCGGCACTATTGAGAGAGCGTTCTCAATTTCTAGAGGCAAGCGGTACCCGTTGGTGGGGGTACTAAGGTTCTCAGAAAATTACTCTCCTACAGCCCCATGACCGGCACTATTGAGAGGCTGCACTGTATTGGGCTTGGTAACGGTGTTCGAAGTCCATAATATCTAGATGAAAACGTTCTCCTTGTTCTTCTGAGTATGCTCCCATGTTGTTTTTAAATTTTTCTAAATGAGCATGTAGCATATATGCAATTTCAGAGACATCCTGCAACCCATAGCGTTAAAGTTTTTTATCATATTTTCAACTAGTTCTTGGTGGTCTTCAGTTCTGTTATTTCCTGAAAAAACCAGATACTACTCCTTTGAAACTGTGCCAAGCTTTTTTTTTTGAGCATTAGTGACAATTTTGGAAATTCTTTATTGTCACGAAATTTTTTAATTTGTAGACCAACGAGAATTCCAGCTTCAACTTTGGCATCTGACAACTTTGGAAAAGAACCTATTAGAAATTTAAAAGCTTCAGATTTCTCATCTAATGCTTTCACAAATTGTTCCATTAGCCCTAACTTAATATGTAGGGGTGGCATTAGAATATTTTCAGGTTTAGCAATAGGTTCACATTTAACATTTTTCTTTCCTACCGGAAATTTGTTCTTATCGGCCATGATCGTCGAACATAGTGCTGAGGATCGGCTTTACTATCCCATAAGCAAAGATAACATGGATATTTTGTATATATCCACCCTGTAGTCCCATTAAGAATCCCACTATTTTCAAATTTCCTATAAACTCCCAGTTATACTCTTGATATTTTGAAGCTTTCAGTAAAATTTTAACACTTTCATAATTTTCTATTTAAAAAAAGGGCATGAAAAAATGACACGTTTAATCAAGTATGGCGGACAGTTTGAGACGCCGCATCGGTATGGCATACAACTCCGTCATACTTTGGCTATCTAATGAACATATGAAACAAGAATTACCTTGTTGCTCATTGCCTAAGGGCACAGTTTTTTTTTGGACCCATTCAAAAAATTGAGCAGCGCAACGGCGACACCGAAGGGCCGCCATACTTGCGTTTCCCTGTTACTGATAACACTGGCTAACTTCTCAAAAAGTTCTAGTTTGTTGGCGATCGGAAATGATTTTTGCTGCTGGCTCCCGGTCTATTATTGTTTTACTCATATTTCATATCTCATACTTTAATAAATTTGTCACAGATATAACAAAATACATCAGCATATCTACACTTTTTCAATGACATTTTAACCTTTCTTAGACTTCAACAACACGTCCCTGTTTCAACAAAACACTTTACTAAAGTGTGCGACTTGAGCGCAGTCTGGAGGTTCTATGTGAACGTAACAATTCGTCTTCCCACTCCTCTTTAAATAGAAAAATAATTTGCTAATTCTATGAAAACTATGAAATCAGTATTATTACTACCAACATTGCAAAAGCAAATTTAAGAGGGATGTGGGCACTTTTCCATCGTTTTGGTGCATGATAAATAAAAGAATCGTGAAATAAACCCAGGTACATACAAGAATAAAATTTTCACTTGTAGAGTTGTGTGATTTGCGCTTTTGACAAAGTACCAATCCCTGAAAGTTCGAAAATTATCAAAAAGTTTTCATCTTTGGATCCTTCTCTTCTCTCAAACAAGCTGTTGGGTCTTGTTTCTGTCTTGATTAGAAGCAGAGGCAGAGTTATAATGAACAATCTGTCTCGCCGAAATTATCGCATTTTTTTGCATAAGACGTACGATCGCGGGATAATGAACAAAAAGTGAACAAAGTTTGAAAAACTGATTAGAATATTGATAATAAATAATGATAATGATATTATAATACTATAATAATAATAATAATAACGATGATGATGATTGATATCAATATTAATGATCATGACAATGACGATGATGATAATAATAATAATAAGTATTTACTGCGAATGCAACGGTGAAATACGGTAAATAGTCGTGCAATTTCCAACCTTGCCTCAAAACATCCATAAGAAGCATTCTCTATCAGATCACTCCCTTTTCCATCAACCTTTTGGCTATTTTTTCTATAATTTGCCAGTTTAGAGTACCACTGGAAAAAGCATTCTGTCAATTTTTTCCGATTTTTGAAGCTAATCATTTCGGAGACGAACTTTTATTTTCGATTAAGCATATTGTGAAAATCATCGATTGTCCGAAAAAAGTCCGACAAAGTATTGGTGCTTTTTTCAATGCGATTTCAGCCATGATTTTATTAATGACGTTTAAGTCATTTTCAGACAAAAAATA